>CM069860.1:32141257-32626257 GCA_036172795.1 Pelodytes ibericus
GCTTGGGAGCAGAAGTATTTTGGATAACGACCATTTTCACAAATAAAAGCCTCTCAGCAAACATGATATGCAACAGTATCAATGTAAATATTGTATAGAGCAAAGAAATCACTTTAATTGTGATGTAGCTGTGATGTGAGGCTTCGTTGGGAACCAATCGTTGGTGCGTCAGGACTGAACATTGTATTACCATTTGTGGATGTGAGGGCATTTGAGCATGCATGGAAAGGCTATTTCACAGCTTAAGGGGGCTGGACACTGAATAAACTGTTGTGTGCTTGCATTGTGACAGGTGTGTGTGGAATTTGAAACATGTTGCAAAATCCCCAAAACTGTTTGGATAACAGATTTTTTGGATAACCAATTCCTGGATAAGGGGGGATACTCAACCTGAATAGTTTCTATGGTGGCATAAAGGTGCTCCCAAACTACTTTGCATAGGAGCAGAGTTCAGCAGATTCAATAACTTTTAACTGCTTTCAAATTTGGAATAAACTTTATTGTATTCCTGGTAAGAATGCCATTAACTCTACAGGAAGACCAATCAGGAAATATTTACATCTAGATGCTTAGTCGTGAGCACCAATTTTGTATAGAAGTATTTCAATACAAGAGTGGCTGCAGTGCAAGATGAAATGTAGAAAACATAAAACTCAGAGGGCCTAAAGAAAGCAAACATAAAACTTTTAGTTTACAGTAAGCTCAGATATCAGTATTCTGGTATCTGGTATTCTCTGATTTTTTTTTCAGATGACTCATTTATGAATATACCACAATCGTACTATTGAAAACCCATGGAACATTCTAAGAATTTCCTTGATTACAAAATAATTGAATAGAATCATGAATAGTTTACTCAACCCAGTAAAGTCTTAAATTAGAGGGGCTACGATTTAAAAGTAATATCAGGAAGTATTACTTTACTGAGAGGGTAGTGGATGTATGGAATAGCCTTCCAGCGGAAGTGGTAGAGGTAAACACAGTCCAGGATTTTAAGCATGTGTGGGATAGACACAAGGCTATCCTAGATTTAAGATAGGGAACTGGGGACCAATAAAACTATTTAGAAAATTGGGCAGACTACATGGGCCGAATGGTTCTTATCTGCTGACACATTCTATGTTTCTATGAATGCACAGGTCCTGAGCACACATTATGGAGAGCCAGAATACATTGATGACTGGATGGCAGCGATTTTCTGAAACAGCACAATCGAATACGGAGGTCTCTCTATAAGAAACACTCCACTACTGGTGCCACCCAAAGTGAAAATAATTGGATGCATTTTATAGACATTTAATCAATTCTGGAGTTACAAGACTATTTTGAAAACTAGGCCATTCCACAGGCGCAAAATACAAACTGTGTTCATAATAGCATGTTTTTATTTGCCAATAGATTTTTTTTTTTGCTTTATATTTTCTATAGGAAGAAAAAAAAGGGTTCCCAATAGGGATTAGCCGGCTCTACCTTGGCAATACAAACAGTCCTCCTGTGTGAATCTCCGGCTCTTAGTTGCTACGATGATTCACTTATTGGAAAAGGATCCGACAATATATTCAAAGTATCGGTACAGACAGTGGGGAATTCGCCTTACACGTTTTGTGCCGACTGGCACTTATATTTTCTACATACAAGTATAGATACAAGATCACCGTACAGCTTTATAAAAGTTAATATCCAGAACTGAAGAGTCGATCTCCTGTACGCGAACAGCTTATTAAACCAAGTTTGTTTTTGATTTACAAGATCGTGATAGCCTACATTTTTGAGACCACCAGGGCTTGTGTTTTGCATAAGGTCCGAGTACAGTGAACTTTATATAGATAGATATTATATAGATGAATCGATTTTGTCGAGTCCAACACAACAATTTTTTAGATGCCTCTCTGGATCTTTGATCACTGGCCACCTTACACGTGTGCATCAAGGAAAGGTGAGATCTCGTCACTGGCAGTTGGTAGAAAGTCTTCAGGGACGGGCGAGACAGTAAACCAAATGTTGACACACGGTTTATTAAATGTGCTACAGTGTCAAGCGCAGACACCTTTTACCAAGAGTAGTAACACTACAGCAATGTGAGGCAAGTCCACACTTTAAAGAGGTATAATATTTTCAATATACAAAAGAGAGCCCTGGTAATAAAAAAAAATGGCAACACTTATCCCCAACTAACAGCAAATCTTTGGGTTATAAAGTTTTCCAGGAAGTTTATTTGCATGTAATATCTGTAGTAAATCTAACTGTCATGTTTTTGTAAGAACACATTCTAAATAAAAATAAATGTCATTAAAGAAATAGCAAGATTAGCTACAACACCCCCAATAATAGCATATCTACTAGTTTTATCAGAAGGCATCCAATAACGCCACCACGGCGAAAACTATTACGAATATCAAAATGATAAGCACATGAAATACCACCATCTTAGCTACAACTTTATTTCTCACGCAAGAAGAACACAATTGCCCCTGCATGATGCATAAAGATTTGAAGATTTAACAATGCATTTTTCAGGGTCATCTCTGTAGAAACAAGGCATTGTGGCCAGCCCTTTTAAATCACATGGAGAGTTTGGTTGGGCAGATCTTGGAACACCAAAAGTGGTTCTTCAAAATTTAGACTAGCAACAAATGCAGAAAGAAGCTTTGATAATTCATATTTTCGTTGCAGTCAAACTGTCAATAGCGAGACAATGGAAGACTGCAAATCCACCTACCTGGCAGCAAGTAAAAAACAAACAGTCGTGTGGCAAATAATGGGTTTCCCTGTGCGTCTTTTGTGTAAGCTGTTAAGTGCTATGTTGTCTGTGTTTCAGTCAAATGAAGGTACGAGTAGAGCATTTAAATTTGAATTGTATCACAGATGTATATTCTTTTAATAGATATGTATGTAATGTAATTTTTTTACTTTAGAAAAGAAAAAACAAAAAAAAACAAAAAACTCACAAGGTTCAGACCTAAATACACATTTAAGTTGGTCAGATGAAATGTTCATTATTCATCACACTTTTTTGGTGAACAGAAACATAGAATGTGTCAGCAGATAAGAACCATCTGGTCTGTCCATTTTTCTAAAAATAGTCTCCAGTTCCCTATCTTATAGGATGGCCTTGCTCCTATCCCATGCTCCCATTATCTAGATTCCTGTGATATATGCACTTATCAGACATGGGACAGCCTATTCAGAGGGATGGACTACTCCATACTTTTGTTGGAAGGAATCCTGAAGAGACTTTCACTCAACAAGCGTGAGTTGGACTCAAACACATGAGAGCAATACTAGAGTGATTTAATGGAATTTCTATTTCCACATTTGCCAGGTGTGTTTGAATGCAGTAGCTCATCTTTTTCATACCAGAAATTTTTGTAACCCCTTTGTGACATTGGACGTGCCAGGCATGTCCAGACGAACTCTGTTGCCAACATAGGACATGCCTGGCACATCCTGCATTGGAATGAGCGGGGTAAGCGATCAATGTTCGCCAACACCGCTCAGGCAGTGCTGCTGTAATGCCTCAATGTCAAGACATTAAGCAACAACTAAATTCACTGCCAAATTAACATGCTACCACTCCACACAGCAAACGTGGGTGCCATACCTTAGAGCAGCATGCAACTCCAGTATGGCACTACCGTGTTGTGGGCATTAGCTTTGGAAGTGTTAAAAAGATCTAGGGTTAGCAAAAGAATTAGGATTTTGTGTTAACATTAGGGTTAGATTTAGGTTCAAAAGGGTCAGTATAGAAGAATATGTCTAGGAAACAAAAATAAATCTACTTTTGGTTGTTGCTCTATAACTTAAGCAGCAAAAAAAAACAAAACACAAACACTGCTGAAATGTTAAAACAGCCCATGTCATAGGGGGCCAAAAAAAGTCAAGTCACTAAGGGGTTAATATACTGTACAGGATAAGTCAACAAAAAGGTTACAAAATGGACTCCTTACATTCCACAGGCTTCTGAACAAGACACCCCCAGGGACTCCAGCCCCAAGATATCACCATTAAACAGACATTTCAAAATGTGTCTCAAATTGGTCAGCAAATCTTCAAACAAGTGAAGTGATGGACAGCTAGCTATCCATGAATGCTAAAGGTAAAACTTGACTTTGTACTATAATATGATATATATAAATACATACATTTATATATATATATATATATATATATAAATACATATAGCATGCTGAATAGTGCCGATAATGTGTACCCTTCAAAAGCTATATATGCTTACGTTGTCACGCTGCCATTGCACAGAGCTCCGAGATCGCTGTGGTTTCAGGTAAGTCTAAGCACGTATTCTATAGATTTGTTGTGGAAATCACCATCAGATTAAGATATAAACTGATGGGGGGGGGGGGGGGATGGGTGTCTGTGCATACGTTTCTGCCATATTTGTAGTTTCTCAAGGCAGAGCAACACGGAAAAGTGTTTTCTGCAATGGCCTTTCACATACAGAAGATCGTGTGTGTAATGTCTCCAGCAAGCAAGCTACCATTTAAACGTTAGGCGTCCCTTAGAAATATTACTATTGTAGCTGGAAATGGATGATTTTTAATGGAATATCTACTTAGGCGTGAAGAGCCCCAATAACAGAACCCATCACTCCTGTGTTCAAGTGACATGTTGTGTTGGCTAATCCAAGTTTATCATTTTAAAAAGTCAATGTCTTGACTGTATTTCCTATTCATCATGCAACTCATTTGATCTATGTATGTATGTATGTATGTATGTATGTATGTATGTATGTATGTTTTCAGCAGTAGGGTCCGTGGGAATTGGGAAACCTGGCACCATGAAGGAGTAGTAAGGTACTAAATAAAGCAGAACTACTATACCCCTGGCTCTTACAAATAACTAGGTTGCCTCCTCAATTGGTCTGCATGGCTGCTGAAGAGCAAGCACTATGAAGTGACGCAACTAGATAGCATTCAAAACTATAAGACAATAGCAAAAGACCCAACTTTAATCATGGGTAATCCAACCCTGTGCACAGTGGTTAGACTGGATCAGTCAGTTCTCAGTTGCAGGAGTGGAATGGAGGAGGACGACCGAGAAGACTATGAATAAATGGAATTTCTGTCTTATTGATGTCCTTATTAGTTATGTGGACTACATGTAGACTATTTCATTTCCTAAAAATAAATAAATGAGCTGGTTTCAAGCCAGGGTTTAACAAGCTGCAGGAATCAAGAAATAGTTTCCCAAGAAGGTTACTTCTGGAAATTAACATGCACGGGTCATCTGAATATGTCTTTAGATTCTATCTAACCAAGCTAATTTAAATGTAGCTGTAATTACCAAGTTAAAACAAGCCCACTTTCCATATAGGACAGTGATGGCGAACCTATGGCACGCCAATCTCTTTGTTGTGGCTCGTGTGGCTCGGGGGAGTTGTGGGGCTGAAGCCCTTAATCCTTGCTCCATTGGCCCAAAGTGAAAATTCACTGCAAAATAAATATTTACAGAAATGCTATATATACTGTTTTCAAAGTGGAGGGGGGGGGGGGGGGGGAATAGAAATGTTTCACCTACTGAACTTCTTTTGAAAACTGCACTTTCCCAGCACTTCCAAAACTAAACAAATTATAATGCAGTGGGAATGTAGGATAGCTGTTTTTTTTATTCATTATACAAAAAAATTAAATAGACATAATTACATTCCAACAAACATTAAGTACCAAATTGTTGTGAAACACATCACGCCAAAAATATAGAAATAGAAAGTACAAAAAAATAGGCATACCTGACACGAGAGACAAATAATCTATTAACAAAATTTAGAGCAAGATAAAATAGTAATAGAAAAAGGTTTTCTACGATTTGATGGCCATATAGCAAAGTTAGAAAAATATCTGTGGCCATTAGCAACCAGATCAATTCAGGTGCCACCCAAGTTTTTTTTTATGAGCCAGGGGAAATGGCACGACTATAGGTTTCTATGTAAAACAAAATTAAGACTTAGTAGCTAGCAGTAGGGGTTTCACGCTATGACCTATAAGATGCTGTATATATTCAGCATACATAAACTGCATTTTCAAATACTACTCTTTAACATGGTACAAAATAGAGCAAATGCAGCATTTATAAAAATTCACAACTATTTTTGGAGCAGATCAGTAAGCCAACAATATAAGAATCGGTATACAGGTAATCCTCCTGTTGAGTAAAAGGCCTTCTATTTTAGATAACTCATCAAATAGACCATCTTTTCTTCTGAGCACTTCCCTATTTGTTGGGATCTCTGAACATCAAAAAGAAAATACATATTGCATACAAGGAGCATAAAAAGCAAGTAATGCCAACATGACTACATTTTCATAAAGCAAAAAACAAACGGTATCAGATTTGCTTCCTCGAAGGTTTCTTCAATCACATCCTGCCCTTCTATTGGTCTAGCAGACCGTCAATCTGAAAGACCACAACTACAAAAAAAACACTGCAGTTAGTTATGCATTGTTGAACGCCTGTTGGCACCCTTTACCATGGAAGCATGTTAGACATGCCAAGGTGCCCATGTCAAATTAGAGAGGGTGCTTGCATGATGGATACAATGGCTCTACAACTGCAAAAGTTATTTCTCCAAATCTCCTACTGCTTAGTTACTGCCTATTTGCTGACACGCGATACAAAACCTTTTTTAGACGTTTCAATATAGTGGAAATGGACAATTTGACAAGAACGCTGAACACCATTATAGATCCTGAAAAATTACAAAAAGATGTTTACATAAATAAATATGTTCCAAATTTGTTATTTTAGGTTTCCCAATACACAACATGTATATTGCATTTGTCTGGGGATTTATATAGCCCACTTTGTTCAAGCAAACGTCCCCACTATTTGTTAAAAATACTGATTCCAAAACCAGATCAGTGCAGATGTATGGATAAGAGGAAAAAATGTGTTTTAAATGTGTCTGTGGAGTCTCCTGCATACATCACCTGTGGCACGGTATGCAGATAAACTGCATTTCAATGGGAAATGTGTAATTTGCATACTGTGCCACAGGTGATGTCATATGCAGTAGACTCCCCAGACACATTTAAAAAAACAATAACAAATTTTTCTCCTAATTTGGGCATTTGTTTGCAGTTTTGCTAATAAAATGTATAGATTATTTTCAATCATTTTTCATGCTCTACATGCACAGTGAAAACAAAGTTCAGGTGATATATTCCCTTTAACCCCTTAGTGACAAGACATTTTCACCTTGACTTTCCCTTGGTGACAATGGCTGTTTTGACATTTCTGGGGTGTTTGTGTTTAGCTGCAATTTTCTTTTTTCTCAGATACTGTACCCACACAAATTATATGTTTTTTTTTATCGTCATAAGAAGGGCTTTCCTTACATACCATTATGTTCATCATATCTTATAATTTACTACAAAAAAATCATAAAATATGATGAAATTTAAAAAAAAAACTTTTTCTAACTTTGACCTAAAATATAATTTAGACAGACAAATACAATCATTAAAAAAGACCCCGTCTAAATAGTTTCTAAATGTTGTCCCGAGTTCAGAAATATGCATGTTTCCATATTTTTCGGTATTTTTTTGCAAGTTGTGGGGCAAAAACCAAAAATAGTTTTTTTTCCTATATTGACCTTTTGACCCCAACCCGAACCCAAAATGTAACCTTAACACTAAATTTAACCCCAACTCTAACCCTTATGCTATCCCTTAATATATTTTAATTTAAATTTAATTTTAACCCTATCCCTTATGCTAAAAAATATTAAATTTTAACCCTATAGGCTAATCTAACTATATAACCAGTTTTTAATTAATTAAATATTTATTTTACATTTTTTTTTTCCATTGCTATGCTACTTAACTACAACTAGGGGCAGTCAAGTAGCATATTCAGAGCGACGGAAGTGAAGGTACTTTCACTTCCGAAGCTCAGACCGGCAGAGGGCATAGCCATATTGACGGAGCCTGCTGCTGTGGGGCGATCGTGGGTGCCCCAGAATAGAAATTTCGGTGCTGGCTATTGCCTCGACATCGAGGCAATAGACCAGCACCGTTGAAGCAGCTTGATTCTCCGCAGGACATGCCAGGCACGTCCTTTGTCATTAAGGGAGTTTCTCCCAGGACGTGCCTGACATGTCCTTTGTCGGCAAGGGGTTAAAAATATATATTTTATAAAGTATTTTTTATAAAGTACTTCATTCCTCCCACTCCCCCAAAAACAAATTACAGTATTAGCTGCAAGTCATATTCTCAAGCAGCAGACAAGCAAGCATGGTCATTTCATGAAGAATTCATAAATAAAAAAACACAATAAGTGCAGCATTCCAGGTTAGTGAAATAATTGTGGCACTTACAGAAACATAGAATGTGTCCAATGCATAGGTGGGGTCTTCCATATACTGGGGTTGGATACTGGTATAGCATAGCAGGGTTTGGCAAATCCCAGTAGCCATTGCTCCTACTTTGTGGATTTGTACTCTATGGATGTAAGATTTCCTAGCTCCTAAGAGTATTTATCTTGACTCCTGTAATGGCCTGTTTGGCTCCTAAAATATATTAAACAGACACTACCACTTACATAAGATGTAACTAGATAACCTGGTAATTTAAAACAAACACATATATAAAACATATGCCACTGTTTTTTATATATTATATATATGATTGAATTAATTGCATATAAAAGGAAAAATAAAATTAGGTATTTATCTCCTGGATCCATTTACTGAATATTTCCCAACATCCAAAATCTTCCAGCCAGTCTCACTTTACAACTGTGGCCAAACACTGCATGATGATGACACAAAATACTCCCCTGTTCTCTGATGGGCATGAAACAACACAACGCAAACACACAATCCACACTGCATACAATACTAAGGTTAATCAGCAGAGTTTATATTCTAGTTCATATTAAGGACAGTAAATTGTAAACACAGACTACAGAGATAAGAGAACTTCTGCAGGAGAGTACAGATTAGCTAGTTTACACACCGAGATTCATTCTCTATCACAGTACCTATGATTAACTCCCACAGCACCCCAGGGAGCTCAGAAATCCACTCTGAATAAAACCAAACAAAAACAAGTCTTTGTAGGATTCCAAATGTTTTTAGATCTTTACAAATTACTGAATTGTTTAACTATGGTGTTAACAGCTCACCCTGACTAGGAACTGCAAGTAAAAGCAGCAATTATTTTCTCTCCAGTCTGCAGTAGTAGTAATAGTTCAGGATGTGAAGCGTGAGGCTGAACACTCATTTTACTACCTCCATTATTTTTAGTAGCAAAAAGTTTAATTCTGTTAAACATAGGTCCTATAATGGAGACTCGCTGTTGGTTTCGTTTTTTTGGTAACAGAAGAAAAATAAGCAGAGTCCTGGCTTGTCGCTTTGTTTCAAAGCAGGAGTGGCCCTTTAACAAGAGAATCCTTCCTGCCGCACTAGTCTTACAAAACCTAGCACTGTTTCCTGGCCTCCCAACCCCCTCTCAGTGACTCTGAAAATAACTTTCATATGTTGATGTCTGCACCCTGGGGCATTAACTCTTTACATGCCACCAGGGTCGGAACTTGCGCGACCTCCCCTTCGACAACACATGATAGGACTGCATGCGTATACTGTGGAATCCCTTACCTGATTTACTCTAGTCTTTATAATGCAGGCCAGATTAAGAGGTGTACTAAAAAATAGATATAATGTATTCCTCCATACCACCTGTAATGTCCAAACGAGGCAGAGAATACAAATCCAGAGCAAAACAAGTATTCGATTGCAAAATATTTTAAGCAAGACTTGGCATGTTGGGTGATAATTTTTCTTTATATAAAAAAACCTGCTTGATAATCCTGGGATCCTAGTTATGTTACGTAGAAGAAAAACAAATTTGTATAGTCAACACAGTATTTCCATACAATTAGAGCTGTATAAGGTTCAGTCCCATAAAAAGGCAGCTAGCTGGAGGGGTGCATGACTTCTTTTGGTGCAGGAACAGGCTCTGGCAAATGTGAAGACAGAGAGCCAGATGAGGGAAATCTCAATGTAGAATCATAATGGGAAGTGATTCATTGAAACTCAGCATTAACCATCAGATGACACCAAACTATACTGTCTGCACAACACACAAAGGAAGCAATGAAGCCAAACAGACCAGCCCTTCACTATGGTAAGTGGCCCTATAATTAGGAAAACTGCATTCTGCATAAATTCCCTGTATATTGGCGGATGAGAAAGGTTTGTAATGTTTATGAGCCAATTTGTCTTGTTTGTTTGTTTTTTTTACCTTAAAGGAGCATTAGTAACCAGCCTCATCCTCTAAATTGTGTTTAGTAATTCCCGTCTCTCTGTTGCAATTGTTCTTGTGCGAGTTTGTTTTTATGGTTAGACTTGTATCCCTATCATTACCTTATAGGATTGTATTTGACGGTTTGATTACATATGTGCAGCATTACAATAACAGATGTCTGTACAAAGGTAAGGGCACACACACAGTCCAGTTAAAAAGTTTCTGTAAGTCCAAAGCGACTAGCCTTCTCAGAAAGATATGAAACATAAAAATGGGTACACAGGCCTTCTTGGCAAGAATGAAGTTGCACATCACAGACAACCAATCAAAATGAAGTATCCTTTGAAGTTGGTCTGTTGGATCCAGATACCTGATTTTACTTATAATCAGGGGAGGGCTGGTAACTTTTGGCTCAGAAAGGGGGCGAAAAAAAATAAACAGACAGTATAGATATGTTGGCAAATATTATGGGCATTTTTACCCACTTTATATTGTCCTCTAGAAAAGTTAGAAGATGAAAACTTAGAAAGGAAAAATGGTGCAGCACCAGCCCTTTGAATCAGTTTAGAAAGCAGCCCCAGGGAGAGAAGGTGTGGTTGCCCCTTTGCCAGACCTACCCTGCATTTAGTCTTGTGTTGTCATAATCATTCAAAATTACAAGACTCTCTGATAAAAAAAGGTTTCTACGGAATGGATTCATTATGAAGCAGAAATATATTGATTTGTGTGAAAAAAATGCAAAGATTTTTTTCTATGGTGTCTACTATTTACGGCATGACCTTGTGGCTTTAGTAAGCAAAATGAACCAGAGGCAGCACAGGCACCATGTGTTTGTTTGCAATTCTAACAAAAACAAAAATGTATATAGATTGTCTTTTATTCTGTACTTCAACTTACAATATTTTAGAGTCATTTTAACTAGAACACTCACAATGACGTTTTTCTGTACACAAACTGAAAGCTCAATAGAATTCTAGGTAGTCATGTTAGCAGGGTAATCCATTACACTGTAAACTACTTGTGACAAGGCTTTCATTATACTAGCTTTTACCACCTCAAGGCAGGGTGTCTCAACCACTAGATTGAAAGCTCTGGTGGACAGATCATCCATTATACAACTAGACTACTCGACACTCATGGTATGATACAGTGACCTTTAATATTTTAAGTTTACTACTGTATTTTATTTCCTGTCATTTCCCTAAATATGGCACAGTCCTAATTACTTATTCTGTTAGAACCGTGCTAAGTTATGACATTTAAAATAGAAATGTTCAAATTAAAGAATAGAAATAATGTCCCTTTTTGTACAATTTGCTCAGTATAGATCTATCAGGGGCAGACATGTTGTTTAGTATCTTGGGTAAGATCTTCATGCACCTCAAGTGAGAGTAAGGAAGATCTGACCCAATATTCTAAATAATATGTCATAGTTAAAAAAAAAAAAAATGATTTTGTGGTACTTCCCTTTTGCAGACTAACTCCTAAAAATAGGGGTCAGTCAGTCGTTTCCAGACAGGTTACTGAAGATGACGAATGCTCTATATAGAGAGAGAAGGGGCACACTACACGTGTGTGCCGCTATGTGCCCCACACACGCCCAGTAATGCCTCTGTTCTTCTCAATCAATGACCTAGTGCACTACTGATACGTCCATAGTCTGCAAAAGTTTGTAAATGGTAGTGCATGCTAAATATTTTGTAAGCAAAAAGCCGTGCACATTTGTGCATGCAAAAAAATTCTTGGAATGGCTGTTTATTAAAAGGGAAAAATGTATTATTAAATAATTATTTTTTTGTGCACCAAACAAATAAAAACTCAAATCAAGGAAAAGTCTCTGCAACACCTTAACCCAGAAATGTTTTATGCTCACAGTGTGGTTGTAAATTTATAAATGGGTCATTTCTTTTAACCTCTTAATAGTAGAATGTCTGGCCACACCACAACAAGCTCAAGGACAAATTGTGGATATGTGGGCTTGTCACCTGAACGACCCAAACATGAGAACCCAAGAAGGAAACATAAAACATAGGGGAACATGTTGGAAGATTTGGCCCATCTAGCCTGCTCTATTCTTTTTTTTTTTTTTTGCTTGCCTAATTTATACATCCAGGGCCTTATCAGATATCTAATAGGAATTCCAAGCAGATTCTGACCGGCTCAAGCCCCAAATAACAGTGGAGTGAGTAAAATTAACTTCCAGGTGCTGTAGCACAGAAAAAGGGTCTACTCACACCCCAGGCAGACAAGAGGTAGTGCCAGCTGAAGTCATCCGGAAGGTAAACAGCATTAATCCACAGTTGGTTTGTAGAAAAAAAGTAACTTTATTAAATCCAAAAAAATTTTTTTTTTGAATGAAGTCATTCTGGATGACTTCAGCTGGCACTACCTCTGTTTGTTCCTGTTATCTAATAGGAATGCCTTAACTCCTTAAAAGGGACACTAAACTTTAACTAAACGTCTAATATAGAAAGACAAGTGAAAAGTTAGTTGTCCCTAGTATGAGGATGAACTGGCGTGTACTTTTGATAGTACACGCCAGTTTATCCTCTGACCAACAGCTGGCATGCTTCCATAGGAAACAGGCAGCCGCCTGGTCGGCGACCGGCTCTCTCTACTAACAATATTGGCAGACACATGAAAAAGTGCTTAAGAAATTAAATATTAAGATAGACAAAGCTCCGGGGACAGTTGATATACGCCCAAGGGTACTTAGAGAGCTAAGCCTAATTCTGGTCAGTCCATTATTTGTGGATTCTTTCAGTTCAGGTATAGTGCCAATAGACTGGTGCAAGGCGGATGTGGTGCCCATATTTAAAAGGAGATCAAAATCTCAGCCGGGTAATTATACTTAAACACATTTAGTGGGGAAATTATTTGAATGGTTGCTAAAGATATTCATTCAATAATACATCTTGATAATTAGTAGAAGTCAACATGGTTGTGTGAAGAGACAGGTCTTGTCAAAAAAACCCAATAGCATTCTATGAAGAAGTCAGTAAAAATAGTCCAGTAGGTCTAGGTGTGGTAGTAGATGAGATCTACTTAGATTTTGCTAAAGCATTTGATAGGGTTCCACACAAAAAGGTTACTCTACAAACTGACAGGAATATATATATATGTATGAATTTGGATAGAAAATTGGCTAAAAGAATTCAAAGAGTTGTTGTAAACGGAAAATCCTCATACTGGACAAAGGTATTAAATGGAGTAACTCAGTGGTCTGTCTTAGGTCCTCTTCTTTTTAATTTGTTTATTAATGATTTCCCAAGTTGTTTGAGTGCCATGTCTCTGTGTTTGCTGATGACACAAAATTAGGTAATGTGATGCCATCTAACCTTGATGTTTCTTCTTTGCAGGAAGATTTAGACAAAGTGGGGGACTGGGCAAGCAAGTGGCAAATGAGGATCAGTATAGACAAAAGTAAAGTTACGCATTATGGGAAAAACAATAACCATACAACATATTCTTTCAATGGTATCTCCCTGGGAAAAACTACTAATGAGAAGGATTTAGGAATAATTGAAGACAACAGACTTAGCAACAGTGCACAATGCCAGCAAGCAGCTGCAAAGGGCAATAAGATATTGGCATGTATGAAACAAGCTAAAGGTAAGAGCTCACCTGGAATATGCAATGCAATTCTGGGCACTGGTCCTCATTAAAGGGCATTATGGAACTGGAAAAAATGCAAAGGTGTGCTACAGGAAATATATGAGGGGATTAGAGGACCTTTGTTAGAGAGACCAAAAAAAAAGTATTGTATTTATTTATGCGAGAAAAACTGCATTATAACATAACATTATATAAATATGTACATGGTCAAAATAAAGCACTCACGAGTGACCTGTTCATTAACAGAAATGTTCACTGCCAAGAGAGGTGGTGTTATCAAATACAATAGATGCCTTCAAAAAGGGTCTTTGATATTTTAGAGATTCTTTATCCAAGGAGAAATCTGGTTGCCTTTTGCAGTCAGAGGAATTTTTCCCCCCTAAAGCGGCAAAGTTAGAAATATCTTAATTTGGGGAAAAGGGGGTTTGCCTTCTTTTAGATAAAAATAAATAAATAGAATGATAGGTATAAAAGGTTGAACTTAGGTATTTTGTCAACCTTAATTACTTTGTTACTATTAAAACGTATACCACTTTTGCTGGAAGGCTATTCCATGCATCCACTACTCTCTCTAAAATAATACTTCCTGATATTACTCGCCTGACGTTTATTTAGCTGGTAAAGCAATATACCTTAGTTAATAGAGTCAGCGCGCCATATACAACAAAAAGTAAATTGTGCTAAAATATATACTTACAATGGTCAAATAAATGGCAAGCGGAACATGGCCTTGCTAATGCTAAATAATATCTATAATCCTTACTAAAAATCGAACTGAGTTATACATTTCCTGAGAGACACTTTTATAGGTGTGTTTTCCCCACCCCTTAATTTACCATTTTCCTGCATTATTCTGCAGACCCATGTTGGGTGCAAAATACAATAGATTAAAAAAGTTGTTTAGAGATTAAATCAACCTTCTGACTGTACTCCTGCAGCACTATAGAGTGCACATATGACACCCAGTCAACCAAGAAAATAGACCTACGTCTAAGGTCATTTTGTGTTTTATTAAACATGAAGGATACAGACTTTTCCATATTACCTCTCCCTGCAACAGAACCAAATATAAGATACACACACACACACTTCCTACATCCTACAGTCCCATCTAGCATTTCACTTACTTTATTACGAAATAAAAGGGGGGGGGGGGGGGGGGTTGAGCTGCTTTATACTGTAGGTACTAAAGAGGAAACAAGCTCCCAAAACAAAAAGGAGTATCTCACATCTTTAACATCGCTGAAACCATAAGTCCCATAAGTATTAATGTTTAAATTTATGTAAATATACTTACAAGTGTACTTGTGCATACTTACTGTAACTGCTACATGCCAATTACAAGCACTATAGAAATAAACATGAAATAAGACTGCAGCAACTTACTTCATGTCCTTTAAGATCTCTCCATCCTGCAGGCCATCCTGCTCTTGGAGGGGGTGAGCATTAAACAGTGGTGGGTATGTCACTCTCTGCTCCAGCACAGCCAATGGATACCCAGGTGTCTACTGCTGGGGTCCTTCTCTTGGTTACAGTAAAGTAGTTGAGTTCGGGGGGGTCCTATTTCTTTAGTCTGGAGCACTGCATTTCTCTTCTTCCCCCTCACCTTTTCTATTGCATTGATTCCCCTCTATACTTCACTTTCCCTTTCAGCAGCAACTGTCCTGTGTGCCCACTTTCTTTCGTCCCTGCCTACAACACCCGTCACTTTTTTTCCCCCTTTCTGCTCGCTCTCTTTTCTTTCTTCCCTCTATTCAGCGAGTAGGAAGCGCTACAGACACTATACCCAGCCCCCTTCCCTCCAACCTTGCTTCCTCCCCGTGACGTCACACTCCACGAACCCTCCTCCCTATTGCAAGGCGGTTCTTCCAAACTCCACTAACCATAGAGACGGCGCGGTGAACGTCACTTTACCTGCTGTCCATCACATCAGCCGACTGAGCGACTGGTCTTTTGAATCATAGAGTACACGTAACTAGATAGTCTCACACAGCGTCGCTCTATTTTTGTTTCTGTCTCTTTTTTCTTTTCCAACCCAGACACAGAGGCTGCGCAGGCTTGTCAGTGTCTTAGAATTTGGCGGGAAAAGGCGTAATGATGGCTGAGGCGGGGTGAGTGTGGGTGGTCTTAAGAGGGCGAGCAAATGGGTATTTTATGTGCTGTCTAGTGTAATTGTAACTCAGATATGTTTATTTGCTGGTCCATAACGTTCATACTTAAAACAGTTACTAGTTCTATAATAGATGTCTATTCTCTATCACTTCCGCTGTTATGGACTACATTTCCCTGGTCACTCAGCCAGCTATTTTGTAGTCTAGTTATGTCCTATATTTCCAAAGGTGACTTGCTGTCTGTGGTTCTACTAAGGATGAACTGTCTATGGGTTTGAGAGTATTCTTCTGAGTAGCTTAACATGTATTTATGTTTTATTGTATACAGTGATACCAGAAATCATGCAGAACATTAGTCTAGATTTAAGAAATCGTTTTACTTTCCAACAAATAACATAGACTTTACATTTTAGAAAGTAATGTAACCAAGTAATTTTTTTAATGTATAGAAAGTTTTACATTTTATTAAACGTCAAATGAATATTACCAAGACATGCAAATCTATACAGTTGTAAATACTTTCGCCTCAAGTTATATACAAAAATATAGGGAACATTATCATTGAATCGTTCATACCCTGTCACTTAATAGTATTTAAAGAGGTAAAATTTATCTTAGAATGAGAGTAAAATTCCATATATTTTTCAAGATGAACCTAAATGCTTCAACCTACAGCCTTCAAGTTGAGCCAGTCACCAACTATCCCTGCTGTGAGTGACAATATATTTTAGGCTCAGTTGACAGGCTATGCTGCCCTCTATTGATTTGACCAGGATAGATGACTCTTCCATACCTAAGAATAGGGCAGGACTCTGAAAGAATAAAAACCCCCTCCTCTCTGGGTAACCTTTAGTGTTTTAGGGCAGACTGGTTAAATTATTTTTGTTTTGTTTGACTCTTGCTTGAGCCTGGTTTCCAGGGCTAAACCCCCTCGGCAGGGGGTATATACACCGCTCCTTACAGCACTTTTCATGGGTCGGTGAAATGCTTGCTGGTGTTTAGCTCCGTTATTCATGGAGGTTCTGCCTTGTCAGCTGGTTGCCACTGGATGTGATCTGCCTGCTTCTTATCTCCCCTGTTGTGGAGTAGTGCTCAGAGGCCCTGTTGAGCCATATATTTACTTCCTCTACTTGCGCAGATATTACAGCCAACATTTCCAGATGCCTTGTCTGGTCGACTGGATAGGACTTCCTCTATTGCGAGGCATGCGTTCCTCGCTTTTGGTCATAAACTAGACGTTCACTGCAGTTCCCTCGATTGGCGCTATACTTAAATGGTCTTTGCTTATTTTCTTTATTGTACATTTACTGTGTGGTGTTGCATCAATTTTGCAAGTAAGTGGTTAGTTTGATCAACCTCCACTCTGACTTGGTGGTTCAGGTTGTGCTTTAAGAGCTTACTTATGCTTTTTCTATTTAGATATGTATGCGCCTGATAATGCAGAGGCTTCATCTGTTGAGGATAAACCTAAAAAACTACTATGCAGACTAAACATTTGCCGTGTACTGGTTTTCATATAGCTCTGCAGGATCTCAAGAAAAATGTATGTTCTTCATGCCTAAAAGCTGTTGCGGATGCTGAACCTTCTTCAGGTGGAAAGGAGTTTTTATTATGGCTTAAGAACAAAATGCAATCCACATTTTGATATGTTGAAAAACCAGATGGAACCAGCAGCTATGGACTGTGCACATTCATCTGGCTCAGCCCTGGAACAAGTATTTTTCACACATAAGACCCAGCACCTTTCTGACTGAATTGAACTATCCAGAACTGGAAGAAGTCTCTTCTCAAACAACATTTATCTCTTTCCGTTAGAAAAGGTGAACACTGTTTTCGGCAGTCAGGTCTTCCATGCATGCGGAAAATACATTTTGAAGAATATGCTGCAGTCAAGCTAGCACTTGATTTTCTATGTGATGCTTCTGTTGTATCTATCCAGTAGACTACCAGGGCCTCTTCGCTCTCAGTGCCAGATAGCTGGGCCTTATGGCTAAAGGCTTGGGCTGCCGATAATCCCTTCAAAAATAGACTGTTCAATATCCTTTTCCATGGAAATCACCTTTATTGGGGAAGAACTGGAATCTCCTCTTGAAATAACCACAGAGGACAAGAATTGGGCGCCACAAAGAAGGCCAGCAGTGAAAAGACTTTGGTCTCTCTTGCTAGAATCAGCCCAATGATTCCAAAGGATTCTAGTCAGACCTTCCACAAAATAAGGTACCAGAGGGGAAGACCTTTCATGGGAAGAGGACAATCAGACAGATTCTCCTTCCATAAGACTCCACAAGAATCCAAATACCACAAGCCTCGCGGAAGACTCAAGTTTTTAAGAAGCATTTGGTTTCTCTCATTTAAGATCCCTGAGTAATGAGAATTTTTTTGTATGGCTACCATTTGAAAATGCAGTCCATAATTCCAGACCTTTTTTTGATATCTCACCGGCCTCAGGATCTTATCAGGAGATCCGCTATCTTTGATGCAGTAGAACAGTTAATGTAATCAAGAGTAAGGATTTCTGTTCGAGCCCAAGAAAGAGGTTTAGTGGTCTATTCACCTACTTCCCTTGTCCCCAAAATTACCTGAAGCTTCAGATTAAGCATAGCTCTTCTGTTCTTAAACAGACGCCTCAAATATATCAAATTCAGGATGGAAATCGTAAATTCTATGCTTCGAACCCTGTGTACAGGCGACTTCATGGCATCCTTGGATTTGAAAGACCCTTACCTTCACGTTCCTATACACCCAGCTCATTAAAGATTTTTGAGAATGGCTGTCACTTTGGCATATCCTCAACCACAATGGGAAATTCGCAAAAATCCGATACCAGATCTTCCTGGTTTTTTGGGATATCAGTTAGACACCGTTTCTGGAAAAGTTTTTTTTCTTCCACGATACAAAATATATTCTTGGAATTCTCACAGGCTAGTTGATCTCTTCCAGAAGGAGCATGATCAGGAAATGCATGTCTCTAACTGGAAAGATGACATCTTTAAGATATGTGGTCCCTTGGGACTTTGCTCACAGGAGAATTCAACAGCAGTTTATTCTTCCGCAGTGGGACTGAATTCTTTTTGACCATCATGTTCAGCTCCCAGCAAAAAGTAGTCTCTCAATGGGTGGCTCTATCTCCAAATTCTTGCAACAGGCAGGATTTGATCTGCTCCAGACAAATGCAAGCAGCAGAGGATGGGGATCGATCTATAAGGAGAAACATGTCCACGACTACTGGTCCTCTCCAGAAACCTTATGTCCATCCAATTGCGAGGATTGTAGAAAGAGTGCTCCATCATTGGTAAAGGTACCTGACAGGTAAAAATATCCTTATCCAATTAGTCAGCCATGCAGTAGTGGCCTATGTCAACAAACAGGGTGGCACCAGAATTACTCTTCTTCTGTGTATATCTTGAAGGAAATACCTGTGTGCAGAATTTACTCATATTTCCTTGCCAGCAATTCATATCAGCAGGATATCCAACTGTCAAGCAGTCTTCTTGAGCAGAACCTTGCTTCAGGGAGGAGATTGGTCCCTTCATAAAGAGATTTTTCAGCTTTTTCACTCAAAAATGGGGCACTCCAGTGATAGTTTTGAAGACTTCCAGGTCAGATGCTCAAGTTAAAATAAAAAAAAATTCTCTTAATATGAAAGTCCCAACGCCTTGTAGTAGACGCCTCTTCTCAAAAGTGGGATGTTAGCCTTGCTCTTCCCCTTTTTTCTATTGATGTCCAGAGCTTCAGAGAATTAGAAGAGACCAACTGGTGATATTAGTAACTACAGGTTGGCCTTGGAGAGTCTAGTATGCAGATCTACTAAGTCTCGGCTCCCAGCCCCTCTTCGACTTCAAACCCGGCAAGATCATCTTTGTCAAGGTAGTGTTTGTCATCCCAATCTGGTAATGTCATCTGATGGCCTGGATGTTGAATGGCAGATCCTAAGAGATAAAGATTTCTCTTGGGCAGTTACTGAAACTCTTCTGCATTGTCGGAAGAAAATGACATTTCTCAAAAATCTAAAACTCTGGAAGCGATTCTATTCCTGGTGCAAATCTATAGACAGCTGTGTGACTTCTTGATATTACGGTTTTATTTTGGATTTCCTGATAGAAAGTTTTGATGAGGGTTTGCAACCTTCTACTGTTAAAGTGCAGATCTCGGCTATTGCTGCTGGGTTTTGAAGATTTGCCAAGGCTGTTGTCAAAATCAGACCATGTCCCATAGCCAAGATGGTACCATTTTGGATCTGAATCTGGTGCTGCAAGGTCTTGCCCTTCCTCTGTTTTG
This sequence comes from Pelodytes ibericus, assembly GCA_036172795.1. Lineage (NCBI taxonomy): Eukaryota > Metazoa > Chordata > Amphibia > Anura > Pelodytidae > Pelodytes > Pelodytes ibericus. Next base: position 32,161,524 of record CM069860.1, read on the forward strand.
AGACTTTTCAGTTCTTGTCTCCATGTGTTCTCTATGAAGACCACCTTTTTGATTGAAAAAACATCTGCCAGAGTGAGTGAAGCTTTATCCATCAAATAAACATTCATATGTTTTTTTTTTTCCTGACTGGTAGTCTTTTCTCTACCTCCTGAGTTTGCTCCAATCAGCCTTTCATAAAGGGTCTTCAGGTTTCCAAACAAACCTTTGCCATCAGATCTGCCTATGCTGCTGATAACAAGATTCCGTCCTCAGGACCCATTCTACCCTTGTGGTGTCTACCTTCTTTGTGAAGAAATGAATGATATCTCCAGAGCAAGACTATAACGTGGGGAAGCCTCCACATGTTTGGCCGCCATTATAGAATTGACTGTCTCTCTTTTTGGGCAAAAGGTATCAGGAATAAATGATTCCAAAATCTAAGTCCACCTCTTTTTTTTTTCGTTTTCTCTTGTATATTTCTATGCATGGTGTCACCAGAGATGAAAGAACAGACCGTTTTACTTACCGAGGTCTCTCTTTCCCTGCTGATCACTGGTGAGACACTCATTTCTTCTCTTCCTTTTTTTCCTTTGGCATTTTGTGTACGGTTTAATAATAAAAAAAATGTTTTCCATTTGTTTCCTACCCAAGTGAAATAATAAAAACGCCTCCCCACTGGTTTAAATTCAGAGAATTTAAAAACAAAAATCTCTATCTCAGGTGTGGAGGTGGAGTCTATCCATAGTGTCACCAGGGAAAAGGAGCTAGAACAGTTTTTCACATAATACAGCGGTAACATATGTAAATTTTAATTTATTTTGACTGTTATCATAAAGAGATATTTCTTGAAGATCAATTTGTGTAACCGAATTCTGTGTCCATTATAATTCTATTTGAACAGAGTCTCTTTAATATAACATGTCTAAAAATAGATTAGAAAAAAGAAAATAGAGAAGACGAAGCAAAACAGTGAATAGGGTAAATAGAGAAAGGTGTACCCAGTGGGTAGTATATGGATTAGATTGCTGGATTGGAAGGAGCATGAACTCTCATGCTCCCAAACATGGGAAAAAGTGTAGTGGAGATCGTAAAGAAACTTCCACAGGTTAACTGGTAACCTGCAGAATTTGTTGAAACCTTAAAGGAGCATTAAACCTTGTTTAAGGAAGCAAGGGTTAAACAAAACATGTCCTGGGTCAATTAAGTAAACCCGACGTGTATCTTAATACAGGGCTCGACAAACCCCGGTCGCCATGGCGACCAGAAAATCAGACCTGGTGCCCGGGTGCTGTTTGTTACAGGGTGCCCTTGCCGGCTGCCATCTGGTTTTCTTTTACATTCAGTGCGAGGGGAGAAAGTCTGTGCGGATCACACAGACTGTAAGCTCCGCCCCCTCGCGCAATACGCTGTAGTGCCGAGTGTCACGTGACAACACGACACTTAGCAGGAACTGAAAGAAGATCGGGCTCCAGCATAAATGTCCCCCTCCCCTGCAATGAGGTAAGCAGCAGGGAGGGAGGACACCGTAAGAAATACATTTTTGTTCTTTAAACACCCCCCCCCCCCCAAATGGTGTGAATGTCACTGGCTGTGTATGTTGTGTGTGTATGTATGTGTGAATGTAACTGGGTGTGTGTGTGTATGTATGTGTGTGTGAATGTAACTGGCTGTATGTGGTGTGTGTGAATGTAACTGGCTGTGTATGTGGTGTGTATGTATGTGTGAATGTAACTGGCTGTGTATGTGGTGTGTGTGAATGTAACTGGCTGTGTATGTATGTGTGAATGTAACTGGTAGTGTATGTGGTGTGTGTGAATGTAACTGGTAGTGTATGTGGTCTGTATGTATGTATGTGTGAATGTAACTGGTAGTGTATGTGGTGTGTGTGAATGTAACTGGTAGTGTATGTGGTCTGTATGTATGTATGAGTGAATGTAACTGGCTGTGTATGTGGTCTGTGTGTGTGTGTATGTATGTGTGAATGTAACTGGCTGTGTATGTATGTGTGAATGTAACTGGCTGTGTATGTGGTGTCTGTGAATGTAACTGGCTGTGTATGTGGTGTGTGTGTGAATGTAACTGGTTGTGTATGTGGTGTGTGAATGTAACTGACTGTATGTGGTGTGTGTAAATGTAACTGGCTGTGTATGTGGTGTGTGTGTGTATGTATGTGTGAATGTAACTGGCTGTGTATGTGGCGTGTGTGAATGTAACTGGCTGTGTATGTGGCGTGTGTGTGTACATATGTGTGAATGTAACTGGCTGTGTATGTGAGGTGCGTGTATGCGACTGTCTCCGTGCGTTTATGATTTTGTGATGTTCTGTTGTCTGGCTCCTAAATTTTTTAGCTGGCTCCTAAAACTAAATTAAATTTGTCAAGCCCTGTCTTAGTAGATTCACGTGGGTTTACTAACTGCTGTGACACATGGAAGCATGGCAGCTGTCGGTCAGAGGATAAACTGGCGTGTACTATCAAAAGTACATATCAGTTTATCCTCATACTAGGGACAACTAACTTTTCACTTGTGCTTCTATGTTATAATAAGCACACGTGAAAAATAAAGTTTAGTGTCTCTTTAACCCCTTAGTGACATGACTTTTTTGGCTTGTCCGACGCTTGGTGACATGGGCTGTTTTAACATTTCTGAGCAGTTTGTGTTTTGCTGTAATTTATTTCTGTCTCATTTAGTGTACCCGCACAAACTATATATCGTTTTTATCGTCATAAGAAGGGCTTTCTTTTGATACCATTATTTTGATAATAGCATATAATTTGATGTAAAAAAAATAATAAAATATGGCAAAAAAAATGAAAAAATAATTTTTTTATGACTTTTATTTGAAAAATCGTATACTCATGTACAAGAGACAACAAAAAAACACTGCTAAAAAGTTTCTAATATATGTCCTGAGTTCAGAAATAGCCCATGTTTTTATGTTTTTGTGCTTTTTTATTCATGTTACAGGGCCAGAACTATAAGTGGTGCAAAGCTATTTTAAAATCCCTTCTTTCAAAATTAGCGATAGTGACATTGTAACACTGATTTCTGTACTAAATCCATGAATGACCCCCAACATGTACATATTTTTGAAAACTAGACAACTCAGGGCATTTAACTTGGGGTATTTTGACACATTTCATGTAGCCATTTTACCACCAATCTATGCCAAAGTTTGCAGCAAAAAATCTTTTTTTTTAATTTTTCACATATATTGCAATTTAGGTAAACATTACCTTAAAATGTGAAGGGGTATTTCCAAATAACACCTCAATATGTGTTCAGCAACATCTCCTGAGTACAGGGATACCACCCATGCATAGGTTTGTTGGTTTGTTTTGGGGCTAAAAGGCCACATTTAGGGGGTGCGCATTTTGGTTTTCCAACTTGGAATTCTGACATGCAGAAAACTTGTGCCCATGTCCCATTTGGGACATTTTTGAAGCCAGAAAGTGTATTCTACCCCACAAAACCATATATTTTTTTAAACTAGACACCCTAGGGTATTTCAAATGGTAGTATTTTAACACTTTCCATGCACTAATTATACTACCAGCCTATGTCAATGTTTTGGGTAGTAATTTTTTTTCACATACATTGAACTTTGGGCATGAATTCACAGATCCTGTTATATGTCAGTGCCAAACAACACCTCAATATGTGTTCAGCAACATCTCCTGAGTACAGGGATACCACCCATGTATAGGTTGGTTAGGTTATTTGGGGGTTAAAAGGCCACATTTGAGAGGTGCGCTTTTTGGTTTTCCAACTTGGAATTCTGACGTGCAGAAAACCTGCGCCCATGTCCCATTTGGGACATTTTTGAAGCCAAAAAGTGTATTCTATCCCACAAAACCATATATTTTTGAAAACTAGACACCCTAGGGTATTTCAAATGGTAGTATTTTAACACTTTCCATGCACTAATTATACTACCAGCCTATGTCAATGTTATGGATAGTAATTTTTTTTCACATACATAGTACTTTGGGCATGAATTCACAGATCCTGTTATATGTCAGTGCCAAACAACACCTCAATATGTGTTCAGCAACATCTCCTGAGTACAGGGATACCACACATGTATAGGTTGGTTAGGTTATTTGGGGGTTAAAAGGCCACATTTGAGAGGTGCGCTTTTTGGTTTTCCAACTTGGAATTCTGACGTGCAGAAAACCTGCGCCCATGTCCCATTTGGGACATTTTTGAAGCCAAAAAGTGTATTCTACCCCACAAAACCATATATTTTTGAAAACTAGACATCCTAGGGTTTTTAAAATTGTGGTATTTTAACACTTTCCATGCACTAATTATACTACCAGCCTATGTCAATGTTATGGATAGTAATTTTTTTTCACATACATAGTACTTTGGGCATGAATTCACAGATCCTGTTATATGTCAGTGCCAAACAACACCTCAATATGTGTTCAGCAACATCTCCTGAGTACAGGGATACCACACATGTATAGGTTGGTTAGGTTATTTGGGGGTTAAAAGGCCACATTTGAGAGGTGCGCTTTTTGGTTTTCCAACTTGGAATTCTGACGTGCAGAAAACCTGCGCCCATGTCCCATTTGGGACATTTTTGAAGCCAAAAAGTGTATTCTACCCCACAAAACCATATATTTTTGAAAACTAGACACCCTAGGGTATTTCAAATGGTAGTATTTTAACACTTTTCATGCACTAATTCTACCACCAGCCTATGTCAATGTTATGGATAGTAATTTGTTTTTCACATTCATTGTACATCGGGCATGAATTCACAGATCCTATTATGTGTCAGTGCCAAACAACACCTTAATATGTGTTTAGCAACATCTCCTGAGTACAGGGATACCACCCATGTGTAGGTTAGTTAGATTATTTGGGGGCTAAAAGGCCACGTTTAGGGGGGGGTGCATTTCCAACTTGGAATTTTGACATGTAGTCAGCCTGCGCCCATGTTCCATTTGGGACACTTTTGAAGCCTGTCAAAGTATTTTACCCCATAAAACCATATATTTTGGAAAACTAGACATCCTAGGGTATTTAAAATTGTGGTATTTTAACACTTTCCAAGTGCTAATTCTACCACCAACCTATGTCAAAGGGATGGGATGTCATTTTTTCCCCACACACATTGTAGTTCAGGCAGGAATTTTCAGATTCTGGTATTTGCCACTGCCAACCAACACCTCAATATGTGTTCAGCAACATCTCCTGAGTACAGGGATACCCCCCATGCATAGGTTTGTTGGTTTGTATTGGGTCTAAAATTCCACATTTAGGGGGTGCGCAATTCCAACCTGGAATTTTGACATGTAGTCAGCCTGCGCCCATGTTCCATTTGGAACATTTTTGAAGCCGTCCAATGAATTTTACCCCATCAAACCATATATTTTTGGAAAATAGACATCCTAAGGTATTTCAAATGGTGGTATTTTAATACTGTATAGGTACTAATTCTACCACCAGCCTTTGTAAAAGTTTGTGGTAGTACTTTTTTGGGAGTTTTTTTTCCCACATGCATTGTACTTCAGGCATGAATTCACAGATTCTGGTATTTGTCACTGCCAAACAACAACCCAATATGTGTTCAGCAACATCTCCCGAGTACAGGGATAGCACCCATGCATAGGTTTGTTGGTTTGTTTTTGGCTAGAAGGCAACATTTGTGAGATGCGCATCTCAAAATTCCAACTTGGAATTTTGACATGTAGTCAACCTGCGTCCGTGTCCTTTATGGGATATATCTTTGAAGCCAGCCAATGTAATTTACCCCCACCAAACCATATATTTTTTTATCGGTAGACCCCCATCACTACTTGTGGCAAGGGCTCAGCAGCCACCGATACATCGCTAGATGATGTATCAGAAAGCTGAATAGGGTCAAAATCGAACCCTGAGTCCGCGGCCTCAGAATCAGTGCGTAAGCAGTGATCTCGAGCAAAGAAGGGGTTAATAGCTCTTAGAAGAGCCTATCTAGTACTGTAATACATTACAGTACAAATAAATTAATCCATAAAACAGTGCAGACAGCAAAACATACTGTTGCTGTGCAGGATTACTGCTTACACAGTGATGAATGGCAGGGAAGGGGTTAATACACAGTGAAAGACTTTCATAAAACCTGCTAATTTTATAAAATGTTATTTTATATCACTAATACTGATCTGTCTCTTTCCGTCACAAAAATGTAAGTGAGGAGAGGGAGGCAGATCAATATTTGTGAATATTGATCCGATTAATTTTGATCTGACCAGGGCGAATGGTGAGCTTAATTGAGAAATCACCAAACCGCCTTTGCCACTAATTCGCTGTTACTGATCGCTATGCGCTCAGGCAGCTTAAAAAAAAAAACTCAAATATTTTTACTTTACATGTAATCCCCTAGCGGGTATGTGTAAAAAAAAAAAGAAAAAAAAATATGCAGACAGATAAAAATTGCTTTGGCGTCAATATCATTGCGTAAGCAGTGATCGACGGCAAATAAGGGGTTAATAACTCTTAGAATAGCCTTTTTAGTACTGTAATAAATTACAGTACAAAAAAATTAACCCCTAAAAAATGCACAAACAGCAAAAATAAATGCGCTGATGTGCACGATCACTGCTTATGCAAGATCAGTGGCAGGGAAGGGGTTAAACGCAGGGAATTGCTTTAATAAAATTTTTTTTATTGTTTTATTATTTGTGTGTTGTGTATTTATTGTTTTTTTTAACTTTTACTTACTTTTAGAACTTTGATCTGTCTCTCTCCCTCACTAAAAAAAATGTGAGGAGAGGGAGACAGATCATAACTGGTCAGATCAATATAGGGTTAATATTGATCTGACCAGTCAGTGGGGATGTTCAGGAGAGCATCCCCACTGCCTGTCAGTGTGCCTGGCAGTCACTGATTGCCTCTATGAAGAGGCAATCGTGTGACAGCCAGAGAGCACAGGAAGCAGGTACTTCCTGCCTCCTGTGCTCTTGCCCTTAGAAGGGCAGCGCCATCTTGGTCACTTAGTGACCAAGATCGTGCATTTTTTTTTTGTGTTCCTGATTGCCTCGACTTGCGAGGCAATCAGAAACACTTTCTGAGCATAGGAAGCGAAAGATTCGCTTCCTATGCTCATTTTTTAAATGCCCGCGTTTTAAAGGCACTGTGCCTTTAAAACCGGCATTTCGATCGCTCTCCGGAGCGATCGAAATGCCGACGGGCATTTTTTTTAGCATTGTACGATGCTTCCACACGGAAGCATCGTTACAATGCCCTTAGAGCACTGAAAGCGGAAAAACTCCGCTTTCAGTGCTCGTTTTGACACAGGACGGACTAGGTCCGTCCTGTGTCACTAACGCCTCGGCACACAGGACGGACCTAGTCCGTCCTGTGTCGCCAAGGGGTTAACCATCAAAGCCATCTATGTTTGTTTTTTACTGCTAAACCCTTTGCCATGAGAACAAAATCTTCACTTTTTCTTATGTATTCCACCTTGTATCCACTCAGGAATAGAAGGGGTTACAATGTGTTTCCAATGAAGGGGGGTCAATGCTTTTGTAGCATTTAATTAGTGATAGGGAGGGATTTTCCATATATTTTAACTGGTACTGGGGTGTGCTTTAGCGGGGCAGTAGCCAGTGAAATATGGAAGTCTGGGAAGCCCAATTTATGGATAATTACCTCATCCCAGAGTTGTCAGGATAGGGCAGCTACACCAGTGCGAAGATAATCTTCTAAAGATGCCTGGCTCCTCCAGTACTGATCTGAAATTTGAGAAAGAAAAGGTTTGTGTATGTCAATGGGTACCTGGTACCACCCAGATATCAATTTATATAGGCAGTTTTTGGATATCCCTTGAGATTTCAGATTGATGTCCCTTATCCATAGTATGATGAAGTATGAAGAGCACTGATAATGTGTCCGATTCTGAGAGAGGGCAAATCAAGCTTTTTTTGATAGTTCTGGTGGAAAGTCTTGGTTACTGGAAGATGGGAAATTTAGGATACCTTTGCATTTTATTAACTTCCAAATGTATAGGTTTGGGGAACTGTGGGGAGTGAGGGATCAGTTGTGTGATGTAAATGGGTTGGCAACCAGGCATCAGTGGGGAGGAGCTAGTATAGCTGTGTGTTCGATTGGGGGACATAATTTATTGACTGGGATGGACCATTCTATCAGTCTGGTAAGATATGTGGCATATTGATATTTTTGTATGTCTGGAGCTACCCTGCCTCCCTTATTTCTATTCCTAATCTGGGATATGTAGGATATTCTGGGTTCTGACAGCCCAGCACCAAAACAGCCACGCTGAGCTGTCAGCATCAAATACTAACACCCCCCCCAAACTAACCCCTTATACTAGAAGAATAATACTAAGTCCGAACCCTAACATGGTCAAATTAAGCCTGAACCTAACCCAGGACCCTAATACTAAGCCTAACACCCTTAAAACTAACCACCTTCGTGAAGAATGGTCAGGCGATCAAAGTTCCGTGATAAAGCTGCCACGAAGAGCTGTCCCATTCCTTTTTGATATATCAGGGGTCAACTGATGACTGATATTTGATTTATGTATACTTCTATCACCTTATAGAAGTAATGTAGCTCCACTGCTGGTTAAAGGACAACTGTAGCAAAACAAAATACTTTGTATTTAAAATTGAAAGATTTTCTTAAGTGTAGAAAGTTTATACAGAAATCATTTACTAAAAGAATAGCAAGTGCCGGTTTTTTGGGTGTGGGAGGCAGTATTTAGAATTGTGGGTCAGAAATTCCTTCAACTTGGTTCAGATGGAAATAGCCGAAGTCCTTCCTTTGAAGTCAATTGAAGGACTTCAGCTATAACTGAAATATCCAAAGTCCTCCCCGAAATGTAATAAAATGGGGGGGGGGGGGGAAACCTGACACTGTAATTAAATACATAAAAATAAATAGAATATTTTCTCCTTCAATTCTCCACCTAAAATAATCTGCCTAAAACTATTTTTTCCGACTATTTCGGGCCTACTTCAGGAGGGTGCTGTCCTTTAGGAGTAAGTGAAATCCATAGAATTTCACTGTCTGACCCCCCCCCCCCCACCCCCTTCCTGGAATGGAATTGGGACAAAATTGCGAGTTTGGGTCAGATCAGGGCATATTGAGTACAACTAGTGCAACTCTTACAGTAATCTTCTTATAACAACTAACTAATAAAAACAAAAACTAAGGCTCCCAGACAACAACAAAAAAATATACCGTATTTATCGGCGTATAACACGCGCCGGCGTATAACACGCACCTAATTTTAAGAAGGAAATTTCAGGAAAAAAAACTTAAATTTCAAATAAAGAACTTTGAAGCCCAATATGCCATTTAATATTCCAGGATATTGCCCCCAATATGCCATTTTAATATGCCAGGATATTGCCCCCAATATGCCATTTAATATTCCAGGATATTGCCCCCAATATGCCATTTTAATATGCCAGGATATTGCCCCCAATATGCCATTTTAATATGCCAGGATATTGCCCCCAATATGCCATTTAATATGCCAGGATATTGCCCCCAATATGCCATTTTAATATGCCAGGATATTGCCCCCAATATGCCATTTTAATATGCCAGGATATTGCCCCCAATATGCCATTTAATATGCCATGATATTGCCCCCAATATGCCAGGATATTGCCCCCAATATGCCATTTTAATATGCCAGGATATTGCCCCCAATATGCCATGTAATATGCCAGGATATTGCCCCCAATATGCCATGTAATATGCCAGGATATTGCCCCTTAGTATGCCACCCTCCTCCCCCGCTTCCCTAGAACCCAGTACTTACCTTGTTCCTGCTACGTCTCCCGGTGCTTTGAAGGTGCGTGGCTGTGAGGGAAGCGTTGTGAGCTCCCCTACAGCCGCGCGGAACAATAAAGTTTGTTTAAAAAAAAAACACACTTTATTGACCGCGCGGCTGGAGGGGAGCTCACAACGCTTCCCTCACAGCCACGCAGCTTCAGAGCACCGGGGGACAGCAGGAAAGAGGTAAGTTTTAGATTTTTTTTTTTATCCCCCCCAGCCACCGATCGGCGTATAACACGCACCCATCATTTGCTCCCTATTTTCAGGGAGAAAAAGTGCGTGTTATACGCCGATAAATACGGTAAATAAAATGGTGTAGGTAACATAGTAATTTAGGTTGAAAAAATACACAAGTTCAACCCTTCTACCGATCATTCCTGATTTTGATCTAAAAGAAGTCAAAAACCGCAAAGTAAGCTATTTCAAATTTTGCCTCCTGGTGGGGAAAATTCCTTCTTGATTTAAGTCATATATAAGTGATTGGTGGATTTCAAAAAAGCATTGACTATAAATTGACCTGTCATTTATAAAAATAAAAAAATTCTGCCTTCACATGCTATGCAAATGCAATTTGTAGAAGGGAACCTAACTAATGATGATAAAATAAAAATGAGTGAATATACAATTGACACATTTTGCATTGAACTTGTTAATTTGAATATAAAGCACAATGTGACCTCGTAGACAGAATACACCACCGACGCATCTAAACCACACACATCGATTAGCCATTGTTGCAGACCATGTACACCCTTTCATTGACACAGTATTCCCTGATGGCATTGCCCTCTTTCAGCAGGATAAAGCGTCCTGCCACAAAGCAAAAATGGTTCAGGAATGATTTGAGGAACACAGCAATGAGTTCTAGGTGTTGACTCCACCTTCAAATTTTCCAGATCTTTATCCAATCTAGCATCTATGGGATATGCCGGAAAAACAAGTCTGATCCATGGAAGCACCACCTCGCAACTTACAGGACTTGAAGCATCTGCTGCCAACGTCTTGGTACCAGATACGACAGCACACCTTCAGAGTCTAGTGGAGTCCATGCCTCGGCGGCTCAGGGCTGTTTTGGCGGCAAAAGGGGACATACACAATATTAGGCTGGCAGTCATATTATGATCTATCAGTGTGTTTCTCATATATTTGCAGTTCTGCTAACAAAGTGGGGAGTAACGGTGACTAGCAAAAAATAGTAGCTCTATCGCTGTGTGCGTCAATGTACAACGCTAAATACTGATATCTGCACCACTCCTGCAGTACTCTATAATGATAATATGATGTGGTCATGTATAAAAATCCAGGCACCATAAAGTGGTGGCAGAGCTACTAATACCCACATGAAAGTTCCAGAATGTTTTTAAAAGGTGCAATTGAGGCGTTCATTTTCCTACATCAGACTTTTTACACATAATCTTCACTTCCAGTATGATAAAGTGAAGATGCCCTTGAAAGTTTAGTGTTCTTTGAATGTAGAGACTAAAAACAAACAAACAATGAAACAATCTATACATTGTGCTAGCAGAATCGTAAGTGTGCAGATTAAGAGAAAGATATATTTAAAAATGTATTATGTGTCTCCCGCTTATCACATCACCTTTGGCTTGATATACAAATTAACTGCTTTTCAATGGGAAAATAGTTCATAAAAGGCACATAGCACTATTTTTTCAGTCTAATTATTCACACCAAGTTATCCATTCCTTAAGTCAGTGGTGTCTCCAAACGTTTAAATAATGTGATCATTTGTTTCAATTAGTTTTTAATTGAAATGGTTGTTATATCGAGTGCTCTGACCGTTATTTGTGTGTGTTGCCTAGTGCCTACTATTTGTTTTTTCTCTTTGCACTACAGTATATGAGAGGGTGCTTTTGTTATTGTCATTATTTGTAATGTGGACATTTTTCATATCTTGTGTCAGGACTGCTGTTTTGGAGGAAGCATCACAGAACAGCTCAGGAGGCAGCAGTGGAGATACTGTGGCTAAAAAACCCAAAGGTGAGCTATGTTCATATCCGTTTCCTTCCCTACTGAAAAGCACTCGATATAGTCTGTTTTTAAATAATTTTTACACCTAAAGTGTTTGTTCGATTGCAAATCATTTTGTTATCAATACAATCAAATTGCCAGCCACTGGCCATACATACAGACTACATTTCCAGACACCCTTTTTAAAAAAAAAATAATATGTTAAAGATTTAGGTTAAAAGTATTTGTCATTTTTTTTAAAACAGTACTGTGCATTTCTATTTATGATATCTGGAATTTAGAAAATAATCATGTTTTGGGCGGACTTTAGGTGAAATCAAACTGGAATATTGTATAAAGCAGCAAAACAATTGTTGTAACTCCACTGTGTATTTTGCACTTAAAGACCAACAATGAAAAATTGTTAAATTACATGTTTCGTGAAAGTCTAAATATGACTGTTGACTGGCATATATGATAACCAAAGTTCATTTAAAATTGGCTTGGACTCATATTGCACCTACACAATGTGGAATGCCACAGTGTCAATGCCCCACAGAACATACCACATTATTACTTTGGCAATTAAAATAAACCAGTTATCCCATTATTATGCCAGTGTTAATTGGCCCATAAATATGCCACAGCCAATTTGCCCAATAATATGCCGGTATTATTTTTCCATTAATATGCCTCAGCCAATTTGCCCATTAATATGCCAGTATTATTTTGTCATTACTAAGCCACAGCCAATTTGCCCAATAATATGCCAGTATTATTTTGCCATTTAATATATGCTAGTATTTTGCCATTTAATATGCCAGTATCTTGCCATTCAATATTCCAGTATTTTGCCATTTAATATATGCCAGTATTTAGCCATTTAATATATGCCAGTATTTTGCTTGTTACATGCCACCCCCCCTTTCCCAGTACTTACCTCTTAGCTGCTCCTAGACCTGGTTGTCTCCTCCATGCTGTCTTCTCTCCTGCATAGAGGAGGGAAACACAGCCACCGGATATAATGTACTGTTATATCAAGTCGCAATGATTTTTTTTTTTTACTTTTTGTTACTTTTTTTTTTTTTGCTGGCAGCTAAATCTAGCGGATGCGGCTGCCATAAAAAAAAAAGTTCAGAAGCGTAATACGCTGTGGGAGGATGTCAACAACACAGGTGTAAGGGTGGGCTGCGGGTGTCACCCAGTTCTATCCGCACCCCCCCTCGGGATGCCACTGACCTGCACAATGTAATGATGTAAATGAACAATTGGTTTGATGAAATGTTCATCTTAACTCACCTGCCACTGAATAGACACCCAGTGCAGATTCTTTTTGAAGTTCGTATTTGTAGTTGATGGGAAATTAATAGTATGGTGCATGAAAAGCAGCTTTGTTTTGGGGGTAGTTTCAGGCTCTTTGTTCACATGCATTTGTTCTGTGTATGGCAAATTAGTTGGTATTTCCACAATAAATTATTACATGGATTGTGTGTTTAGTATGTCTTAGTCCTCGATACACAAAAAAGGCTGACAAATATTTAGTGTGTATCATTTTACAATGGCTAAAAATAGCTTGCTGGTTATCATGGATTTAAAGTAACAGGTCGGCTCGAGAAAAAGCAAACTAGATTAACCCCTTAGTGACCGAGTGCCATGTTGCATTTGATGTGCCTTGAAGACCAGAATTCCATTATTTTTGTCATACGTTTACTGAACTGTGAATTTCTTTCTTTGTGTTCAGTCCACCCACACAAATTATATATCATTTTTTAAAGGACGGATAGGGCTTTCGTTTGATACTATTATTTTCATCATATGATAGCATTTATTATAAAAAAAATATAAAACATGATGAAAATATGCCATAAAAAACACTTTTTTTTACACAATTACAAATGGTAAAAAAGACCCCGTCTGTATATTTCTAATATTTGTCCTGAGTTTATTAACCCCTTCATGACCAGACTGTTTTTGGAATGTTGTGCGTTAGTGACCGAGGCTGTTTTAACACTTCTGAGGTGTTTGTGTTTAGCTTTAATTTTCTTCTTTGTCAGTTGCTGTACCCACACATATTATATATTGTTTTTTTCAGGACAAGAAGGGCTTTCTTTTCATGACATTATTTTGTTCATATCATTTATTGTATTGTGTAAAAAAATAGTAAAATATGGTTAAAATTAAAAAAAATAAACACTTTTCCTGACTCTTCTTTGTAAATTCTTTTACTAAGCTTCAAAAGCTAATGAAAAAACGTGCTAAATAGATTCGACTATAGGTCCTGAGTTCAGAAATACCCAATGTTTATATGTTTTTTTGCATGTTTTAGGTTAATAAATACAAGTAGCATTTAGCCGTTTCAAAACCATTTTTAAAAAAAAATTAGCGTTAGTGACACTGTAACACAGATATCTGATATAAATCGCTGAATAACCCCCCACATGTACACATTTTTATAAAGTAGACATCCCAGGGCATTCAACTTGGGGTAATTTGACACTTTTCACTCTGTCATTTTACCACCAATCTTTGACAAGTTTTGGCGTAGTAATTTTTTGTGTTTTATTTCCACACACTTTGGAACTTAGGTATGAATTTAAAGGGGCTGTTCTATTTTATTGCCAAATAAAACCCCAATATATGTTCAGCAACTTCCCCTGAGTATAGCAGTACCCCACATGTATAGGTTTGCTAGGTTTATGTGGCAGGTACAGGGCAAAATGTAGGATATGGTTATTGCAGCTTTAAAACGTGTATTTATTATGTAATGCTTGTGACTACATTTCCTATCATGCTCAGCCAGCCAAAAGCTACCGTAGCAGAATAGGAAATGTAGTCTATAGTAGGAAGCACCGATTTTTGCTATCCTGCGGCTGCATGGATCAAATATCCAGCTCCTGCGGGCCCCTATCTACTGCTGGGGACCAATGCAAAGCACTGGCCCCACTAGCAGTCTTTTTTTTTAAAATAAAATATCCCTAGAGGACCACAGACAGACATAACATGTCATTGGTCCTCTACGGAATAACTTTTTATTTTTATACAATTTATTATTATTATTTTTAATTTTTTAATTTATTTAATTTTTAATTTTTTTTACATTTTTTTATTTTTATTTAACTCTAACCTTAACCCTATGGTTAGGGTTAGTACAAACCCTAATTCTAACTCTAGGATTAGGGTTTTGATGAACTCTAACCCTAACCCAAGAGTTAGGATTAGCACAATAGCAAAAAAATCATTTGGGGGGCTGGTTGTTACTGGGGGGGACCAGGGGGAGACTTGACACACTATATTTAGTCTCTCCCTGCCCCACGATCACCGTGGAGCAGGGAGAGACTATAGCTGTCAAAGCAGGCACCTGCTTTGACAGCTATTAACATCCGGGCGCTGTGATTGGCTGTCACAGTGCCCGGATGTTTCCGGGGGGTCCTCAACCGACATGGCTGAAGTGTCTCGGTATCGAGACACTCAGCCATGTCGTTGTTAGCGCGATCGCGGTATGCCAGCGTGCATACCGCGATCGGACCTGCATGACGGTCCTGGACCGTCATCGGTCACGAAGGGAGTTTTTCCCCATGACGGTCCAGGAACGTCATCAGTCGCGAAGGGGTTAATACCAATGTTTCCTTGTTTGTCTATGTTTTATTTCAAGTAATAGGGCAATAAACAGTATTAGTGTTTTTTTTTGTTTTCTAATCATTTTCTTCTACAGTGACTTTTTTACCCCAACTTACCCTAACCCTAAATCTACCCCCACCCCTTAATCTAACCCTTGTAATCATCTGAACCCCCCCTGTAACCCTAATTATGACCCTAACCCTAGATCTAGGTTTATTTAATTCAGTTTTTCTTTCCAACTGTAATATACTTAACTGCCTCTAGGGGCAGTCACGTAGCGGTTTCAGAGTGACGGAAGAGATTTTTTTTTCTCTCTTCCGTCGCTCTGTGCTGGGCACGCTGTATTGGAAGAGCATGCTCCTCCAATACAGCACCCACCGATCGCGGTGCCCAGGGGGGCACAGAATGTGTTGCATGATGCCACGATCGAGGCATCATTGCAGCACTTTAACACACATAGGCAGTGATCAGCTTTCACTGCCTATGTGTGTAACGCGCATACGATCACATTCGCGGTGATCGTATGCGTGAGGGGGCTTCGGAGAGTAGCTGCAGGCATGTAGTGTTGCAACACTACATGTAAACGGAGGACGTAGGACCATGCTTTTCAGGACGTGTATATATACGTCCAAATGCGTTAAGGGGTTAATGCAAATCAAAGAATTCTTTTAAAAAATGTGGATATGATGCGTTTTACATACCGTATTTGCTTGAATATAAGACAAGGTTTTTTTCCGAGCAAATGCTCTGAAAAAGTCCCCTTGTCTTATATTTGATGTTCATCTTACCTCAAATCGAGGTCTCACTATAGGACTGCGATCCAGGCCCCCCGCAGAGCAGCAGGGGACCTGGATCCCCCTCACGAGCAGCCGGTGGATGTCGGCGCGCAATGCGCGCCGACATCCTCCACTGCTGCCCGGCAGCATTGGCACAGAAAATGAAATAAAAATAAGAAATGCATTTTTTTTATATCATAATTTGTATTAAATATGAAAAAGCAATTTACATGTGAATATATACAAGTTAAACTTTTCTCTATAGGGTAGTCTTATATTCAGGATTTTAGTTTTTTTCTCTAAAGGAATATCCAAAGTTTGGGGGTCGTCTTATAATCAGGGTCGTCTTATATTCAAGCAAATACAGTACATGGATTTATTTTATTTTAAACTACTGCTGTAATACTTCCTGGCTTGGAAGTCCCTCCATATTTTAAATATGTACAGTAAAGAACAAGAAAGCCCTCTCGGCACTAACACCTGAATATGAGAAGTAACCACTTTAATTACCTTCCCAAAATCACAAATAATACAACATTTATACATTTAAAAATGCTGCTTTTGACTTCCGAGGGCAGACCCAACCGAGATGGCCGCGTTTTAATCGAGCTCCTGCTCCAACGGTTCTTCAGAGGCTGAGATTCTGACCATCGCGGTGAATTTCACCTCTTGATGTTACCGGTTGCGGCACGGATAAGAAGGTGGACAAGAGATTATATTCTGTCTCCGTCTCTCCACCCACACTCCGGAGTCTGGTTTGTTGCACTATAGGACATACCTGCCATACTAAAGAACGGCATCGGGACCTGTACCCTAGAGGCGAGTGAGGTTGAACATCGGTGGTCACCAGAGGAAGCTGCACAACCCTGCAGAACCCGGAGACTGGCTAGGCCAATGGACTGGAGACACACCAGAAGGAGGTGCCTAACCCCCCCCCCCCCCCCCAAAAGGCTCTAAAGTTACAATTTTTTCATTAGGTACGTCATGGGACAAAATTATAACCTGCATCCTACAAGGATGTATTCAGCATTGTTATACACTAAAGTATCTTCCCTGCCTATCAGTGGTGCCCACACTAAAATCACCTTTTACACCCACTCCAAGCAGGGTGCAGGGGCTGTGTCTGCTCCCCAACATTCTGGACAGACGCAAAAGCTATTTCCTCTACAAGGTGGACTGACTGACCTGCCTTGACTCAACACATCATTGTGTATTTAAATTAATCACTCTCACCCAATTGACTGTGAATAAGGGACGCTGGTGGGGGGGGGAAGCCTCCTCTATATCTTTGACAGGGATACCATCTCCCACTTTGCCGGGATCTGTGGACATACCAGGGAAACATCCCTATACTCAGGGAGGGCTGCGCTCTCGTTTGCAGACACTAACGCCCCTACATTGCGTGACAACAAACAGCCTGGTGGATATCCAGAGCCACGGCCTGGAGTGGAGCAGAGACCCCACTTTTGGTGCCTAACCCATGAAAGCTTGTAAATAGTGCTTACCGGTTGTTTGAACTTCCAAAGCAAATAAACCTTGCTGCATCAATACTTTTCACATTACCACCTGAACTTATAAGGTCTCTGTCAGGACTTACCTTTGTTGGGAGTCCTTTAGGCAGAGATGTATGCTCACCCTTGCAAACAAACACAGACCAGGGTGACCAGATAAGAAGCCACGTGGCCTGTGAGTTTGTGCATGGGGGCTAGTCAGGATATCCATGTAAAGTTACAGACAAGGACAAGAGCAAGAGAATCTTCGTGGGTAAGCCAGAGGTCAGAGGATGCCAGAATTCAGAATAAACAGGTAACAAATCCAAGGTCAAAAGCCGAAAATGATCAGGAATACTGGAAGTCAAAATAACAGGAACCAAACAAGGAATCCAGAGTCAATGAACTGACCCTGCCCTTAGGGAGGGGCAGTGTCTTATACCTGTTAATTAGGTATGAGATTCAGCTGGAGAGTTACTGACAGGTCTGAGCCTTTGCTAAAGTCCAGCCCCCTAGTGTTGCAGGCAATACAAACATAAACAGGAGTTATCTAAAGTTCTGAAATGGCTCAGAGGCACCATAGCAGGATACGGTCCAGAAGAACCACAGTTCAAATCCCCTGTTGGGTGCGTCTGGGGCGACCACGTCTGGCAGTCAGGAAGTCACGGCGGCAATCCTGACAGTCTCTCTAATCACATGTATATTTCGGGGACGGAACAAACTCTATACTCAAAGCAGCAGAAGAAACTGTTCACCAGCTTGAGTGCCGGGGAGAGGATAAAAATAAATAAATAAATACAAACACCCTGTGGGACTCCACTCCCAAATCAACTGGGAGTTACCAGATCCTATAAAAGTCAACGATCAGTAGGCTATCTGGGGAAACATCCATATTTTGCCAAGAGACTGTTTCTTCCTCGCCCACTACTTTTATTACCATGGATAAGTACGTGGATAAAACATCTAAAAAAGCATCCCTCTAAGCAATCATCGAAACTTAAAGACCAACCGGCCACAAAAAAACAAATCTAAAGTCCATACTATCCCGCTCGCTTGAGTCCTTCCCCACCGAACTCTTCATCTCAATCTATGGCTGCTGAAACAGCGTCAGAAGTGTCCAAAACTCTCTGGCCACTATTTGATGCTTCCAGGAACTCACAACAAAGATGGAGACTACACTGGCCCAAATATCAACAAATTCCACCAAAATCAATTAACTAGAACAAAGGGTGAGTGACGCTGAAGATACCATCCACCAAGCACGCGACGACGCGGAACAACACTATCTTGCCATTCAAGCTTTGATGGATAAGATAGAAGATCTGGAAAATCGCATTCGCCGAAACAATTTACATTTCATTAATCTCCCAAAAGTGATAAAACCTCAATCACTGTTGAAAACCATGCAACTTTGGCTAACAAACAAACTTCACCTTCAATACTCTGAAGATAATCCACTACTAATAGAAAGGGCGCACAGAATGGGTCCAGAAAGAAGAGATAATAATAGGCGACCTAGACCAGTCATCATCAAGCTACTAAACTTCCAAGATAAAGAAAGAATACTGATGGAATATAGAAAACAACCGGAACTGATTTACGACACCCATAAAATCTTCCAAGATTATTCGGTGCAAGTGACAGAAAAACGGCGCAAATTCACCACAATCTGCAAACAGTTGTACCTCCAGAATGTGAAGTTTGCTCTTACCTGTCCTGCGAGACTGAAGATATCCAAAGACGGCCAGAATCATTTTTTTAACACACCAAGCGAAGTACAACTTTTCATCAAAACATGGAATCAGACTGCCTCACTTGAGGAACATTCATAACAACCTGCTCCTTCCCAAAGATAGAGAAGTGGGTCAAATAGCTAATGACAAGCTGACTCATGTCTTCTGAAATGATTAGAAGAGAACCTGTCCACAGGAGTGGTGATACAGGTTATAAACTAAAGTTAATGTTAATGTTATATCATATCTAACTGTTGTAAACGTTATGGTTATGTTTATTTGGTTGGCCATGTGGTTGGTCACATCTTACTGCATGCTCTGACACCAAAACATGATTGTTCCAGCACTTGGGGGGAACCCTAGTATTTATTGTATTCTCCCTAATTGCCCCCAACAAAACAGGAATTGGATAGGGTATCGAGCTCTATACCAGCGAATTCTATGACAACCACCAAACCATTTATATTAAACATCTGCTCTTGGAATGTTGATGGATTAAACTCCCCAATTAAACATAAACTTGTCCTCACTCATCTTAACAAATTGCCGACACAGGACGTGCAAGGTCCGTCCTGTGTGGCGAGGCGTTAGTGACACAGTACGGACCTAGTCCGTCCTGTGTCAAAACAAGCACTGAAAGGGGATTTTTTTTCCGCTTTCAGTGCTCACAAGGTATTTTCAGTACAGAAGCATCGTTCAATACTGAAAAAATGCCCGCAGGCATTTCGATCGCTCCGGAAAGCGATAGAAATGCCGGTTTTAAAGGCACAGTGCCTTTAAAACGCGGGCATTCAAAAAAGAGCATAGGAAGCAAATTTAATCCCTTCCTATGCTCTGTAAGTGTTGCTGATTGCCTGGCAAGTAACACTGTGTAACCAAGATGGCGCTGCCCTTCTAAGGGCAAGAGCACAGGAGGCAGGAAGTAGCTGCTTCCTTTGCTCTTCAAACAGTCACATGATTGCCTCATCACAGAGGCAATCTGTGACTGCAGGCAGACTGACAAACAGTGGGGATGCTCTGATGAGCATCCCTACTGCCTGGTCAGATCAATATTAACCCTATATTGATCTGACCAGTTAGGATCTGCCTCCCTCTCCTTACATTTTTTGTAGTGAGGGAGAGAGACAGATCAAAGTAATAAAAGTAAGTAAAAGTACAAAAAAAATAATAAATACACAACACACTAATAATAAAACAATAAAAAAAAAGTTTATAAAAGTAATTCCCTGCGTTTAACCCCTTCCCTGCCACTGATCTTGCATAAGCAGTGATCTTGCACCTCAGCGCATTTATTCTTGCTGTTTGAGCTTTTTTAAGGGGTTAATTTATTTTGTACTGTCATTTATTATTTACTACAAAGGCTCTTCTAAGAGTTATTAACCCCTTCTTTGCTGTCGATCACTGGTTACACAATGATATTGACGCCAAAGCAGTTTTATCTGTCTGCATTATTTTTATATTTTTTTTATTTTTTACACACACCCGCTAGGGGTTTTTTTTTTTTAGCTGTCTGAGCGCATAGCGATTTAGTAACAGCGAATTAGTGGCAAAGGCGGCTTGGTGATTTCTCAAATGAGCATCACCATTCGCCCTGGTCAGATCAAAATTGGTCGGATCAATAATCACAAATATTGATCTGCCTCCCTCTCCTCACTTACTTGTTATGTAATAACATTTTATAAAATTGTCAGGTTTTATCAAAGCCATTCACCGTGTATTAACCCATTCCCTGCCATTCATCACTGTATAAGCAGTAATCTTGCACAGCAACAGTATGTTTTGCTGTCTGCACTGTTTTATGGATTCATTTCTTTGTACTATAATGTATTACAGTACTGGATAGGCTCTTCTAAGAGCTATTAACCCCCTTCTTTGCTGTAGATCACTGCTTAGGCACTGATTCTGAGGCCGAGGACTCAGGGTTCGATTTTGACCCTGGTCAGCTTTCTGATACATCATCTAGTTATGTATGGCTGCTGAGCCCTTGCCACAAGGAGTGATGGGTGTCTACTTTAAAAAAATATATGGTTTGGTGTGCGGTAAATTTCATTGGCTGGCTTCAAAGATATATCCCATATAGGACACAGACACAACTTGACCAAGTTGGAATTTTGAGATGCGCACCTCACAAATGTTGCCTTCTAGCCAAAAAACAAAACCTATGCATGGGTGGTATCCGTGTACTCGGGAGATGTTGCTGAACACATGTTGGGTTGTTTTTTTGGCAGTGACATATGTGAAAACAAAACTCCAAAAAAATTACTACCACAAACTTTTACAAAGGCTGGTGGTAGAATTAGTACATAAACAGTATTAAAGTACCACCATTTGAAATACCTTAGCATGGCTATTTTCCAAAAATATATGGTTTGATGGGGTAAAATACATTGGACGGCTTCAAAAACGTTCCAAATGGAACATGGGCGCAGGCTGACTACATGTCAAAATTCCAGGTTGGAAATGCGCACCCCCTAAATGTGGCCTTTTAGCCCCAAAACAAACCTATGCATGGGTGGTATCCCTGTACTCCGGAGATATTGCTGAACACATATTGAGGTGTTGGTTGGCAGTGGCAAATACCAGAATCTGAAAATTCCTGCCTGAACTACAATGTGTGTGGGAAACAAATGACATCCCAACCCTTTGACATAGGTTGGTGATAGAATTAGCACTTGGAAAGTTTTAAAATACCATAATTTTAAATACCCTAGGATGTCTAGTTTTCCAAAATATATAGTTTGATTGGGTAAAATACTTTGACAGGCTTCAAAAGTGTCCCAAATGCAACATGGGAGCAGACTGACTTCATGTCAAAATTCCAAGTTGGAAATGCACCCCCCCTAAATGTGGCCTTTTAGCCCCCAAACAACCCAACAAACGTATGCATGCGTGGTATCCCTGTACTCAGGAGATGTTGCTGAACACATATTAAGGTGTTGTTTGGCACTGACATTTAACAGGATCAGTGAATTAATGCTCGAAGTACAATGTATGTGGAAACAAAACATTACAAAATTACTAACCTAAAATTTGACAAAGGCTGGTGGTAGAATTAGTGCATGGAAAGTGTTAAAATACTACCATTTGAAATACCCTATGGTGTCTAGTTTGCAAAAATGTATGGTTTTGTGGGGTAAAATACACATTCTGGCTTCAAAAATGTCCCAAATGGAACATGGGCGCAGGTTTTCTGCATGTCAGAATTCCAAGTTGGAAAACCAAAAAGCGCACCTCTCAAATGTGGCCTTTTAACCCCCAAATAACGTAACCAACCTATACATGGGTGGTATACCTGTACTCAGGAGATGTTGCTGAACACATATTGAGGTGTTGTTTGGAAATACCCCTTCACATTTTCAGGTAATGTTTACCTAAATTGCAATCTAAGTAAAAAATAAAAATATTTGAATGCAAACTTTGCCAAAGGTTGTTGGTAAAATGGCTACATGAAATGTGTCAAAATACCCCAAGTTAAATGCCCTGAGTGGTCTAGTTTTCAAAAATATGTACATGTTGGGGGTCATTCATGGATTTAGTACAGATATCAGTGTTACAATGTCACTATCGCTAATTTTGAAAAAAAAGGATTTTAAAATAGCTTTGCACTACTTATAGTTCTGGCCTTGTAACATGAATAAAAAAGCACAAAAACATAAAACATGGGCTATTTCTGAACTCAGGACATATATTAGGAACTATTTAGCAGTGTTTTTTTTTTGGTGTCTCTTGTACATTAGTATACGATTTTTCAAATAAAAGTCATTAAAAAAAATGTTTTTTACATCAAATTATATGCTATTATCAAAATAATGGTATCAAAAGAAAGCCCTTCTTATGACGATAAAAACGATGTATAGTTTGTGTGGGTACACTAAATGAGACAGAAATAAATTACAGCAAAACACAAACACCTCAGAAATGTTAAAACAGCCCATGTCACCAAGCGTCGGGGACAAGCCAAAGTCATGTCACTAAGGGGTTAAACGATTATCACCACAAATTGCTTTCTTACAAGAAACCCATTGGAAGGACTCTGATAATGGATGCCTCAAAGATACATGGATAGGGGAATACCCCCTATTTATCCATATCTAGAGGAGTGGCTATATTATTACACAAATCTCTTAACTACCGTATTTGCTCGAATATAAGACGACCCTGATTATAAGACGACTCCCCAAACTATGGATATTCCTTTAGGGAAAAAAGCTAAAAGCCTGAATATAAGACTACCCTATAGGAAAAAAATTTAACTTGTATATATTCACATGTAAATTGCTTTTTCATATTTAATAAAAACATATGATATTTAAAAAAAATACATTTATTGTTTTTATTTACCTTTTTTATGTGCCAATGCTCCCCCCAACGGTGTCTGTTTCTCTCCCCCACCCTCCCCCCAATATTGTCTGTCTCTCTCCCCCACCCTCCCCCCAATGTTGTCTGTCTCCCCACCCTCACCCCAATGTTGTCTGTCTTCTCCCCCCTTCCTCCGTCCCCCCTAACATAGCCTCCCTGGTGGCTAGTGGGGGCAGCTGTGGGATGTCTGCACGATATTTGCAGACACCCCCTGGCTGCCCATATCTCCCTGGTGGCTAGTTGGGTCAGCCGGGGGATGTCTGCACGATACGTGCAGACATCCTCCATGCTGCCCAACACCTTCGTCCATTATGACGGACAGCCGCTTCACTATCGGAAGGACCCGGCTTCATCATAGAAGACCGGGCGGTCGTGCAGACATCCACCTGCTGTTAGCGAGGGGGATCCAGGTACCCTGCAGCTCCGCGGGGGACCTGGATCCATGTCTTATAATCTGACCTCGATTTGAGGTCCGATTATAAGACGACCTCGAATATATGACGCTCCGAACACCCCAAATGCTCCCTTCTACTGTAAACTATCTGACGTTATTATAGGAGGTGACTTTAGCACGGTGCAGGACCCAGTAGTGGACATCTCCTGCTAAATAATCTATGACTAATAGACCCGTAGCAGACTACACACCCGAGGGACAAAGACTTTACTCATGTCTCCAGGGCCCACTGTATGTCCTCTCGGATTAATTTCTTCTTGATATCACCAAGTTTGATCCCACAAGTTACATCTACCCATATTAGAGATATCATAATTTCGTACCATGCCCCCGTGGAACCCTGTTTGAATTTCTCAATATCAAAAACATATACCCGTAATTGGCGCTTCCCCCAATATCTAAAAACTGAAGATTTTACTTCATTTTTAGAAACCACATGGGGAAACTATGTGGATGACAACCTAGAACACATGGGAGTCCCTCTTCTATTTTGGGAGTTGGCAAAAGCAGTCATGAGAGGTCACATAATATCATATGTGGCACAGTCCCAAAAAAAACGCAAACATTTAATCAATTACATATGGATATGTGCAAAGCACATCAAATATACCTCCAAACTCCAACGGATACCTCAAAAGATCATTATCTCACATCTAAAAAGTTATTGGATACACTTCTCTTAAATAAAGCACAAACGCAATTAGACTACTCACGTTCTAGGTTCTTCCGCTGGGGCAACAGGTCAGGAAGAATTCTGGCAATATTAGCAAAACCAAAATCTAACATACTTAACATCACTCACATAATAAATTTAAATAAAGAAATCATAACGGCCCCCAAACGCATAAATGAACTATTTCATGAATATTACACTCATCTATACCAAGATAGTCCTGATCATTTTACCATGGGACTAGACCTTTGAAATAAGGCAAAATTGTCCAAACTGACACCTAGTCACAGAACCATACTGGAAAATGAAATAACAGAATTAGAGCTAAGACAAACAATCTCGTCACCACATAACAACAAGACCCCGGGCCCAGATGACTTCCCAGCGGAGTTTTACAAATTGTTAAAACCACATTTCCTAAGTACTCTGACTCTGTATAATGCCATTCTCGCAGGGGAGGTAGACATTGGTACATTAAATACAGCAAGGACCATACTAATAAAAAAACCTGACAGAGACCCAACTTTGGTCACCTCATACCGACCCATAACACTCCTAAATCAGGATATAAAAATAAAAAAAAAAAAACTAATGGCAGCGGAAAGGGGAACATGAGGGTACCGGCACCTGGGCGCCAGGCTTAATTTCGGCGACCTGGCGCTCGGGGTTTGTCGAGCCCTGTATTATGGGATTCTTCATTAACAAAACTAAATCAAAGGCTCTCTATTTGTCATCCTACAGGAAAGCACCTGAAATGTCAAACACAGGGATACAATGGGCAGCCAAAACTATCACATATCTAGGCATAAAATTACCAAAATCCCTTACAAAATTATACTCCCTGAATTATAAGCCCCTGATACAAAAAATCCTTAGGGAACTAAACAACTGGAAAAAACTGTCACTCACGTTCACGAGCAGAATAGCCCTAATTAAAATGATATAATTCCCGAGATTATTATATCCGATCCAATCCCTTCCATTATTAATTACAAAGGAGGATGAACGAGCTCTTGATATGGCCTTTCGTAAATGTATTTGGTCTAATAAACAATCCCAAATTGCAATGATGAATCTACAACAACATAAGCTGAATTTAGGATATAATCTACCCATAATCAAAAACTATAATCTTGCAGCTTTGTATAGATATGCCTTGAACTGGATCTCATACTCAGATATACACACCGATCTAAACTTAGACCAAACATTCAGCCCTGACATAGCAATACAAGCTCTGCTGCACACCTCGGTTGACCAGATACCTGCATCCGTACTCCAAAACCCTTTATTATCTTCAACAATACGAGCTTGGAAGCAGGTGCGTCTATGCCTTGGTATGCAATGGAGATTTTCTATATTTCAACCTTTATGTAAAAATCCAAGATTCCAGAACAGATCAGTTTTAGAACCGTTCCCTAGATGGGAATCCAGAGGTATAAGGAACTTGTCCCCCTTTTTCGACCCCCATACTTCAAAATTCATGACCCTCACACAATGTAGGGACAAAT
Organism: Pelodytes ibericus; assembly: GCA_036172795.1. Lineage (NCBI taxonomy): Eukaryota > Metazoa > Chordata > Amphibia > Anura > Pelodytidae > Pelodytes > Pelodytes ibericus. The sequence goes on from CM069860.1 coordinate 32,187,891, forward strand.
TTAGAATTATTAATATACCATGGTTTGCATACCTACAAATCCAAAGCTTTGCAGATGCCGAAACGCGTAATCTTACCCAGAAAGACTGGGATAACTCCTTACATCATATAATTCGGGCGTCAGCCTCTCCCAACATCTCAACGAAAATCATAGTCAGAGCCATGCACTCAACATGTTTTGAAAAACATACCCCTATGGGTGTTACCAGATGGATACAATGTTTTTCCGACCTATCGCAAGAGGACATAATAAAACACACACTTATTTTATGTAAATTATTACCGGCCTGCTCTTATATAGAAATGCAAATGAAAATTATCCATCAAGCCTACTTATCCCCACATCGTCAATATAAAATGGGGGTAATACCCCAAGACTCTTGTCCGAAATGCACCCAGACATAGCTGATCTCTGTCATAATTTTTGAGAATGTAGATTTAGTGGCTGTTACTGAGACATGGTATAATGAAAAACATGACTGGGACATATCAATACCAGGGTACTCTTTATATAGAAAAGACAGAGAAGGTAAAAAAGGGTGAGGGGTGGTCCTGTATGTGAGGGATAGCTTAAAATGTAACGTAATAAGTTAGTGAGGCGAACATAGAGTCAGTTTGGGTTACATTAGAATTTGGTAATCATTTGGTAACTCGGGTAGGTGTGATTTATAGGCCCCCTGGACAAATAGAGAAGTTAGATAACTACTAGTTGAGGAAATAGCTAAAATGACAATGAAGGGGGAAGTAATCATCATGGGTGACTTTAATCTTCCTGATGTGAACTGGAAATACAAAATAGCTACTTGCGCCAGGAGTACGCATATCCTAAACACCCTACTGGGATTATCTCTAAAACAAGTAGTGGCGGAGCCAACTCGAAAGCAGGCCATACTAGATTTAGTGTTCACAAATGGAGATTTGTTATCAGATATTACTGTAGGTGAAAGTTTAGGATCTAGTGATCACCCGACAGTGTGGTTTAATATAAGAACAGTGACACATTCACACATCACAAAAACAAAAGTTTTAGATTTTAGAAAAACAGACTTTTCTAAAATTAGATTAGGTGTAAAGGAGTCATTATCAGACTGGAGCAATTTAAATGGAGTCCAGGAGAACTGGGATTATCTAAAAGTTGCACTACTGAAGGCAACAGAAAATTGCATAAGGCTTGTCAAAGAGCAAAAAATTGAAGAAACCACTGTGGTACTCTGCAGAGGTGGACAAAATAGTAAAAAATAAAAAGCTAGCATTTAGTAATTATAAAAATACTCAGAGTGAGGAAGATAGAAAGATCTATAAGAGTTGGCAGAAAGAGGCAAAGCAAGCTATAAGAGCTTCCAAAGCACACACAGAAGAGACTATAGCCCAGTCAGTGAAAAAGGGGGATAAAACATTTTTTAGATACATAAATGAGAAAAGGAAAGTAAAACAAGGATTAGTTAGATTAAAAACAAAAGAAGGATGCTATGTAGAAGAGGATAAAGGCTTAGCAGACTGCCTTAATGAATATTTTTGTTCAGTTTTTACAAATGAAAATGAAGGTAAGGGACCTAATTTAGGGAAAAAGACTAATGAGTCTTTTGATACATGTGAGTTTACAGAGGTAGAGGTTTTACTTCAGCTGTCTAAAGTAAAGACAAATAAGTCGATGGGACCTGATGGGATACATCCAAAGTTATTAAAAGAACTTAGTGGTGTACTAGCAAAACCGTTAACAGATTTATTTAACCAATCATTGTTAACGGGAGTAGTTCCAGAAGATTGGAAATTAGCTAATGTTGTGCCCATTCACAAGAAAGGTAGTAGGGAGGAGGCGGGCAACTATATACCAGTAAGTCTTACTTCAGTAGTGGGGAAAATAATGGAAACCTTGTTAAAGAATAGGATTGTTGAACATCTAAAGTCGCTTGGATTTCAAGATCAGAGACAGCATGGGTTTACTTCAGGTAGATCATGCCAAACTAATCTTATTGATTTTTTTGATTGGGTGACTAAAATAATATATCAGGTTGGTGCAGTAGACATTGCTTACCTAGATTTCACTAAGGCTTTTGACACTGTCGCACATAGAAGGCTTATCAATAAACTGAAATCTTTGAGTTTGGATTTCAATATTGTTGAATGGATTAGACAATGGCTGAGTGACAGGCAACAGAGGGTTGTAGTCAATGGGGTATATTCGATGCAAGGTCTTGTTACTAGTGGGGTACCTCAGGGATCTGTACTTGGACCCATTCTCTTTAATATTTTTATTAGCGATATTGCAGAAGGTCTTGTTGGCAAAGTATGTATTTTTGCTGATGATACAAAGATTTGCAGCAGGGTTGATATTCATGGAGGGATAAGCCAAATGGCAAATGATTTAGCTAAACTAGAAAAATGGTCAGAGCAGTGGCAACTGACATTTAATGTGGACAAGTGCAAGATTATGCACTTTGGGCGTAAAAACCCAAAAGCAGAATAGACTATTTGGTACAGTCCTAACCTCAACATCCGAGGAAAGGGATTTAGGAGTAATAATTTCAGAGGACTTGAAGGTAGGTAGTCAATGCAATAGAGCAGCAGGAAATGCTAGCAGAATGCTTGGTTGCATACGGAGCGGTATTAGCAGTAGGAAGAGGGAAGTGCTCATGCCATTGTACAGAGCACTGGTGAGACCTCACTTGGAGTATTGTACGCAGTACTGGAGACCGTATCTCCAGAAGGATATTGATACTTTGGAGAGAGTTCAGAGAAGGGCTACTAAACTGGTTCATGGATTGAAGGATAAAACTTACAAGGAAAGGTTAAAGCATCTTAACATGTAAAGCTTGGAGGAAAGACGTAACAGGGGGGATATGATAGAAAAATTTAAATACATAAAGGGAATCAACACAGTAAAGGAAGAGAAACTCCCTTAACGACAAAGGACGTGCCTGGCACTCCTGCGGTGAATCAAGCGGTTTTCGCGATCAACGATCGCGAAAACCGCGTTAACGGTGCTGGTTTATTGCCTCGATGTCGAGGCAATAGCCAGCACCGAAATTTCTATTTTGGGGCACCCACGATCGCCCCACGGAGCGATCGTGGGGAGCCATATTGACGGAGCATGCTGCTCCGTCAATATGGCTAAGCCCTCTGCCGGTCTGAGCTTCAGAAGTGAAAGTAACTTCACTTTCGTCGCTCTGAATATGCTACTTGACTGCCCCTAGTGGTAGTTAAGTTGCATTGCAATGGAAAATATTTAAAATACACATTTAATTAATTAAAAACAGGTTATATAGCTATATTAGCCTATAGGGTTAAAATTAAATATTTTTTAGCATAAGGGATAGGGTTAAAATTAAATTAAAATTAAAAAATATTAAGGGATATAATAAGGATTAGAGTTGGGGTTAAATTTAGTGTTAGGGTTAAATTTTGGGTTCGGGTTGGGGTCAAAAGGTCAATATAGGAAAAAAACAAAAAACACTATTTTTGGTTTTTGCCCCATAACTCGCAAAAAAATACCGAAAAATATGGAAACATGCATATTTTTTAACTCGGGACAACGTTTAGAAACTATTTAGACGGCGTCTTTTTTAATGATTTTATTTGTATAAATTATATTTTAGGTCAAAGATAGAAAAAGTGGGTTTTTTAAAAATTTTCACCATATTTTATGATTTTTTGTTGTTGTAAATTATAAGATATGATGAACATAATGGTATCTAATGAAAGCCCTTCTTATGACGATAAAAACAACATATCATTTGATTGTGTACTGTATGTGAGAAAGAAAAAAAATTACAGCTAAACACAAACACCCTAGAAATGTCAAAACAGCCATTGTCACCAAGGGAAAGTCAAGGTGAAAATGTCTTGTCACTAAGGGGTTAAATGAAGAAAAACTACCACAACTAGAGGACATAGTCTTAAATTAGAGGGGCAACGATTTAAAAGTAATATCAGGAAGTATTACTTTACTGAGAGGGTAGTGGATGTATGGAATAGCCTTCCAGCAGAAGTGGTAGAGGTAAACACAGTCAAGGATTTTAAGCAAGCGTGGGATAGACACAAGGCTATCCTAGCTATAAGACCTGGAACGGGGGACTAATAAAAGTACTCAAAAAAAAAAAAATTGGGCAGACTAGATGGACCGAATGGTTCTTATCTGCTGACACATTCTATGTTTCTATGGTCCTGCCCTGTCATTCAACAGTTCTTGTGCTGAATCACCACCTTTCTCATCTCATTGGATTTTCATGCCTACTCTATTGACTCAGAAGCTGCAGTCTTGGGACTGGTCAACCTAGAAGCTCAACCAACACACTCAATATCACTAATACGTATCGTACTGGCCGTAGCTCGAAAATCTATACTACAAAATTTGATATACACGGATCCTCCTACAATGACCATTTTCCAAACAAAGCTAAAATTTCTTTTGAGAATGGACTGGTTAAATACAGCAATGACTAGGGAAAAGGGGGCTGTGATAAGGTGAATGGGGTGGTTTGTGAGGGAGTGTATATTTCCCATAAAATGCTCAGAGGGGCATATGATATTTAACCCCAGGGGGAGTAGGTGTTATATATATGTGTGTATATGACATAAACTACTGTTTAGTTATGGGCCCCTGGGGTGGAGCATTTGGAGAGCAGGGTGGGCCAGTGCTCCACTCCGCTGTTTTCTTGGGAGACATGGGTCCATGTCTGGGTTTTGGACTGTCTCAAAGTACACTGCTCAGCTGCTGGTGATCAGCTGCAGCAGTAGGAATAAACCCCTCCCTGCTAGGCAGGTAAGGAGAGATTTTGTTTGTTTCTCTCTGGAAAGGCTGAAAAACAACAGGCTGCCTGTGAACCATAGTACAGAAGGCTGACAAGGAAATAGGTTGGTGAAACCTGTATTATTTTCTTATAGTTTAACCCTTGACAGATAGGGAGATTTATGTTAGTAAGAGCTCAGACGAGCTAGGTTTTTGTTTACAAAGATTTATGTTATATTTTGGTTACTTTCTGCTGTATCCGGGTTGAAGCATACAAATAAAGTACCTGGATTTTATACAATTCAAATGACTGCACATGTTGTTCGCTCAAGAGGACCGTGCTAACTGAGAACAAGGATCACAGGGCAAAGAAGTTTTTTTCTAAATGGGAACCATACATACGAACCTTAGATGATGTGACAAAGTCCCAAATTAAATATAAATTCCAAGAAACTTCCTGGTATGCGACACAATTAATGAAAGGTAGAATACCATGTATATAAACAAAATTATATGTACTGTATTTTCCGGCGTATAAGACGACTTTTTAACCCCTGAAAATCTTCTCAAAAGTTGGTGGGTCGTCTTATACGCCGGGTACTGGGATTTACTCACCTATTTTCTGCTCTGTCTCCGCTCACGCTGTTAAGCCGGTCCGTGGCTGTCAGGGAAGCGTTGTGAGCTCCCCTCAGGCCACGCGGCTTCAATAAAGTCTGTTGAAACTTTTTTTTCAACAAAACTTTATTGTCTGCGCGGCCTGAGGGGAGCTCACAACGCTTCCCTGACAGCCACGGACCGGCTTAACAGCGGGAGACAGAGCAGAAAATAGGTAAGTATTGGGGATTGGGGAAAGGGGGAGGAGGGTGGAAAACTCTATATTTTAACCTTAACCCCTTGCCGACAAAGGACGTGCCAGGCACGTCCTGGGAGAATCTCCCTTAATGACAAAGGACGTGCCTGGCACGTCCTGCAGTCAATGAAGCGGTTTTCGCGATCAACGATCGCGAAAACCGCTTTAACAGTGCTGGTCTATTGCCTCGACATCGAGGCAATAGCCAGCACCGATATTTCTATTTTGGGACCCCCACGATCGCCCCACGGAGCGATCGTGGGGAGCCATATTGACGGAGCATGCTGCTCCGTCAATATGGCTAAGTCCTCTGCCGGTCTGAGCTTCGGAAGTGAAAGTAACTTCACTTCCGTCGCTCTGAATATGCTACTTAACTACCCCTAGTGGTAGTTTAGTAGCATTGCAATGGAAAATAATTAAAATACATATTTAATTAAATAAAAATAGGTTATTTAGCTATATTAGCCTATAGGGTTAAAATTAAATATTTTTTAGCATAAGGGATAGGGTTAAAATTAAATTAAAGTTAAAAAATATTAAGGGATATAATAAGGATTAGAGTTGGGGTTAAATTTTGGGTTCGGGTTGGGGTCAAAAGATCAATATAGGAAAAAACCAAAAAACACTATTTTTGGTTTTTGCCCCATAACTCGCAAAAAAATACCGAAAAATATGGAAACATGCATATTTTTTAACTCGGGACAACGTTTAGAAACTATTTAGACGGCGTCTTTTTTAATGATTTTATTTGTGTAAATTATATTTTAGGTCAAAGTTAGAAAAAGTGGGTTTTTTTAAATTTTTCATCATATTTTATGATTTTTTTTGTAGTAAATTATAAGATATGATGAACATAATGGTATCTAATGAAAGCCCTTCTTATGACGATAAAAACAACATATAATTTGTGTGGGTACTGTATGTGAGAAAGCAAAAAATTACAGCTAAACACAAACACCCTAGAAATGTCAAAACAGCCATTGTCACCAAGGGAAAGTCAAGGTGAAAATGTCTTGTCACTAAGGGGTTAAAGGTTAAAATATAGATGCGATTTTTCCGGCTTATAAGATGACTTAGTTGGGGGGTCGTCTTATACGCCCAGTCGTCTTATACGCCGGAAAATATGGTATATAGATTATCAACAAGAAAAACACTTAATGGCAAAGTTTGAGGGGTGTGGGGGGTGGGATGGGAATGTTAAGTATCAATATTTTTATCTTTCAAATATGTCATGTATTTACTGAGTACTATTTTCCTATTAGAAATCTATCCAACTAAATCAGATACACAAAGAAATATACAGAAAGTTAAGACTCAAACATCAGGGGAGGGGGTAAGATGGTAGTATATATGGGGAAATGTTAAATTGATATATGTCATATATGTTAATTTGTAAAACCAAAATAAAAAGATATATTAAAAAAAAAGGCTGCTTTTTTGGTTTATATATTTAAACATATTTTGTTGTCTAGGGAATCCATTAGTTTATTTTGCTATGTTAGATTTTCATGAAATGTTCAGTCATTTGCTATGAGATCACATATCCTGTTTTGGTGTATTGTTTATCAGTGTCTGCATTACACATAAATTTTTCAAAGCCATATAGGGAATGCTCTGCTATCCATTCATAAGAAAGCATTCTTACTTACAGACTAAGCAAAGTCATTTATTGTGTGGTTTACAAAAATGAGCTGCATATCAGCAGAGCAGGAAATCAGAATTCCCATAAGGTAGAACAATGCTTCCACCTAGTGGATGAGAAAGAATAGGACTGTTTGCGCATAGAACAACACATTGGGGTCCTGTATAAACAATGATTGCACCAAATACTGATGCAACTGGCATGTGAGTCAATGTATACAGTAAAGTTCTACCTATATCTTGGTTGTGTCAGCACTCATTGTGCCTGTGTATAAAAAATTGTGTAAGGGAACGTCCTTCTCCCGCACTGCAAAGTGCAATTGCCATTATACATAGCAAGCATCATTTGTGCCTTTTTATAGAACTCCCCGACACTTTGCAGAGAGGAAGTTTTTGTTTTTTTTGCATTTGCCCCATTGTACCTTGTTCTTCATATAGTAAATATGTTGTAATGGTGGTATTATTTACTTTATATTCCTTTAAACTGCATGAAATTACTCTAAAGTAATTATTTATTCTGACGCTTTTGTTTTGGGGTGTGATAGCACCTCTCCCAAAATGGTTTTGGTGTTGATTCTCTTTTCAAGCACCTGATTTTTATTTATTTATTTCTCCCCCTTGCATCCATGTGTTAGCCCAACCAATGGTAATATCCCAAACCTTCATATCAGGACAGGTACCAGTGTTTACCAGCCCTCACCATTTTCTGATGTGGGGCCATCAGCAATTCATTCCATTTGCAGCAATCGAGCAGCCACACTGGAAGCTCCATGCGTTCCACTGTGGATCGCACATGGTCAGCATTCCTTTCTATCCTGATAATGATGTAAATTTTTCCGGTTTATATGCAGGTTTTCAGGGATGGTATGTGCCAACTAATGGAGGCTCCAATTTTACATTCTGCTCAATTGTACCCTGTAGATTGCTTGTTACACTACTGAGGCTTACAGGTACAGGGGTAATCCTGATTAAGCTTCTATCTGCAAATACATTGATGTAAACATGCAATCCTTTAATTGTTATTACTATTATACATCGTGTCAGAGACTCTGAACCCACTCCTGGAAAAGCAGTGGACGTTTATTGGGAAAAGGTTGCTAAAAACAAAACATCTAATATGTATGACTTGGGCCCAACCAGTTTTAGAGGGACAAATTTTGATTTTGTTTTAATCATAGTCTTTTGACTAATATGCTATTTTAGCTTAGTCGTATTTTAGTCCTCTGAATTGTTTTAGTCTAGTTTTAGTTGACTAAACCTCTAGCAGTGAGGGCGGGAACAGGTCTGAGAAGGCTGTTACATAGTGTTACGTTAACTTGCTAGGGAGATGGGAAGGGAAACACTCACATGTGTCTTAACCTATCCAGCTGCAGATAGTCAGGGGACTGGGCGTTGGCAGAGATCAATGGGTACCAGAAGTCCAATTAGTTAAATGCATAACATTTTAGTCAAATTTTAGTCCATTGATGAAAATTGCAATGGATTTAAGCCATAGTTTTAGTCCTTTTAACTTAGTTTTTATTTAGTTATTGTTTAGTTTTAGTCATTGAAACCATGCAGTTGACCAAAACTATGATGAAATTATTTAGTCGACAAAATTAACACTGACCAACCCATTCTGAATAAATACAAGAAAAATAGCAGTCATTTTATCAGTTAGTAAGCCTAGAGTGATTCGGAGATGAAGCAGTTTGTACCATGACTTGCAACAAGGAAATGTTCAGAATACATGCCAAGATGCTAGATCTGTAGCCTAACATTCATTACCTGTACATCTTCTTAGCTGTAATAAATCATTTTTCTTTTTTCTCATCCCTTCTTTCTCTATATGCACAGGTACGAAGGTTGTAAAGTCTCGTTATATGCAGTATGAAAAGAACAAGGTTGCAAAGGTGAAGTGCTGAAAACTGTTCCTGTTGCTATATGCATGCACAAGAGGGGTCATTTTTGATGGTTTAATTTTAGTGACTGTTATATAACGGTAATCTTGGCAAATCTACCTTTTATAAAATAGGAAATTGGCCATACTTAATGTTAATTATCACTGCGATATGAGATAAAATACCACAGGTTGTTCAATAGGGCCCAATATGTATGCTTGTATAAACATTGCTTGACAATATTTCTACCCTTTAGCTGCCAACACGTTATTTTTAGAAGCTAGGGAAATGGTAGTGTGAAACATTCACAAAAATTAGGGCTCCGCTGTAAGGATTTTAGGAGCAGTGCCCCCTGCGATTTGTCAAACATTTTATATGTGTACATGTGTGTATACATCTAGTTCCACAATTTAAGCAACTTCTGTCCTGGTTCTTCCTTGCAGCTTCCTTTTCCAAAGTAATAGCAATGCACTCACAGGGCTTTTCCAACAATACATTTACCACAACGTTTCAGCATCGTAAACAAATCCAGGGCCGCCATCACAAATTTCAGGGCCCCTTACTGAAAAACATTCTGCCCCCACCCCGGGATAGTTTATCCATTGATAAGCCACTGATAATTTGCTCCTTAATAGCCGCTGATAATTTGCTCATTAATAGCCGCTGATAATTTGTCCATTAATAGCCACTGATAATTTGCTCCTCCCCTGTACTTACCTGGATGCTGCTCATCGGCCATCTCCTCCGCCGTCAGCCATCGGGTATGACTTAACACCACCCCCACCCCCCCGATGGCGGACCTTAATAGATCCTTTATACACAATATATATGTGTGTAGATGGTAGTTGTCTATTTGAAGTTGGACGAGTAATATATAGATTTTTTGATAATGTCTTCATATTTATTGTATTAGCACTTCTTGGATGTTTTGTGTAATCACTGAATTTGATGTGCAATAGAAGATATTTAGTATTTGAATAAAAATGTAACAATTTTTTTTAAAAAAATCTTTCCGCTTTCCCTGGGAGTACCCATCAGAAACTGACTAGGGAGAGCTTAATTTAAGTAAGGCTTTTTTTTAGCCAAACTGAGTAACAGTGCATCAATCTAGCCCCTGCTACAGACTCTATGAATGTAACATTCGAATTACATTGCTGACAAGGGCGTCTGCAGTGTAATTCAGAAGATACCGGACTAACTAATTGTGCAAGATCGCGCATGCGCCAGTTTTGCTTCTTCCACTGCAGAATCATGGGAAATGTAGTTCCCATTGTTTCTGCTTATGCGATCGCACACAGTTCGGGCATCATACAGAATTGCTTTCCCAGCACAGACTGTATCAGAAATGCAATTCAGATGCCACATCCGAATTTATTAAATAAAGTTTAAAGTAAGTCCCCCCCCTTCCCAAGAAAAAACATAAGTTTAAGTTAATTATTGAATTATTCAATCCAAAGGAAAAAAAAGTTTAGTTGTCCTTTAAATTAACACATTTCAAGATAATTCTTTGAGGCTTATATTATGCTAAATAGAATACACAATGGATGTACGGTGAACACATTGCTTTTTTTTAAGTTTTAAGGCTGCATTGGGTGAAATGAAGACTGTGTTACAGCTAATTAAATATATTTTTAATGAGTGTTTCTGAATTACACAGTGATGTTACATATTACTTCTGTGAATATATGACATGCAGGCTTATGGCTTTTTAAATGATCAAGAATGGTATAAACCAACAGGTGGATCAATTAAATAAAACCTCTTTCGAAATTAGTCTTACAGCAGAGTTGGAAAAATTCTCCAGTGCAGCTGAATGGGAGAATTTTTCCAAAAATAGTAGTGCACTGCTTAGTTTTTAGCTGTAAAAAATAATTCTGTATGGCTGGAGCAGCCCCTCACCAGGACCTCTTTCACTGTACTGCAGCCCTCTGTTTCGTCTTGCCAGGTTAGCATAATTACGAGCTGCCTCCCTTGCTCCCAAACATTTACCAATGAGACTCCTATATGTAAATACACAAGACCTCAAAATGTTAGCAGTTGCCACCATACAAACAGGGCAGGCCCTAAGTGTTCCGGTGCCCTGCGCCATTTTCAGTGCAGTCATGTCAATTTTTTTAAAGGATTGTTTAAAAATCATTTTAAAGATAAGTTTCTCTGACAGGGTGTTACTTTCTATTATTTAGAAAAATCTGGCAAACACTACAGTGTCCTCAGGCAGCAAGGCCCCAGAGAGAAGCGGTAGTGGAACACCGACACGTAGATCTGTAGCTCCTCTGAGGATGAAGGCTATGTCTGGTAAGTAAATCCACAGGATCTTTAGTGGAAAGAAAGGGTGGAACAGATACCCCCCCCCCACAGCAACCTAAATTCCACAGGAGGGAAAGGGATAACCCAGACGTTTACTATAGAAACAGAGGAAAGCTCCCCCTAGCAAATTAAGGCTTAACTTTTAATATTAAGTAGTAATGAGGAACAACCAGTACATAAAAAAAAAAATATATATATATATATGTATGTACAAATAATTATATAAATAAATAAACGGAACACTGCCGCAGTGTCATTAGAATGGCTACCATGAAGCCATATATGAATCTGCATAATAATGAAACAGTCCTTATCCTTTCTTCACTCCTATATTCACTATTTCCTCTCTATTAATATATATATATATTTTTTTTTTTTTGTTAACCTCTGAGTCTCCAACTTTGTTGTAAATTACATTTTTTTTTTTTTAAACAAACAAGGCATGAGATTTTCAAATGTACCCTAGATTATTGTGTAAATAAACCAGGCTACGAAAAGCAATTTTTTTCATCTCAATATTGACTTTCTCTGAGTTACTCGTTACCAATCATTGCTTGGTGTAAGTAGTGTATTTTTTTCCCCCTATTTTTTTAATGGAGAATGCTGATGATCATTAAAATACATTCTTTATTTAACCTGTTAACGACAATCCACGTACATGTACGGGCTCCCGATGCAATGCATTGGTTCGGATTTCTGGATGCTTCACGAGTGAAGGCATCCAGGAAAGAAAAGAAAAAAGGCCGCCAGGTCTGCCCGTGGGCAGTTTTAAAGTGACAGGCCAGTGACTGTAGTCACTGACCTGTCAATCATGCCCCCTTAACCATTTTTACACTCTTTTTTATTAAATTTTATACATTACACAAAGGGTTACATCCCTATCTGTACTTACAAAAAACAATATATTAAATGTGGGGATTCATTAAAATAGCAGCTTACACTGTAATTTAAACCCACACATAGCTACAGTAGAAAAAAAGCTATAGTCCAGAACGGACATCAAAAAACTTTGTCCTGAAAGGGTTAAGTAAAAGTGTTTGCAAACTTGTAACTGAGTGTTTTGTTGTGTGTGGTTTTTTTTTTTTTTTTGTCTTTATGCTTAGGTGTCCCTTCCACTGCTCTAGACGGAACTATTTTTTTTAAAGATGACTTGCAATCAACTTTATTAGATGGCCACAAGATTGCCCGTCCTGACCTGGATCTATCCGTTATTAATGGTATGGATGATGATAATACTTCACTCATGGAGAAGGTGAAGATGTGGCAGGAAATTGTAAAGCAAAGTTCCGATCTCTCAAATAACACTTACAAAGGTCACCCCAGTGTAGTTCATGACAGACACCTTATTAAATATCCCATATAAACATAGATTCCCAATTCACACTCAAAAGCAATTGAGCCTATTGTTCCTGGCTTTGAGAACAAGCGTTTCTTTAGCAAAAAAGGGTTTTGAAGTCCCAAAAGACATCCTAACACACGTAATACATCTATTGGTGAAGCTGTTCGATGTTCCAATGTAGAGGAGCGGAGCTTGACGGAACGTCAGACATGAAGAATCTGACTGACGTGCAAAACACTGAAGTTGTTAAATGATAGAGGTATCACCGTTTCTTAAATGTAAGCTGATGCTATGCCTGTTTTACATTAAAAGGTTATATATTTAGTTACAGGTGACTTCCCTCTCCTCTCCCTGCTGTTTCACTGTGGTTCACTTGAAAACCCATGAAACCAAAGCTAATGTGCATGAGGATATCTTATGTGTGTAAAGCAGGTCTGTATCTGAACACTTACTGCCAAAGACAGCTAGTTTCCCAGAACCTGGAAAAATGGGCTCAATTATTTGTGAGTAAATGCAAATGTTATTTGTATGCTGTGTTCATGGAGCATAATATTGTGTTTAAAACACACAAGCTTTAAAAGGAAGACAATAAGGCTCATGAACCATACATGTGTAAAGCAAAAGGTCAGAAAAATAGAAAATGTAAAGCATACATGTTTCTCAGCAGTGGCGGTATTACATCATATATTTCTGTGTGTGTGTGTGTATATATATATATATATATATATATATATATATATATATATATATATTGGTAACATACATTTGTACAGTTATAATGTCAATAACTGAGTCTACAGTTCTTATAGGACTACAGAGGTAGACCAAAGTATTATCTTTAAAATTAAATGTCACTTAAAAACTAAATATAATGTAAAACAAAATATGAAATATAGTATTTCTAAAGTTGGATACTGTATATGGCTACTGGACAAACACAGCTAACTGAAAAGATGCATAGCATACCTATGTGTATGGTATGTAACCTTAAATTACACAGAAGTCCTTAGTTTTTTATGTTGTAACCCACATGTTTGCACTGGGATTATATTATTGTTTCTGTCCTAAATCCTTAATGATTTTTACACAATTTTTTATATTAGATAAAACTATGCGATTAACCCCTAGATCACAGGCTGTGTCCGAACAGAGGAAACTAAAGAAAGACACCAGTTCTGTAAGTTGTCTCTTGTAAAGATGCCACATGGAATGTATTAAGTCTTGTGATTTGAAACTGGATGTTCTGTACATTTTTTTAATTCAAGTTCTAAAAATGATTAATAGGATAGCATAAATTTTTAACTAAGCATTTTATTTAAGTGAGGATTGGTAGAACAGTTTATATGCCATAACTGAGTAACAAAAAGGATGCAAACTGAGGAAAGCTAGTCATTATACTTAACTGTTAACAGGTAAACATCATGCCTGAGGACATGGTAGAGATGATGGAATCCCAGACTTTGCTGTTCACATACCTAACCATGAAGGTGAGTTTAATTAAAGAGAAGAGCATGCCTATTTAAAATTATTACTTTGGCCCTGTTTTGCTGACTTTCTCACTTGTTAAATTATCTTTCTAGCTTGTTTGTTGGAAGATAAAAAATTATATTGCTGGTTAGAAATCAGACACTTTCTCCAGTGTCTGCTTATGGGAATGGTCTAATTGATTGATACTCTGCCAGACCAATATACAGGAAATAGCAAAGTCTTATCTGTCATATAGACCAATAAGGGGAGTGTCTGTTGGCGAATCTGGAAGCAAATTTGGTTGTATCTTTGCATAACCAGTTATATCTTATTTTTTTATTTATTTTTTTAAATTATATTTTTATTGATTTTTATTTTCATGACATTATTAATACGTTTCATAAAAATAGACATAAAATATTATTTTTCATATGACAGAAATAAAACATGAACTGACTTAGGAGAACACATGTGCAGCTTATGTATACTGATGAATATGCTGACATCTAAGCCGGTTTCAACAGTAAGAAGTCACGTCTAACTTTCTTCTTCCCCAAACTTAGCCCTCTTAGCAGGGGTAGGGACACCGATACAACAAATTCCAAACATTCAAGCCAATCAATTATTATGGGTCCAGGGAGGGACCATCCACAAAGGATATCTCCCTAATAAGTAAATAGCCAACTCTCCGGATCCATTAGAAATATAATCAAAATATTTAGTACTGTTTTTGTTTTGTATATCTTCTAAACAAAACAAAAACTGACAATCAACAGATCAGGGCTACTTTAACCCCTTCATGACCGGACTGTTTTTGGAATGTTGTGCGTTAGTGACCGAGGCTGTTTTAGCACTTATGAGGTGTTTGTGTTTAGCTTTAATTTTCTTCTTTGGCATTTGCTGTACCCACACAAATTATATGTTGTTTTTTTCAGGATATGAAGGGCTTTCTTTTGATACCATTATTTTGTTCATATAATTTATTGTATTATGAAAATATAGTAAACACTTCTCCTGACTTTTATTTTTAAAATCTTTTACTAAGCGCCAAAAGCTAATGAAAAAAACCTGCTAAATAGATTCTAATATTGGTTCGGAGTTTAGAAATGCCCAATGTTTGTGTTTTTTTTGTATATTATAGGTTAATAAATACAAGTAGCATATAGCTGTTTCAAAACCATTTTTTTTTTTTTAAATTAGTGATGTAACCCTGAATAACCCCCCACATGTACACATTTTTATAAAGTAGACAGTTTTGGCGTATTAATTTTGTGTGTTTTATTTCCACACACTTTGAACTTTAGGTATGAATTTAAAGAGGTTGTTCTATTTTATTGCCAAACAAAAACCCAGTAAATGTTCAGCAACTTCCCCTGAGTATAGCGGTACCCCATATGTTTAGGTTTGCTATGGTTATGTGGCAGGTACTGGGCCAAATTTAGGATACGGTCATTGCAGCTTTATAATGTGTACTTTTTATGTAATGCTACATTTCCTATCACGCTCAGCCAGCCAAGAGCTACCATAGCATCATAGGAAATGTAGTCTATAGTAGGAAGCACAGATTGTTGCTATCCTTGCTACCCTGCGGCTGCATGGATCATATATCCAACTGCTACTGGACCCTATCTACTGCTGGGGGCCAATGCAAAGCACTGGCCTCACAAGCATTCTTTTTCTTTCTTTTTTTTTTTTAAATAAAATATCCCTAGAGGACCACAGACAGACAGACATAACATGTCACTGGTCCTCTACGGAATAACTTCTTATTTTTATATAATTTATTATTCTTTTTTTTAAAAAAATTATTCATGTATTTAATTGTATTTCTTGTTTTACATTTTTTTTCTATTTAACTCTAACCTTAACTCTAGGGTTAGTAAAAACCCTAATTCTAACTCTAGGATTAGGGTTTTGATAAACTCTAACCCAAACCCAAGGGTTAGGATTAGCATAATAAAAAAACATTTTGTGTTTTTTGTTGTTGTTGTTTTTTATTGAAAAATCCTTGGGGGGGGCTGAAGGTGCTTGGGGGCACCAGGGGGAGACTTGCAGCACTACATTTAGTCTCTCACTGCCCCACGATCGCCGTGGAGCAGGGAGAGACTATATTTGTCAAAGCAGGAGTTTTTCCCTATCTGTCACAAAGGGGTTAAGGTTTTTAGATTTTGCCACTATTCCCTCTACTTCCTTTAGTGCATGTTTATGTAGACTCTTTTCCTATTAGATCCAGTTATTTTCTGGTTCAGGAACATGTATTTTATTGAAGGAAAGGGGCAGGGAGAGTTTTGTTTTGAGAGACAATAAAAAATCTCTTCTGATACGTGGATTTGGAATTTTAGAAAACATTGTGGAAAAACTGTGCCTTGCTTAATGCAGTAAGGTCTACCAAACCAAAGTGAAATACCCCTTTAAAAAGACTCATTCTGCTAAATATTGTTATATAGAATCAAAAATGGTCTATACATTGTTAGCAGAATTGCAAGCAAATGCATGAATTAAGAGAAAAATGTATTTTTAAATGTGACATCACGTGTGGATTGATATGCAAATTTACACCTTTCCAGAGATGTAGTTAATTTGCCGATCAGCTGCAGTTGATGTCCTAAGCAGCAGACACACAATAAAACACTTTTTAGAGGGAAACCGTAAATTGGATATTATTTTATGAAAGAGGGAGCTCAGGCAACTGTACAAAAAGTGTTCCATTTTATGGGGCTTTTTGTTTGTTTTTAAAAGCACTTTAATTATACATTATTTTTCTGATTGGAAATAGTAGTGATTTTTACATAGCAACATCATTGCCTCAGGATTCCTGTCTGTGGGAGTACATTTTGAAAACGTCACAGCAGAATATAATCAGTCAAAGACTGCTTAAATTATTTACTTACCATAAAACCATTCATTCAACATGTACACTTTGACAGGATTTGTTACGCTGCCACATAAAAATAAATTCTCAGCAAAACTTGTGAGTTTGGACTCCTTCAACCATAACCTTTTTATACTGTGACTCTAGTACAAAAAAATTACCAAAACATAATCTACATTTTGTGTTGGCAGAATTGGATACAATGAATAAATTAAGGGGAAAGTGTGTTTTAAATATCTCTGTGATGTCTCCAGTTTCACCTTTTTGTTTTAAAATGAAAATTATACATTTTCTGAAAGTTGGTAATTTGCATCTAAACCAAATTGTCATTAAACTGGAGACACCACAGACATGTTTAAAACATATTTTTCCTTAAAGTTTACACTTGCTTTCAATTATGCTAACACAATGTGTCAATCATTAAGTGTTCTTGCATAGCAAGACCACTTAATGTTATCTCACATATATATTTTTCTTATTATAGCCAAATTTACCACCCTAACTCCTCCCACAGTTTTTACACTGCATAGACATGTAATATACCGAAACTTGCGGATTGTTCCCTATTTGCGGATTGTTCCCTATTGGTGTGCTATTACTGGTGTGTGGAACGTTTCGCCGAATGGTTCACGAAATATCGTTTTTTTTGTGGCGAAAATGGTCCCATAGGAATGAATGGCGGAATGTTCAAAACTAGAGTGTGAGCTGAAAAATCGGACATGATTTCTAAACGGCCACCACTCCCTCATTTTCAAGCTCACCTACACAAATCTTATATCAAAACGTTCAGCTATCCCTGCTGCCACTAAACATGTCCACGGCTAAGCCATAGTCCTGATAGTTTTCACAATATGACCATTTGTTTGCAACTCACGCCGTCCATTGACATTCATTGAAACTCCACTCTAGCCACCTCAAATTTGAAGGGCAATATCTAAACTGCGACTGTGCCTTCATTTTTAATATTTCAGAGACATACTATGCATCAAAATGTAGGTCTGGGTCTTGTGATTCTCACAATATAAAGCTCTTCGCTGTAGGATTTATAGTTTTAAATTGTAGCTTTTCTAGTTGATATTGTTCTATTGTCTACTTTCACAGGATATATTATGTTGTGTTTGTATTAATATTAGGTAGTAAAATGTTGAAAAAATCTATATAATTATATTTAAAAAGAAAAACTCTTTTTCACATTTAAGCCAGTGAAGGGTTTAAATGTTATTGGAAAAGGGAAAGGTTCAGTTGCTGGTTTTTAGCTTTAAAATTATAGCTGTAAATGAAGGTACCCGTTCTGTCAATATACCATTGTTTTGTTTTGTTTTGGCGTGATTCAGATGCAGAAAAATCTCAGACGTCTTGAAGAGAAGGCTGAACGGAACCTGTTACTGGTAAACAATGAGATGGATCACTTGCAAGAGAAGGTGCATAAACTAAAACAGGATCATTTTCTCTACCAGAGAGAAGAGCAACTGAAAGATTTGTTGGATAAACAGGTTGGTGTAACTTCCAAGGGTGATTTGTGCTATTTAGATGGCTAGTTATTTCTACGCTATATAGGTGAAATCATGATTTTCTTTTGAAAAATCTTGACACATTTACATTATACTCAACTGAAATGTGCAGCACTTCCTTTAAAAAGGACCTATCATCCACAAATGTTTGGATGGCATTATTCCCTGCCAGTAGGAAATGAATCTACAAATTGTGCGGCAGATCTGTAGATTAAATTTATATTCTTAATTGAAGTTGTCATATTGGCTGTCCTCATTGTGGTATGGAATGTGAGTGTGCACTTACCCCACACTGCAGCTGTAGTAGTATTTTTTTATCCATAAGCCATCAGTTTGCAGATGGACACTCCAAACAAAAATGAACATTACAAGCGCAATAAATAATTTTGTTCTATTTAATTTCATTTCTATGACGAGCATAACTTCCATGACAGATGCACTGCTAACTAACACGGAAATAACATGCATAAAGCATTATTTGATTAGCGTGTTTTTCACTATAGATGTGCTCTTCAATTTTAGTTATTTTGTATTCTATTGTAACACTCTCAGTGCTGTCGGCCTGGCATTACATTGCCCCCTGGTCCCCTTCCTGAAAATAGTGGGTAATTAGCAAGTGCACTTTTTCAACTGTTGCACCCTGGAAACTATAGGAGAATATTTGTCTGAACATGGGATCTGTTTATTTTCTCAGGAACCCTTGAGGCACTTCAATTATTGTTTCCTATGAAGATTTAACTCGGTGTTCTGACAAATTTCTCGAGCCAATTCTACTGCACAGGCGCAGTGGAATTCACTCACCGCGCATGCGCACAAAGTTACAGCCGATCATTCAGCTGTAACTTTGCCAGGAAGGTGCATGATCGAGGGGCGCACACCACCTCCGGCCCCCTTCTGATCAGCTGCGGTGAGCGGTAAGTTAACAGCACATGCGCACTTAGGTCACCCCTGTTTTGCCATACGCACTTCGCCTGAGATATTTGATCGATGGTGTTTTTACAGACATGTCTGTTTTTTGCAAAACACATTTATTATCCTGTAAAAACAGCAGAGTTTTTGATCAAATATCTCCAGCGAAGTGTGCATGGCAAAACGGGTGACAAATCGCTCAACCGAAGTGCGCATGCGCTGTTAACTTACCTCTCACCGCAGCTGATCAGAAGGGGGACGGAGGTAGTGTGCGTCCCTCGCGCATGTGCCTTCATGGCAAAGTTACAGCTGAATGATCAGCTGTAACTTTATGCGCACGCGCGGTGAGTGAATTCCACTGTGCCTGTGCAGTAGAATTCGCTCGAGAAATTTGTCAGAACACCGGAATATTGCATAGGACACTTTGGAGATTTAATCTGGAACAATGTACTATAACTTATCTTCTGCACTATAACAATGAAATGAAAATGATCCTACCATTATAGGATCATGTGTCAATGACAGCATCCCTTGGGTAGCTACCATGCTGATACTGGACAGTACTGTAAAAATGTAATTGTAATTTCAGTTTGCAAAGATAACTATGCAACATGTATAATTTAGCTGTATGCCGTGTGCTTAGTCTCCTAAAAAACAACAACTGTAGGAGCAGTATTAACTTTGACCACCAGAGTGCAATGTTTTACCTTTTGAGCTCCTTTATCATAGGACACCTATGATAAAATTCCAATTTGAGCATCTTGCACCACAAAATAATTTGGGATATTGGCTGCACTTTTCCCACTTAATTTCAACGCGCACATATTAATGTGGACATATTAAAACCACTTAAAGCGTACTTATTACAATCCTTTTTTGTTTGAATGTGTAAGTGGCCACCTTGAAATCTCATTACACATTCCTCAGAGACACTTACTGTGATGTAAGAAATAGTTCTCCTTTCACTCCAAGAAAAATATGTGCATTAAAAAGGTTTGCTAGAAGACTTAATCAGTTTTATTGAACTATAGAAACATGGAATGTGTCGGCAGATAACTCTTCAGCCCATCTAGTTTGCACCCTTTTTTTGTTTTGTTTGTTTGCCCAATTTATTAATCTCTGGCCTTATCTTGTATGAAGGATAGCCCTATGCCTATCCCATGCATTCTTAAACTTCTTCACTGTATTAACCCCTTAGTGACATGACTTTTTTGGCTTGTCCGACGCTTTGTGACATGGGCTGTTTTATTCTGAGGTGTTTGTGTTTTGCTGTAATTTATTTCTGTCTCATTTAGTGTACCCACACAAACTATATATCGTTTTTATCGTCATAAGAAGGGCTTTCTTTTGATACCGTTATTTTGATAATAGCATTTAATTTGATATAAAAAAAATAATAAAATATGGGGGAATTTTTTTTTTCTTTGAAAAATCTTATACTCATTTAGAAGAGACAACAAAAAACACTGCTAAATAGTTTCTAATATTTGTCCTGAGTTCATAAATACCTCATGTTTTATGTTTTTGTGCTTTTTTATTTCAAAATCCTTTCTTTACTTCAAAATTAGCGATAGTGATATTGTAACACTGATATCTGTACTAAATCCATGAATGACCCCCCCCCCCCCCCCCCACATTTACATATTTTTGAAAACTAGAAAACTCAGGGCATTTAACTTGTGGTATTTTGACACATTTTATGTAGCCATTTTACCAACAACCTTTGCCAAAGTTTGCAGCAAAAAAAATTTCTTTACATTTTTCACATAGATTGCAATTTAGGTAAACATTAGCTGAAAATGTGAAGGGGTATTTCCAAACAACACCTCAATATGTGTTCAGCAACTACTACTGAGTACAGGGATACCACCCATGCATAGGTTGGTTACGTTATTTGGGAGTTAAAAGGCCACATTTGAGAGGTTCGCTTTTTGGTTTTCCAACTTGGAATTTTGACATGCAGAAAACCTGCGCCCATGTCCCATTTGGGAGATTTGTGAAGCCAGAAAGTGTACTTACCCCACAAAACCATATACTTTTGAAAACTAGATACCCTAGGGTATTTCAAATGGTAGTATTTTAACACTTTCCATGCACTAATTCTACCACCAGCTTATGTCAATGTTTTGGGTAGTAATTTTTTTTCGCTTACATTGTACTTCAGGCATGAATTTACAGATCCTGTTATGTGTCAGTGCCAAACAACACCTCAATATGTGTTCAGCAACATTTCCTGAGTACAGGGATACCACCCATGAATAGGTTGGTTAGGTTATTTGGGGGTTAAAAGGCCACATTTGGTTTTCCAACCTGGAATTTTGACATGTAGAAAACCTGCGCCCATGTTCCATTTGGGACATTTTTGAATCCAGAATGTGTATTTGACCGCACAAAACCATAATTTTTGGATATTTCAAATGGTAGTATTTTAACACTTTCCATGCACTAATTCTACCACCAGCCTTTGTCAAATTTTAGGTTAGTAATTAAATGTTCTTGCATAGCAAAACCACTTAATATTATCTCACATATATATTATTCTTATTCTTATTATAGCCAAATTTACCACCCTAACTCCTCCTACAGTTTTTACACAACATAGACATGTAATATACCGAAACGTGCGGATTGTTCCAGATTGGTGTGCTATTACTGGTGTGTGGAACGTTTCGCCGAATGGTTCACAAAATATCGTAGTTTTTGTGGCAAAATTGGTCCCATCGGAATAAATGGTGGAATGTTCAAAACTAGAGTGAGAGCTGACAAAAGCTAGAGTGTGAGCTGAAAAATCGGACATGATTTCTAAATGGCCATCACTCCCTCATTTTCAAGCCCACCTACACAAATCTTATATCAAAAAGTTCAGCTATCCCTGCTGCCACTAAACATGTCCACGGCTTAAGCCATAGTCCTGATAGTTTTCACAATATGACCATTTGTTTGCAACTCACGCCGTCCATTGACATTCATTGAAACTCCACTCTAGCCACCTCAAATTTGAAGTGCAATATCTAAACTGCGACTGTGCCTTCATTTTTGATATTTCAGAGACATACTATGCATCAAAATGTAGGTCTGGGTCTTGTGATTCTCACAATATAAAGCTCTTCGCTGTAGGATTTATAGTTTTAAAATACGACCATTTGAAGATGGCAACCGCACTCCAACCTTTCCACAGTTACTCCAGCCACTCCAACCACACAAAAGTTACTCCGCGCACTCCAGTTGTAGACTACTTGTGGAGGCAAGAACACTTCACACAATTTCCCCAGAAACTGTAGCTTTTCTAGTTTTTTAATGTTTTGTTTCCGCATACATTTTACTTCGGGCATAAATTTACAGCTTTTTTTATGTGTCAGTGTCAAACAACACGTCAATATGTGTTCAGCAACATCTCCTGAGTACAGGGATGCCACGCATGCATAGGTTTGTTGGGTTGTTTGGGGGCTAAAAGGCCACATTTAGAGGGTGTGCGTTTCCAACTTGGAAATTTGACATGTAGTCAGCCTAAGCCTATGTTCCATTTGGGACACTTTTGAAGCCTGTCAAAGTATTTTACCCCATCAAACCATATATTTTGGAAAACTAGACACCCTAGGGTATTTAAAATTGTGGTATTTTAACACTTCCCATTAACTAATTCTACCACCAACCTATGTCAACGGCTTGGGATGTCATTTTTTTTCACACACATTGTAGTTCAGGCATGAATTTTCATATTCTGGTATTTGCCACTGCCAACCAACACCTCAATATGTGTTCAGCAACATCTCCTGAGTACAGGGTTACCACCGATGCATAGGTTTGTTGGTTTGTTTTGGGGCTTAAAGTTAACTTTTGGGATGTGCGCATTTCCAACTTGGAATTTTGACATGTAGCCGGCCGGCGCCCATGTTCCATTTGGAACATTTTTGAAGCCGTCCAATGTATTTTACCCCATCAAACCATATATTTTTGGAAAAAAGACATCCTGAGGTATTTCAAATGGTGGTATTTGAATACTGTATATGTACTAATTCTACCACCAGCCTTTGTCAAAGTTTGTGGTAGTAAATGTTTGGAGTATTGTTTCCACATACATTGTACTTCAGGCAGGAATTCACAGATTCTGATATATGTCACTGCCAAACAACACCCCAATATGTGTTCAGCAACATCTCCCGAGTACAGCGATACCATCCATGTATAGGTATGTTTGGTTGCTTGGGTGGTAAAAGGCAACATTTGTGAGGTGCGATCGTAATGCTGACGGGCATTTTTTTTTTAGCATTGCACAATGCTTACATACGGAAGCATCGTTGCAATGCCGTTTGAGCACTGAAAGCGGAAAAAATCCGCTTTCAGTGCTCGTTTTGACACAGGATGGACTAGGTCCGTCCTGTGTCACTAATGCCTCGCCACACAGGACGGACCTAGCACGTCCTGTGTCGGCAAGGGGTTAACCTCTACTGGAAGGCTAATCCATGCATTTACTACTTTCTCCGTAAAGTAATACTTCCTGATATTACTTTTAAACCATTGCCCCTGTAATTTAACACTATGTCCACTTGGTAATAGTTCTTTTACACACACTACTCTTTTATCGTGTTGATTCCCTTTATGTTTGTAAATGTTTCTATCGTATCCCCGCTGTCTCCTCCTTCTTCCAAGCTAAACATGGTAAGATCCTTTCACCATGCCTGGTAAATTTTGTCCTGCAGTCCACAGTTTAGTAGCCCTTCCCAGAAAGTATTGATATAGTACTGCATAAAATTCTCCAAGTGAGGTCCCACCAGTATTCTCTACATTGGCAATTCCCTCTTTCTACCGCTAATACCTTGCTCTATAAAACTAAGCATTCTGCTAGTATTTCCATGCCTGGCCTTTCATGTGTTTAAATGACCGTCAAAGGCGATCAATAAACACCTCTGGCCTCCTTGAGGTGCTGCCCTGTTGTGGGCAAGAGCTTCAGAGACAGTATGTTGTAGTTGCTAGACTGCACCAAGCGGCAGTCTGCAATATTGGAACTAAAACAAAATAGTAGGGTTGAGATTTAGGGTTGCCGTATGGGTTAAAGTAAAGTTAAGGTACGGTAAATTCATACCTATCAGCACTCAGCCGGCGGTAGTTTTTGTTGGTTCCCCCCTCCCCCTTTTTCTCCTGTTATTTTTAGATGTATCTGTACTATGTAAATAACAGTCTGATCGATGGTCTATTGTCTAAATCTACGATGGGATTAGTTAACTTTGCTCCTAACCTTCCAAAGAGGCCGAACAGACACACAATAATAACGCTGCTTAACCCCTTGGCGACACAGGACGGACTAGGTCCGTCCTGTGTGCCGAGGCGTAAGTGACACAGGACGGACCTAGCACTGAAAGCTCTCCGTCCGCATTTCGATCGCTCAGGAGAGCGATCGAAATGCCGGTTTTAAATGCACAGAGCCTTTAAAACGACGGGCATTAAAAAACGAGCATAGGAAGCGAATTTTTCGCTTCCTATGCTCAGTAAGTGTTCCTGATTGCCTCGCAAGTCGAGGCAATCAGGAACACAAAAAAAAAATGCACGATCTTGGTCACTGGCTGACCAAGATGGCGCTGCCCTTCTAAGGGCAAGAGCACAGGAGGCAGGAAGTACCTGCTTCCTGTGCTCTCTGGCTGTCACACGATTGCCTCTTCACAGAGGCAATCAGTGACTGCCAGGCACACTGACAGGCAGTGGGGATGTTCTGCTGAACATCCCCACTGACTGGTCAGATCAATATTAACCCTATATTGATCTGACCAGTTATGATCTGCCTCCCTCTCCTCACATTTTTTTAGTGAGGGAGAGAGACAGATCAAAGTTCTAAAAGTAAGTAAAAGTAAAAAAAAAACAATAAATACACAACACACAAATAATAAAACAATAAAAAAAATTTATTAAAGCAATTCCCTGCGTTTAACCCCTTCCCTGCCACTGATCTTGCATAAGCAGTGATCGTGCACATCAGCGCATTTATTTTTGCTGTTTGTGCATTTTTTAGGGGTTAATTTTTTTTGTACTGTAATTTATTACAGTACTAAAAAGGCTCTTCTAAGAGTTATTAACCCCTTATTTGCCGTCGATCACTGCTTACGCAATGATATTAACGCCAAAGCAATTTTTATCTGTCTGCATATTTTTATTTTATTTATTTTTTTTACACATACCCGCTAGGGGATTACATGTAAAGTAAAAATATTTGAGTTTTTTTTTTTTTAAGCTGCCTGAGCGCATAGCGATCAGTAACAGCGAATTAGTGACAAAGGCGGTTTGGTGATTTCTCAATTAAGCTCACTATTCGCCCTGGTCAGATCAAAATTGGTCGGATCAATATTCACAAATATTGATCTGCCTCCCTCTCCTCACTTACATTTTTGTGACGGAAAGAGACAGATCAGTATTAGTGATATAAAATAACACTGTTTTTTTATAAAATTGTCAGGTTTTATGAAAGTCTTTCACTGGGTATTAACCCCTTCCCTGACATTCATCACTGTGTAAGCAGTAATCTTGCACAGCAACAGTATCTTTTGCTGTCTGCACTGTTTTATGGATTAATTTCTTTGTACTGTATTACAGTACTAGATAGGCTCTTCTAAGAGCTATTAACCCCTTCTTTGCTCGAGATCACTGTTTACGCACTGATTCTGAGGCCGCGGACTCAGGGTTCGATTTTGACCCTATTCAGCTTTCTGATACATCATCTAGCGATGTATCGGTGGCTGCTGAGCCCTTGCCACAAGTAGTGATGGGGGTCTACCGATAAAAAAATATATGGTTTGGTGGGGGTGAATTACATTGGCTGGCTTCAAACATATATCCCATAAAGGACACGGACGCAGGTTGACTACATGTCAAAATTCCAAGTTGGAATTTTGAAATGCGCATCTCACAAATGTTGCCTTCTAGCCAAAAACAAACCAACAAACCTATGCATGGGTGCTATCCCTGTACTCGGGAGATGTTGCTGAACACATATTGGGTTCTTGTTTGGCAGTGACATATACCAGAATCTGTGAATTCATGCCTGAAGTAAAATGCATGTGGAAAAAAAACTCCCAAAAAAGCACTACCACAAACTTTTACAAAGGCTGGTGGTAGAATTAGTACCTATACAGTATTAAAATACCACCATTTGAAATACCTTAGGATGTCTATTTTCCAAAAATATATGGTTTGATGGGGTAAAATACTTTGACAGGCTTCAAAAGAGTCCCAAATGGAACATGGGCGCAGGCTGACTACATGTCAAAATTCCAAGTTGGAAATGCACCCCCCCTAAACGTGGCCTTTTAGCCCCTAAATAATCTAACTAACCTACACATGGGTGGTATCCCTGTACTCAGGAGATGTTGCTGAACACATATTAAGGTGTTGTTTGGCACTGACACATAATAGGATCTATGAATTCATGCCCGATGTACAATGAATGTGAAAAACAAATTACTATCCATAACATTGACATAGGCTGGTGGTAGAATTAGTGCATGAAAAGTGTTAAAATACTACCATTTGAAATACCCTGGGGTGTCTAGTTTTCAAAAATATATGGTTTTGTGGGGTAGAATACACTTTTTGGCTTCAAAAATGTCCCAAATGGGACATGGGCGCAGGTTTTCTGCACGTCAGAATTCCAAGTTGGAAAACCAAAAAGCGCACCTCTCAAATGTGGCCTTTTAACCCCCAAATAACCTAACCAACCTATACATGGGTGGTATCCCTGTACTCAGGAGATGTTGCTGAACACATATTGAGGTGTTGTTTGGCACTGACATATAACATGATCTGTGAATTCATGCCCAAAGTACTATGTATGTGAAAAAAAATTACTATCCATAACATTGACATAGGCTGGTAGTATAATTAGTGCATGGAAAGTGTTAAAATACTACCATTTGAAATACCCTAGGGCAGGGCTTGACAAATTTAATTTAGTTTTAGGAGCCAGCTAAAAAATTTAGGAGCCAGACAACGGCAC
Organism: Pelodytes ibericus; assembly: GCA_036172795.1. Taxonomy (NCBI): domain Eukaryota; kingdom Metazoa; phylum Chordata; class Amphibia; order Anura; family Pelodytidae; genus Pelodytes; species Pelodytes ibericus. The sequence goes on from CM069860.1 coordinate 32,215,376, forward strand.
ATCACAATATCATAAACGCACGGAGACAGTCGCATACACCCACCTCACATACACAGTCAGTTACATTCACACACACACCACATACAGTCAGTTCCATTCACACATATATACACAGCCAGTTCCATTCACACATACATCCACAGCCAGTTCCATTCACACATACATCCACAGCCAGTTCCATTCACACATACATCCACAGCCAGTTCCATTCACACATACATCCACAGCCAGTTACATGCACACATACATCCACAGCCAGTTACATGCACACATACATCCACAGCCAGTTACATGCACACATACATCCACAGCCAGTTACATGCACACATACATCCACAGCCAGTTACATGCACACATACATCCACAGCCAGTTACATGCACACATACATCCACAGCCAGTTACATGCACACATACATCCACAGCCAGTTACATTCACTCATACATCCACAGTCAGTTACATTCACACATACATACACAGCCAGTTACATGCACACATACATCCACAGCCAGTTACATTCACTCATACATCCACAGCCAGTTACATGCACACATACATACACAGCCAGTTACATTCACTCATACATCCACAGCCAGTTACATGCACACATACATCCACAGCCAGTTACATGCACACATACATCCACAGCCAGTTACATGCACACATACATCCACAGCCAGTTACATGCACACATACATACACAGCCAGTTACATTCACTCATACATACACACAGACCAAAGAACAAAAATGTATTTCTTAGGGTGTCCTCCCTCCCTGCTGCTTACCTCATGGCAGGGGAGGGGGACATTTATGCTGGAGCCCGATCTTCTTTTGGTTCCTGCTAAGTGCCGTGTTGTCACGTGACAATCGGCACTACAGCGTGTTGCGCGAGGGGGCGGAGCTTACAGTCTGTGTGATCCGCACAGACTTTCTCCCCTCGCGCTGAAAGTAAAACGGATGGCAGCCGGCAAGGGCACTCTGTGACAAACAGCACCCGGGCGCCAGGTCTGATTTCCTGGTCGCCATGGCGACCTGGCGCCCGGGGTTTGTCGAGCCCTGCCCTAGGGTGTCTAGTTTTCAAAAATATATGGTTTTGTGGGATAGAATACACTTTTTGGCTTCAAAAATGTCCCAAATGGGACATGGGCGCAGGTTTTCTGCACGTCAGAATTCCAAGTTGGAAAACCAAAAAGCGCACCTCTCAAATGTGGCCTTTTAACCCCCAAATAACCTAACCAACCTATACATGGGGGGTATCCCTGTACTCAGGAGATGTTGCTGAACACATATTGAGGTGTTGTTTGGCACTGACATATAACAGGATCTGTGAATTCATGCCCAAAGTACAATGTATGTGAAAAAAAATTACTACCCAAAACATTGACATAGGCTGGTAGTATAATTAGTGCATGGAAAGTGTTAAAATACTACCATTTGAAATACCCTAAGGTGTCTAGTTTAAAAAAAGATATGGTTTTGTGGGGTAGAATACACTTTCTGGCTTCAGAAATGTCCCAAATGGGACATGGGCACAAGTTTTCTGCATGTCAGAATTCCAAGTTGGAAAACCAAAATGTGCACCCCATAAATGTGGCCTTTTAGCCCCAAAACAAACCAACAAACCTATGCATGGGTGGTATCCCTGTACTCAGGAGATGTTGCTGAACACATATTGAGGTAATGTTTACCTAAATTGCAATATATGTGAAAAATTAAAAAAAAATATTTTTTGCTGCAAACTTTGGCATAGATTGGTGGTAAAATGGCTACATGAAATGTGTCAAAATACCCCAAGTTAAATGCCCTGAGTTGTCTAGTTTTAAAAAATATGTACATGTTGGGGGTCATTCATGGATTTAGTACAGAAATCAGTGTTACAATGTCACTATCGCTAATTTTGAAAGAAAGGATTTTAAAATAGCTTTGCACCACTTATAGTTCTGGCCCTGTAACATGAATAAAAAAGCACAAAAACATAAAAACATGGGCTATTTCTGAACTCAGGACATATATTAGAAACTTTTTAGCAGTGTTTTTTTGTTGTCTCTTGTACATGAGTATACGATTTTTCAAATAAAAGTCATAAAAGAATTATTTTTTCCATTTTTTTGCCATATTTTATTATTTTTTTTACATCAAATTATATGCTATTATCAAAATAATGGTATCAAAAGAAAGCCCTTCTTATAACGATAAAAACGATATATAGTTTGTGTGGGTACACTAAATGAGACAGAAATAAATTACAGCAAAACACAAACACCTCAGAAATGTTAAAACAGCCCATGTCACCAAGCGTCGGACAAGCCAAAAAAGTCATGTCACTAAGGGGTTAAGGTTATTGCCCTATAACTTGCACACACACATAAACATGGCAAAACATTTAGAAACTATTTAGATTTTTTTTAAATTAAAATTAGAAAATTATACAGAAATTAAATATAAATTACAAAATCGTTATAAGATTACAAAATGAGAGAGTTCCATCTATCTCAATTCCTCATACATTAAACATTAATTCATTTATACGTTTGGCAATGTAGACGGGGTCTTTTTTAACATTTGTAATTGTGTAACAGAGTTTTTTAGGTCAAAAATATGAAGTGAAAATTCTTTACTGAAATCTAGATAAGCAAGGTCTACGGCACTACCTTGATCCATTATTTTAGTCACCTAATCAATAAGAGTAGTTTGGCATGGTGTAATTAACCCATGTTGGGTCAGATCTTGAAATCAATGTCATTTTGGATATTCTAGAATCATATTCAGTGTTTTATCCTCCCTTTTTTACTTTTGGACTATTTTTTCCTCTGTGTGTGCCTTGGAAGCTCTACTAACTTGCTTTGCCATTTTATTATTTATTATTGAAGATCTGCTGATCCTCCTCACTCTGTACTAGCTTTTTCTTTTTTTACTATTGGTAAATAGAACAAGGATTAAGCTTGAAAAAATGAGACCAAGAACATACAATCCAGAATATAACCTTATTTCTACAATAATATCATTGTCTGTGTGCCAGTTTTCTCACAGAAGTGATGTCTTTATGACTTTCTTTTGAGGAAGTGTAGATTATTTAAAACCTCTCTTGTTCAAGGTAGTAAACAATTGGATGCATTTCCTACAAAAGCTGATATATGTTGACAAAAAGCTCAGTTCTTTTTTGTTCTTACAAATTGGAGACAAGCTATTTACTGAGACGACCAGACTTATTCTTCAGTTTTGCTGTCGTTTTTTTGTCACTAGCAAAATTAGCCTGACTAGTATTAAATCTCCTGTTTCTGCAGAGGTCTCTAGGACTCTACAGGTGGCTGTGCTGGTAGGAAGTAGACATTTTCTTTTGTTTATACTCAATTTATAGTTTTATCAGTTAAAGAAATCTTCAGGCCATAGTTCTTGAACTGCAGGTGGCGTAAAATGCCTTCACACCAAATGTGTGTCAAATATAGAACAGACCTGTTTAAATATAATCCAATTTGGCAAGAGAGGAGCGAGTGCAATTATCAAGGTATCAGAATAATCCTGTATTGAACATAGATGCAATTTCCTGACGTTGTTTTTTTTTCTCGCGTGCACCAGTAGTATATATGCACCCACTGAAATATAAATACTGGAGTCACAGTTCAAGTAATGTGGCACATGCAAAGCATGTAATCCAGCTATTTGGGCCTACAGTCTAAAAATTTGTGTTCTTTTTTTAGGGGGGAAACAACTTTGTTACATACATTTTTCTCTGCCCCATTTTTGTTTGAATAATGTAAACTGGCTTTTAATTTCCTTCGGCAACCAACATTATAGTTTATGTTTCTGCTGTCTAAGTTGTGGGGAAATGTTTTTTTTACCAAGGGTATTATGTAATTGTTTTTACATAACGAATTTAAAAAAAGGAGTTCCAAACAAGCCAAAGAAGTAATTAAATCTACATAATTTAATAAGCAAAATATTTCATCCATAGGAAGACCAAAACGTCCCCAAAAATATGGCGAGGGAAAGCTCCTACCCATAAGAAGAGCGAAGCTCTTATCTACACTATCCATGTTTTTTTTATTTTAAAAAGCACATAAGCAAGTGGCATGATGGTAAAACAGCCGAAATATGTGTTCCCTGTGAACATCACACTCTGTCTGTTGAGTATTGGCCCATTTTAACATGCCTATAAGCATGTTCATGCACTGAAAAATCAAATACGTCCAGTGACTCACTGAAACTTAATTTTTCAATGGTTATTGGCATGATATACCTCGGTGCACTAATTTGGTTTTTATGGACAGTGAAAATTTTAAAGTAGGCCCTGATTGGAAAGTACAAAAAAAATAAGTCAAGAATATACACCATATCACATGTTACTAATTTATACAAATTACCTGAAACATTTTACATTTCAGGATAAAATGGAATATATATATAAATAATTAAGCCTTTCGCAAGGGGTAATGAAAGGTGGATTTCTTCTTGTTCTCTACACCTCCTCTAATCTCATTATACATTTATGGATGCAAAAATAAAGTTTGTTGAGTTCACTTCTAATGTGCAGTAGCCTTCTAAAAAGCATCTTCCATTGGTTTATGTTCAAAATGTAACGGTTATGGTAAACTTGCTTTCAATACTTTTATGTGTAAATTCTATTATATTTTATATCCGAGGATATGCCACAAAACAAGATTATTTTTTTCCCTGATAAAACGCAAAAATAAAGAAAATTAAAAAATTACATTTTTGAAAGTGGTTTGCAATAGCTAAATTGTATACATTTCTTTCAGGCTGACTCTTTGGCGCCATCTGTTCAAGCCAAGGAAACCTTCACAGACAACTATAGAACTTTTGCCATGTCCTTGGACTGTACCAGGCACCAACTACCCATAAAGGATATTTATATTAAGGGCACCAGGCAACGATATCTAGGTATACAATGTATATTTATGTGTGTTGTTTTTTTCTGAGACCCTTCTCCCCTCCTATTTCTTTATTCCTCTCACCCCATTTCCCCAAGACCACCGCTCTAGCTCACTACCAGTGAGACCTGGTAGTTATAGTAGAGGTTAATTTTGCTGCTCTGTACTGTGCTTTCTGTCCCTGGCTGAATAATGAAGCAAGGCCTTCCCGTCTCACAATTGCAATTAGTCCCGTTCACGGCAAGATTTTTAAATAGCTTCTTGGATGGGAAACAAAAAAGACTGTGTGTACATTAATTTGTTGCCTTTCTGCTTGAATGGGGCTGTTAAAAGGTTTAAAATTCTGGGCATAACTCTGCATAGCCCTGTCTCCCACACTTTGTACACAACGCTGAGAATTTTCTTTCATGCTGAAGCATTGTGTAACTATAACCCGTCCTCCACTACGAGGTATTCATTTTACTGCACCCTGAACTCCTATACAGAGAGTGGATTATGCACAAAAGGGATGTAGAAAGAAGAGAAGTTGGAGGGTAGACATCGTATACCAAACATTTTATATAAACCATGTTTTGATTTTAAATAAAATGCCTTGATGACTTGTTAATCCTTGTTAATCTGGTCCATCACACCACAAAAATGTAATTCTCAATATTTGAGGCTATACCTAAATATGCACAGAGTAAACTAAACATTAAGTTTACAGCTAAAAACATTAAGTTACTGATATCACCAAGCATAGAACATCACAATCCTGGTTAACCCATCCCATAACAAGGGGTGTGTAGGAAGCACCAAAGGAAACATGTTTATTAGCATATTTAAAAGGCAGAAGTACTGGAAGCTGGACAAGTTTTCTAACTCCGCTATTCATGCTTGCTGTTTGCAGTTCACTTTTGGTAGTTTATTGAATTGTCCCCTTAGTTTTTTTTTTTATCTCCTAAATTCACATGGGGTGACTCCCACTCGACATTAAAAGAAAGAAAGCTAAGCTTCCTGCAAAATAAACCGGATAACAGCATAGCCATAGATCTGTTAGGACACTGAGCTATGATCACAGAGAACAGTGATGAACAGAGCCAGAAATGATATGCTCATCAGATTGGATGGTTTCATCAGAAGGGACAATAGATTGTCTATCAATTGCATCTCTCCTGACATTCCATGTCCCAGCCAGTGTAGTTGTGAGCAGCCTGTATTTGAGCAACACTTGAGCACATGGTTGGCAGCTTAATCGCAGTATTGTGCAGGAAAGGGAGCTTAGAATAATAATACTCTGATCCCACGTCTGCGCTGTGCTGCAAGGAAAACCAAAATACACAGATTACCCCCCCCCCCCCCCCCCCCTTATTGTTTAATAGAGGATCTGCAGAAACATCTAGAAATCACCCAATCCCTGTTGGAGGAGGCCACATCAACTTCAACTGGGGAAAGTGAAGACTTGTTGGGAACCATCATACACCTGGAAGACTGTGTCCTCAAAGCTGATGAAGAACTTTCTCGGTATGTATAGAAACTAATATTTCTAAATTATTTTTGTTTCTTTCATGAACACACATTCTATTGTTTCTTTACAGATCTTCAGACTGAATTTGCTACCTTTGTCTTCCAAATATATATTGTTTTAATTCTGTTTAAGCATAATTACTATTTTACAACACTCCCACTACAAAAGTATGGAACTTTTATAAAGTTGTGTTACTCAAGATTAACATATACAGCATAATATAAAATCACAATCACCCAATGGGAATGGACTCGGGAATAAACGTTTTATAACTGTATAGTTTGTTTTCAAGTTGCTTGGAGGAGAAAAGAGAGTGAAGAGGCTCTATCATGCTTGCGTATCAGGAATGAAAGAGGAAATTAATCTTCATGTCAATTGGGGCCCTTGTTCATGTGGGTGCATCTGAAGTAGAGCAAATATTCTACTGTAGTCCTTGGTATACTAAGGAAAATAGACTGCAAATGAGCAGGTCTAGCCAAGGATTATGAGTGCATGCAAGTTCAAAGGTGTTTCAACAATAACAAATATAATTTGTCCACTGCATGGGGGTCCATGTTTGAAATAAACTTTCCAAAGATAGTTATTGGGCAGATACCATCATAAAGATGGTCAAACTACTTTGAAAGGAATGAAGGGGCGGGTCTAGGACACTTCTTCGCCGCATTTTCATCGCTGACAGTTCAGCGCGGCAGTTAGAACGCTGAACTGTCAGCAATGAAGTATAACGCGGCCGTTTCACCGCGGCTGCAGCTATGTAAGAGCTGACAGTTCAGCGCTGAACTGTCAGCTCTTACAATCTAAAAGTAGAACGAAAATAACCCCCCCTAATAAATGATTCCCCCCCCCAATAGTAACACTAAACCCCAATACTAACACTAAAATTAACCCCAATACTAAAATTAACCCCAATACTAAAATTAACCCCCTAAACCCTAATACTAACCCCCGACCCCTAATACTAACCCCGACCCCTAATACTAACCCTAATACTAATCCCCGACCCCTAATACTAAAGTTAACCCCCTAAACCCCAATACTAACCCTAATACTAAAGTTAACCCCCGACCCCTAATACTAAAGTTAACCCCTAATACTAACCCTAATACTAACCCCCGACCCCTAATACTAAAATTAACCCCCTAAACCCTAATACTAACCCCCGACCCCTAATAGTAAAATTAACCCCAACACTAAACCTAATTCTAACCCCCTAAACCCTAATTCTAAACCAACTAAAATTGGTAAAATACTTACCTTTAGCGATGAAATGTCCCGCGATGAAATCTCCAGCGATGATCTGTCTTGTGCTGCAGAGTCGGCGGTGAAGCGGCTGCGCGGAAGCAGCCGCAATGAAGAGTCCCATCCCCTGAAGGGGCATAGGACCTGAGAAAAAAAGCGATGAACATAAAGGGTTCCATCGATATTTCACTTCTTGTGTGTGTAAATGGGACGTAAACAGAGCCACTTGTTTAGACTATTGAAATTCAAAAAAGTGAGAGGATTTGCCTCGAAGACGGTGTAAGAATATTTCCTCAAGTCATTAAAGGTAATTTATCTGATGTGCGAATTTTAATTATCACAAGCCTTAATGCACCCACTGAGGCCACAGGTATTTTTTTTTTTTTAAATGAATGGCCTCAGGATCTTGTTTATCAGGGAGTAGGTGAGCCCTATGAATGTATGAATATAGAGGAACGGGCCTTCTGCCCTCAGCTATACCTTTAAGTCAGACAACAAAAGCCTGGGATCCAAGTGCTTCTACCTGACAGTGAAGCCTATGAACTTGGTTCACCAATAGGGCTTGCACTGATTCTATGTTGCTTCGTTTAAATGAAGTAATTACATTTCTCAAGAATGTTGCCTTTGTAAAGCAGTTGTTTCAGTGCATACTTATTTAATGTCACTGCAACAATGTACAAAGGCCGTAAAACAAGTATTTTATATTGTCACTTTCAATATCTGCCTCCAAATTGCAAGGTTTTTCCGGGTCAGTTGATATTTCAAAAACCAGTCAAGTGCTCAAGGTTGTCTGGTGATATCCCAATTGTTGATGGAGGAAAAATAAAACACAAAAACAAAACTAAACATTTTTTTTGTGCGAAGTACATTTTTATTTTATCACCTCATTAAAGGCATACTTTATCAGTCCTTAATCGGACTTCTTTTTAAGATCTCTTAATGAAATGCTGCCATTCTTTCACTTTTTGACATTGAATTTTTAAAGAAGGCAATACAATGTTTCTTAGTGTTTATAAATCATAGGGCTAGACATTTTAAAATGTGGAGAACAAAAGCACTGCTAGATTTTATTTCAGCTTCATTCTAATGTCTTGGTGACCAGACTATTTGGCAGCATTAAAACTCAATTGTTTTATTTTCCAAAACTGGCATTGAACTGGTATTTCCATTTGAAGATGCAGGTAACCTCCATGACCAGCATCTGGTTAAATTCCAATAACATACAGTCTGACTTTTATATAGATATATAATTTTAGTTGGGTTGTGTTGCTTGCCAATACTTTGATACCTGTCTTACTTTTAGTAATGATCATAAACACAATGCTTAACCCATTATATTCACAATACACGGAACAGCACAGTATTGTGTTTGTAAAGCTAACACTATGCATAAAGCAATGGAACGCAGGGAAAAGTGTACATGAAATGGGATGTGTTCATATTAGCTCTGAATATAGTCTTTGATTAAGTTAAAGCATGGGTGGGGAACCTGTGACACTCCAGCTGCTGATGAACTACATCTCCCATAATACTCTTTCAGCTAAGAGGCTAGTAGGGGAGTATGGGAAATGTAGGATGTCGAGGCAATAGGCAGCACTGAAATTCTGGCTCTGGGCCACCCACAGTCTTTCCACGGAGCGATCTTGGGCGCCATATTGCAGCAGCAGCATGCGGGATAGGGTTAAAATTAAAATATCTTAAGGGTTAGAGTTGGGGTTAAATTTAGGGTTGGGGTCAAAAGGTCACTATAGGAAAAAAACAAAAAATACCTTTTGGTTTTTGCTCCAAAACTCGCAAAAAAAATGCAGAAAAACATGTAAACAAGCTTATTTTAGAACTTGGGACAACATTTAGAAACTATTTAGACAGGGTCTTATTTAATGATTGTATTTGTGTAAATAATTTTTTAGGTCAAAGTTAGAAAAAGGTTTTTTTTTATTTTTTCATCATATTTTATGATTTTTTTTGTAGTAAATTTTAAGATATGATGAACATGAAATGAAAAGCCCTTCTTATGGCGATAAAAACAACATACAATTTGTGTGGGTACAGTATGGGAGAAAGAAGAAAATTACAGCTAAACACAAACACCCCAGAAATGTAAAAACAGCCCTGGTCACCAAGGGAAAATCAAGGTCAAAATGTCTTGTCTCTAAGGGGTTAATAGTGCAACACTTTTTCTGATGACATCACTAGAGAGACAGGAAATTCCATTCATCTGAATGGCATTATTCCCATTTGGTTACTAAAAAAAGTTTTTTAAAAAAAAAGGTCCACTTATTTAACAGCTAGTATGGGTAGTCCTGGTTTGCAAAATGTAAAACATGCATTTCAAAGTACTTTGAAAGCACAATAATATGCATTAATATTTGGAAGCCCTAGACAGAAACTAGCCTCGTGCATTTTGGGCACTAGACAGTCCCTTTAAGGAAATGGAGTTAATTAAAGACTATATCAGAGTTACGAAGATGCTTTAGGAAGTAGAAAATGGAGATGGTGCACCAGTGGTGGCAGTCTAACTGACTTGTCAGTGGTCAGAAATGGAATAACTAATGGCACCTGTGAAATCTCAAGTTAGGGCGCCTGGAATGTACAAATGAAGAAATTGATTCCTTGCAAGAGGAACCTAGCGACTAGAGATCTGGCTGTCATTAGTGGCCTTTTTCTTCTAAAAAGCATGAACTTTGCAATATTTGCAGTACATAGTAGTCATGCACCTTGGGTTTCAATTGAAATTTTAAAAAGAAAATCTATTCAGTATGTACAATGTATGCAGTAAAACTTTAAATTTTTCAGGACAGAAAAATCTTGCTTTAGCATATCATTATTTCCCTAGCAATTAGTATGTGTTTGAGCTGCTCAATTATAAGTCAATTATAACAGAGCTCTAGAATAGTTTCCAACCAGAACATAGGTGATGGCTCTACTTTCAGTACAATCTGATAAAGACCAGTGCCAGCACTATAAAGTACTAGTATTCTATTTATTTATACAAATGTGGATGTGGGTGTATAACACATTTCAACTCTAGAAATCTAAGCACTACAGCAATTGTTTGTTTGTTTGCATGTGATTTGTTTAATAACGAAGGTAGAGATTGGTACTCCTCCAGTTGTGGTTATTAAAATATTCTTTTGATGAATAAATTCCTATTTCCTGTCACATATAACGTTATCCCTAATGATTCACTATTACTTGGTTATTTAGATGTGTCTTCTAGCCCACCAATTTATCTAGTGTTTGCTTACACAGCAAACAAACAACTGGTACACAAGCATGATAGTTTGGGCCCTAGTCTGACATAATGGCTGTAATTAGATTCATCAGCCATCCAGTAGAGAAGTTTAGTGGAATTTACCAGTTACAATAAAAAAAAGTACATTCTCTTGCTGTTCTCATTTCGCAATATTATACATTTTTGAATGCATAAGAGCTCACCCTGAACATGGTTGCCCACATTGTGCTACATTGTGTGCAAGCAAAATAACTTAAGGTAAAAGATTAAATTATATTTACATTTTTAGGTTTGCTCTTAGTCATTTACTCCCGATTTTACATCATCTTGAAAATTGTGTTTTCTTCATCTTGCAGGACTTTTCATCGGGTATTGGATTTGTCTTTCAAGGTCAACAAAGAAATCTCTTTATGGAACCAGAAAGCTATAGAGGAAAGCTGTGACATTGAGGTGGTGAAGCAGTGGTATTTTAAGTCTCTTACTTAAAAAATATATATATATTATATATATTCTTGTACCTGATCCTACCACCAGGTTGCTCTTAACTGATTCGCACTATGTATAGCATTTAAAAAATGTAATTATGTGCAGGGTGAGGTGTTTTTTTTTGGGTTTGTTTAGGGTTGAGGGTCGCTTTACTTTTTTCCCCCCCAAAAGTGACAACTGAGATTTAAGATTCCACAGAACACCTTTATTTGAATTATTCTTGATTCAGCTGTACTTTTTACTATTGTATGAAGTAACATATTATGTTAATTAAAAATGAAATTTATAACACAAACCTTGCTGTCATTTGAGTTTTTTAATTTTTTTAAATATTTTATTGATTTTGAATCAGAAAAGGCACATATCAAAGTACATATAACAGTATACATTGAGTTAAAAATATAGCACTATGTAACATACATCACTAAAAACATAGAACATTAACAAACATACTAAGGCTACAATCTGGAGATTTCAGCGGAAGGTGAGCAGCAGCCCATTGGCTCTTTTGAGGAGATATATGTATCCTTATGTGCCTCTATAAATTATCTAGACTGACATCTGCCCCCCTTGATATAATAAAGTATAATGTACAAGATATCGATCTTTCATGGTGGAAATCTAAGGGTATTATAAGAGTAGCACAGATTTTACATAAGTCATGGGTTAAGGCATTTCTGGTTCTTAAAGATGAATATAATCTCCCCGCTAAGGAACATTTTAATTACTTAAGAGTAAAGCACCATATAGAAGTTGCTGCTCCAGATTGTCCTAATTGAGATTTAGAGAAATTTTTTGATAACGAGAAAAAGGAGAAACTATTAACACCATTGGCGATGAAGGTGATTATCGCAAGAAATAGAGACAGCAAAGAAAAATTGTGTGGCAACATGTAAAGAATCAAATAGTTAGCCAAAGTAGTGTGGAGAAAGGCTTCTATAGGAGCAACGGTACCCCGTGGAAATACAATAAAATATGGGAAAGATGTCATTTGAATTTTTGTTCATAAGTAATTATAATGTCCATTAGTAGGGTAACCAATAAATTTACCAATAAATGCACAGTTCACCTTGAGTTTTACAGAGGCCTCTAACCAGAGGACCAGGAAGAGTGGAGATTATAAACTGATAAGAACTTTACATGATGCAGAACTTTTTTCCTATGCTGTAGGTTGGTTTGCCCCTTTAAGGCAATTGGGTGAAAGAGTAAAACATGTTTTTACAAAAAATGGTTCCCTCCATCTGCAGAAACACTGCAACACTGTTAAATGATCACAACTGTAAATAGCCATTTCTTAACCTAATGTCTTTTAGAAACTTGATTCCGCAAACTTAAAGAAAGCAGATATAAGGCAGACACTCTTGTTTTGAGCTGTTTTTTATTTTGCGTCTTTCCTACATTCTTAATGATCCAAGTGGCTCCCGATTGTATTTATAAATTATGTCTAAGGAAAAGTTCTGAATTTGTTTGGTATAATCAGTTGGACAGTTGCTGTGGGCACAGACAAGGTAAATAGATTTGCTTAGTGTTCTGTTTTTGTGTGCAGTTTGTAAAATTTGTTTTACAAATCAAGTCATTGGCTGTAGATCCACTGGACTTATTGTGTTCACTGATTAGCAAGATGATCTGTTTTAACATTAATTAAATGTTACATCCTCACTGCTTTTTGTAGTATTTGGTTGTGTAAGTTCATACACACCAGTAGCTTCTAATGTAAAGTCACATTACTATTGAATAAAATCTCATTTATGATGTCATATTTGTTAACTATGCAGGAGAACATTCCAATTTGATTCTCCCAAGAATGAAACAATATCAAATGAAAATATATTAATAAAACGACATCAGGCACGATTCACTGCAAAACATCAGTAATTACTGTTTTTAACTAAAAAAAATGTTTTAATACATTTTTATTGATTTTATTACAGGTAATACATCGTAACAAAGTAAATGGTATAGGGCATGGGGAAGGGAAGAAGGGGAGAGAGGGATGAAGAAGGAATTAGGGGCCCGGGGGGGGAAGGGCGGCATAATAAATTGATAGTTACACAACAGTGGTAATCAGTTAATATCATATGTCATACGGAGGCATTCTGGGCTATTTAGAAACTCATACCAGTAGAACTATTTCTTATCGTGGATTGGCCCTCTACTTTGCATGGAGTGGATCTCCTCGACTGACGCGATCCAATCCCGTATTGTGGGTGTTTGTGTTTGTTTCCATAGTTTAGGGATCTGGAGCTTGGCAGCATTTAGGAGGTGAATTGTAAGTGATTTTTTGTATTTATGTATGGGGTGGGGGGTATCTTGGAGGAGTGTGGCCAGAGGAGTGCATGGGAATGTCGGGTCTGCAATGTCCAAGGAGCAGGACCACCACACGTGGATGAGACTACCTTTAGCTGACTTGCACCTCAAGCAGACGTCTGATGTGGAACGATAACGTTTGTGTAACAGTGTGGGCGCCCTATACCACCTGGTGAGACGTTTAAAGGCGTTCTCCTGTATCTTTGTGGGAGCATTTATGCGCTGGGAGGCGATTTTATGCCATTGTTAACATTACAATCTGTTTCCCATGCAAAGACATAATGGGGTAATTGGTGGTGAATGGTGAGGTTCAGGAGGCTCTGGATCGTGGAGATAAGTTGGTTAGATGGGTCTTTGCTTAGACATAAAGCTTCAAGGGAAGTTACTTTCAAGGAAGCTTCAAGGGAAGAGGTGACTTTCGAGTGGGAAGTGTGGAGTGTATGATAAAAAAATGTGTCAGATAGGTGAGATTGGTCTGTGATGGGGTCGTGCAGGATGTCATAGAGCGATTTATTTTAAGGAACCATCGTCATTCAAAACATGGCCTAGCCTCGGGAATGTGGTGTGGTCGCGGAACAATGTCCAAAATTTTTTTCCCCTGCCCCCAGGGAGGAAATTGGAGTTACAAGTCGGGTTCAGTGGGGATGGATGGTTCAGTTGGTATGGAGGCGGAAAGGGACCTCTGTTCAATTGAGACCCAGAGTTTAGGGGCTGGCCTTGTCCACTCTACAATTATAGGTAACTGAGGCTTTATACCATATTTGCTCGAATATAAGACAAGGTTTTTTTCAGAGCAAATGCATCTTATATTCAAGGTCGTCTTATAGTCTGACCTAAAATCGAGGTCAGACTATAAGACTGGGATCCAGGTCCCCCGCAGAGCTGCAGGGGACCTGGATCCACCTCTCAAGCAGCTGGGGGATGTCTGCGCAATGTGCGCAGACATCATCCGTTGCTGCCCGGTATCTCCGTCGGGACTTGTATGATGAAGCCGAGACCTTCCGGCTTCATCATAAAAGTCCCGGCGGAAGTGCCGGGCAGCAGCGGAGGATGTCTGCGCGTATCGTGCACACATCCTCCAGTACCCCCACTAGCCAACAGGAGATTTGGGCAGCCGGGGGATGTCTGCACAATAGTACAGACATCCTCTATGCTGCTTGACACTTCCATCTATTATGACGGAAGCCAGGAGGTCCAGCTGTCCCTCATAATAGACGGAAGTGTCGGGCAGCATGGAGGATGTCTGCACATATCGTGCAGACATCCCCCGGCTGCCCCCACTAGCCACCAGGGAATGGGGACACATAGACAATGAGGGGGAGAAACAGACACAACGTGAGGGGTGCGGGAAGGAAGGGAGAGAGACAGGCACAACGTTGGGGGGAGGGAAGGGGAGAGAGTGACAGACACAACGTGGGGGGGGAGTGACAGACACAACGTTGGGGGGAGAGACAGACAACGTTGGGGGGAGAGAGAGACAGACAAAGTTGGAGGGAGGGGGAGAGAGACAGAGAAACGTTGGGGGAAGGAGGGGGAGCATTGGGAAAGTCTGGCACATAAAAGGAAATAAAAACAAGAAATGCATTTTTTTATATCATAATTTTTTATTAAATATGAAAAAGCAAGTTACATGTGAATATATACAAGTTAAACTTTTTTCCTATAGGGTAGTCTTAAATTCAGGATTTTAGTCCAAAGTTTGGGGGGTCATCTTATAATCAGGGTCGTCTTATATTCGAGCAAATACGGTACTATATTTCAATGTCCGGAAGTCCAATTCCTCCCAAATCTTTCGGTCTAGTCAGATGTTTGTATCACAGTCTGGGGGTGGAGGATCTACATATGTACTTCGTTAAAATCATTTTCATGAATGTAAAGTATGATTTAGGAATGGCTATCAGGAGAGTTTGTATGAGATAAAGTAACCTTGAAAGAACCCAGGCTGCACGTTCAAACCCGGACTTATGTCTTATTCCATCGCTCCATATCTGCTTTTATGGAGTGTTGTAACACCAAGTAATTGGCAACAAATAGTTTAGACACATTAAGTGTGAGGTTGATGCCTAGGTTTTTTAATGAGGAGGTTGCCCACTTAAAAGGGAAGCCTTCGGGAGAGAGGCGGGACTTCCGACGGTGATGGCTGCTTGATCCACGAGCTCCTCATCAACGGGGCCTACTCCAGCTTACTGTAGCATAATAAGGAGATCACTCCCACCGTACAACCCCCAGAAAGGGACTCTAATGGGACCCACCTCCAACACAAGGCATTCATCGAAAAGGACCTACCTGACGTGGCGCCCATATTCAGGAAAGGCATACAAGGCTTAGACCAGAACACGCCAACAGACATGGCGCCCACGGCGGAATCCCCAACTCCCTCGACGAAGCAGGATCTGGAAGACATTTTCGAGCTGCTACAAAAATCCATAAAAGAAGAAATCATCACAGCCCTCACGCAAACTGCAAAAGAGATCAAAAGCTTGAAGACACGAGTTGAAACCGACCAACTGCAATCAATCACAGCCGACTACAATCAACTGGCTGATGGCACCATTGACCTGCACCACAGGGTCCTAAATCTGGAAGTGGCAATGGAAGATTTAGGAAATAGATCCTGTCGAAACAATGTTCGCATCAGGGGCCTCACAGAAACTGTCGGGGTAGAAGCGCTGCTGGCGACACTACAGCAAATGTTTCAGGATCTGCCGCCACCCCGTGACAAACTACTATTGGACAGAGCCCATAGGACGTCATAGTGCGGTTCCACTTCCACTCCACCAAAGAATCTCTTCTGCGTGCCTCCCTTCAAAAACCCCTCAGCTATGTGGGAGTACCGGTCCAGCTGTTCCAGGACCTTGAGCAGGCCACCCTGTTCCGGAGACGCCAATTACAGATGCCCTGCGGAAGCAAAATATCCTCTATGCCTGGGGCTTCCCATTTAAGATCACCTTCACTTACGAGGGCCACGCCAGATGCTACTCAACATATAGACCTGCAATCCATTCAAACGAGGTCCAAGGGACGTCAAAGATAGATCCCGAGCCCCGAGGTTTGGGACCAGGGAAGCCCTCATCCCACTGAGAAACAACTGTGACACAGGCCTAGCACGGACACTGAGCATGGCTGCCCTTATTTCCGCCAGTACCATTTTCACCTAAACTCGGCTTACCTGAATCCGAAGCCAGGTCATATGTTGTCCTTTGAGAAACTTCAACCCGGAACTCGGTGGTCCTAGCAACCCTCCCCCATTCTTCTTCTCATTGCACTCAGCAATGCTCCCCTTGTTTAAGGTTCGGACTCTCATGGATACTGTGTGCACTTCACCCCCTCACAGAGCGGACTGTTTCTCCAAAAGGATTTCCCACTTCTGCGCTCCCTGATGATACAGGGACCTGGGACATTGGCTAATCTGTAGTCCATGTCAGGGAAAAGTTTACATCAATACAGTTCAAAGACCTACTTCACCTGATAAGTCTACCAGCATCCAAGAGGAGGCACTCTTGGGAGCAGTAACTGTATAATGTTGTATATGCTCTCCCCAGTCACTGCATCCAGCCTCCCAGGGCCCCAACCTTGTGTGATGAGACTGCCTACTTACGATAGCACCTCTCTAAGTGAGCGAACCGTCCAGCAAAGTTTGGGATGCTATCGTCAAAGTCTAGCCCCCCGTTATACTGGCACGCCGGGTTGCTTGTACCCAACCATTCTATATTTGCTTATACAGCCCGGGTCAATAATCCACGTAGCTTATTCCACGATCCCAGCCCTTTCTAGGCTGCCAGTAAATAAAATCCCTAAGCCCGGAGATCAGTTGAGCGATTACTGCCATCAGTCTGCTTATTAGGGCCCCCAGCCTACCGCTACTTAGCTGGCATATAGCCTCTCAGGGGTACCCTGGGCAAAGGAGGGATTACGAAGGCCCCACGCTCACATTTACTTGCATACAGGGTGAGGCCATACTCCGTCTAGTCTTTCCGTTAATAGCCCCCAAGATTGGCGCGCTCTGCCGCTTGATCCCACAGGGTAAGCCTCCCCAGGCACTGAATTATGGCGATCAGAATTCCCATAGGCCTCCCCTGGGTCCCTGGCTCACCTCACCTAGTAGGGATTGCCCGAATGACAATCAGTTGAGCATAGGCTCCACATGTTGATGTTGTTGTTACTATTAGTGTAACATAACCTGACCATTTATATTTGTATTGTGTCCTCCAACTCGGATCATTACCTATTTCGATAAATCAGCACGCAGACACACTCTATATGTAATACTGGCCACTAAGTAAGCCCTGTATAACCACAGTTTCAAGAGGTTACCTAACCAATTGTATAATGTAAATTCTGTATATATTTTACCGTGTGTGTCCCCCCCCCTTTGTGTCATCCCGAACCCCAAGGATTAATCAAGCACCCCCCTCTATCTCCCCTGATCTTCACCAGTCACTGGTTTCATAGAAACGGTGCCATGACCCTCCTGTCCCTCAATGTAAATGGCCTTAACTCTCCTCAGAAAAGGAGCTCACTCCTCCTCCACCTGAAATCAATGGTTCGGACATAGCGTTCCTAAAGGATGATTAAATAGATGACAGCATTTTACCACACAGGAGACCCATTTCTCCTCCACCAAACCCCCGACATTAAGGGACCACACTTACCCCACATGTTTTACTGCCAATGCTGAACACAAAAAACTAGTAGTAGCGATACTGGTGAGGAAAACTTGCCCCTATCAGCCACTACAGCGACCCTAAACAACGATTCATCTTCCTCTCTGGGAGAATCGTCCCACATTCCATTGCCCTCTTAAATGTGGATGCCCCTGCTACACCTGATGCAGGCTTTTGGAAGGACCTTTCCTCCTTCCTACACTCCCACCCTACGTATACTTTAATTGTCGGAGGAGATTTCAATGCCACAATCTCCCCTAGTGTAGACGGAACATCCTCATCCACTCACTCAGATACCCACCTGTTACAGTTTGTAACCACACACAACCTCCTAGACATATGGAGGCTACAACACCCAGGAATGAGAGATTACACATTCTTCTCGCACCCCCACCTCAGCTTCTCAAGAAACAACATGTTTTATGTCTCACAACGCTGTCTCCCCATCGTATCACATTCTGAGATACACTCTATCTCTTGGTCTGATCATGCAGACATTACCATCCAACTCACCCTCCCCTATCTAAGTAAAATGTCCTCAAGGAAACTCAATGACTCTTTTTATTGCATAACCCACTCTAAAATTATACATCACACACTACTTTACCCTAAACAACAATTCAGTCACGTGCTATGGACAGCTCATAAAACCGTTATCAGGGGTCATCTTATCACAAATAGTTCCCAAGCCAAAAGGGACAAAGGGGCATCCTTATTGCAGCTCCAGACACCACTCATTGCTCTGGAAGCCCAAAATAAGGTGAAACCCTCCAAAGATGTTACTGATCACATAGATAGAGTTAGGAAAGAAATCCAGAGGCTCAATCTAGCCGATATGGCCAAATCCCTTAAATACACGAAAAGGACGTACTACAAAAAGTCAAACAAAGCAGACAGGATACTGGCATCAATGCTGAATTCGCATCCAGCTTGATACCAAGTATACAAACTAAGGCAGGCACAATAACCACTTGCCGACAGGATAATAACCACTTGCCCACAGAATAATTCTGCAACTATTATACCGGACTGTACAACCACACACCGAACAACACCTTTCTTAATTCCTCCCACATCCAGGCGATTCTAGACTACTTAGAACGCCTGGACATACCCAAACTCAAGGACGCAGACAGTAATGCCCTGGACGATCCAATCCTGGCTGAGGAGATATCTGAAGCCTTAAAATCGCTTAACGCCAACAACGCCCCAGGACCTGATGGCTTCACGTCCACCTACTACAAATTTTTTAAACATGAACTTACATCCAAAATTGTATGTCCACCTTGTACCACAGCCCCTCCTCTATTATTACCATCCCAGGAGCCACACCGGTACGCTTCCATAACCACAATGGAACGAGACAGGGTTGCCCTCTGTCACCTCTCCTGTTCACCCTCTCACTGGAACCATTACTCCATGCAATTCGCATCAACCCAGACAAAACAGGACTGACCGTGATAAAGGAGTAATACAGAGCAGCCACATATGCTGACGACATATTTCTTTCCATCACTAAACCACTGGCCTCACTTTCCAACCTGTTCCATGAGCTAACACTTTTCCAAAATCTGGCAGGCCTGAAAAGTAACTCAGATAAAACAGAAGCCCTCCCCATTGGCCTACCAGTCCACACTATTTAATTACTGCAACTGAATGTTGACATCTCGATTTCAGACAAACCCTTAACGTACCTAGGACTCAAACTGACCCCTCACAGCTCTACAAGCTCAATTATACCCCTCTCTTGTGAACTATGAAATCAGACCTACACAGGTGGTTGCCTCTCTCCATTTCATGGTTGGGGAGGTTAACTACAGTTAAGATGAACCTCCTGCCCAGACTGCTGTATCTTTTTCAGGCCTTCCCATCCCACTACATACCCCCCAACTTAGCACTTGTCAGGCTTTCATTTTTACTTTTGTTTATTTTTACTCGCGATCGCGTCATTAGGCCACGCCCCCTACATTAGGCCACGCCCCTTCAATGACGCGATCTTCCTGGGACTATAAATAACAGTCTGCAACAGACACAAATCGCTGAGTATTGTCTTTAGCAGCTGTTGTTCCTGACTCCTTAGCTCCAAGCTACCTTAGAGTATCTTGCTACTTTCATTTTTGATTACCTGTTGCTGACCCGGATATCCTCGACCATTCTGATTTCTCCAATCCTGACCTTTGGCTTCCTGAATCGAATTGTGTACTTCTCCAATCCTCTGAATACGGACCGTCCCTGTTATCCTGCATTTTTCTCACCTAATCGCAAGTACCTTCCATATCTTCAATCAAGTGGGAGCTTAGGGAGATTAGTGCGTGGTTGCGAAGGTGGTGCAAGCAAGAGGGATTTGGGTTCTTGGAGCACTGGGCAGACTTTGCAGTCGGCTACAGACTCTTTGGACGGGATGGGCTGCACCTCAATGATGAGGGGGCTGCAGTATTAGGGGCGAGGATGGCTATAGGATTAGATGAGCTTTTAAACTAAGCTCTGGGGGGGAGGGTCAAGATCAAAAAGAAGCAATGGTAGCTAGGGTAGATTGGAAGGTGGGTCTAGCTATGGGAGAGGAGGAAAGCAGTGGTGGGGTTAACATAGACCAAAGGGAGGTCCATATAATTAAACCTGCACACATTAAGTGTTTGTCAACTAAACAGAAAATGGGTAGTAATCTCAAATGTCTTTTAGCAAATGCAAGAAGCTTGACAAACAAAATGGGTGAGCTGGAGATACTGGTAAGTGCTGAACAGTATGATTTAATCGGAATCACAGAAACGTGGTGGGATGAAGGTTACTCACTTTTTAGAAGTGACAGAGTAAATAGAAAAGGGGGAGGGATTTGTCTGTATGTAAATCCTAAATTAAATCCCAGTATTAAAGAAGGTGTACATGATGTAACTGGAACTGATGTGGAGACACTGTGGGTGGAGATTAGCTTAGACGCAAAAAAGAATCGCACATTACTTGTAGGTGTATGCTACAAGCCACCAAATATTAGCATTGATGGAGAAGATCAGCTTTTATTACAAATTGAAAAGGCTGCAAATATGAATGAAGTTCTAATCATGGGAGATTTTAATTACCCAGATATAGATTGGAAGTGTGGCACAACTAGTTCAGCTAGGGGCAGCAAGTTTCTGGACCTGCTTAATAACAAATTTATGGCACAATTAGTAGACACCCCAACTAGAATGGATGCCTGTCTGGATTTGGTCATAACAAACAATGAGGAGCTTATCTCAAACATCCAAATAAGAGAACACTTGGGGAATAGTGACCATAATATGGTCTCATTTGAGATTAATGCAAAAAAGCAAATTGGTAAATACGCCACCAAAACACTTCATTTTAGAAGGGCTAACTTTGATGGACTAAGGGCATCGATTGAACATTTAGACTGGGAACGATTGTTTTCTGGACTAAACACAGAAGACAAGTGGAATGCCTTTAAGCACACATTACAAAAGTACACATCCCAATATATACCTTTGGGAAACAAATGCAAAAGACACAAATCGAAACCAATGTGGCTTACAGGTAACGTGAAACAGGAAGTACAAAACAAGAAAATGGCATTTAAACATTATAAAAACACGGGATCAGCATTATCATTTATAGAGTACAAAGAGGCCAACAAAGCCTGCAAAAAGGCAATTAAAATGGCTAAATTGGAAAATGAGAAAAGGGTTGCCAAGGAGAGTAAAACTAACCCCAAAATGTTTTATAAATATATAAATGGAAAAAAGCTAAAGAGGGAAAATGTTGGGCCCTTGTTATCCCAAATGGGAAATTTGGTAAGTGAGGACAGAGAGAAAGCAGACATTTTAAATACTTTTTTTTCTTCTGTTTATACTAAGGAAGAGCAGATGGACGAGCCCCTGCTACAGGAAGTTATGGGACATTCGCCGCAAACATGGGATTGGCTGACACAGGAAAAAGTGCTTAAGCAATTACACTCTGTTAAGATAGACAAGGCCCCAGGACCAGATGGTATACACCCAAGGGTACTTAGAGAGTTAAGCATAATTCTGGCCAGACCACTATTCATGATCTTTAGGGATTCATTCAGTTCAGGTACAGTGCCAACAGACTGGCGAAAGGCGGATGTCATTCCAATATTTAAAAAGGGATCAAAATCTCTGCCAGGTAATTATAGGCCAGTGAGCTTGACATCTGTAGTGGGGAAACTATTTGAAGGATTGCTAAAGGTATACACTCAAGAATACATCTTGAACCAGAATATAATTAGTAAAAGTCAACATGGTTTTGTGAAAGACAGGTCTTGTCAAACAAACTTAATAACATTCTATGAAGAAGTCAGTAAAAATATAGATCTAGGTGTGGCAGTTGATGTGATCTATTTGGATTTTGCGAAAGCATTTGATACAGTTCCACACAAAAGGTTACTCTACAAATTGAGAGAAATAGGTTTGGGGGCAAATGTGTGTATGTGGATTGAAAATTGGCTAAAAGATAGAACACAAAGGGTTGTTGTAAATGGAAAATTCTCAAATTGGACAAGGGTATTAAGCGGAGTACCTCAGGGGTCTGTTTTGGGCCCTCTTCTTTTTAATTTGTTTATTAATGATCTGCCACATTGTGCTGAGAGCCATGTCTCCGTGTTTGCGGACGACACTAAATTAGGTAAGGCAATAAAGACTAATCTTGATGTTTTTTCTTTACAGGAAGATTTGGACAGAGTGGGGGACTGGGCAGTAAAGTGGCATATGAGGTTCAATATAGACAAATGTAAAGTTATGCATTATGGGAAAAATAATAACAAAGCAACATATACGTTAAATGGTTTTTCCCTGGGAAAAACTACTAATGAAAAGGATTTAGGAATAATTATAGACAACAAACTTGGCAACAGTGCCCAATGCCAGTCAGCAGCTGCAAGGGCCAATAAGATATTGGCATGTATAAAACGAGGTATAGATTCACGGGAGGAGGATATCATCTTGCCTCTTTACAAATCAATGGTAAGACCTCACCTTAAATATGCAGTACAGTTCTGGGCACCAGTCCTTAAAAAGGATATTAAGGAACTAGAAAAAGTGCAAAGGAGAGCTACAAAATTAATAAGGGGTTTGGAGGATCTTAGTTATGAAGAGAGACTTAAAAAATTGAATTTATATACGTTAGAAAAAAGGCGTCTCAGAGGGGATATGATAACATTATATAAATATTTGCAGGGCCAATATAAAGAGCTCTCCAGTGACCTGTTCATTAACAGAAAGGTACAAAGAACAAGAGGTCACCCCCTCAGACTGGAAGAGCAAAGATTTCATAGACAGCAAAGGAAGGGATTCTTTACGGTTAGGACAATAAAGTTATGGAACTCACTGCCAAGAGAGGTAGTGCTAGCAAACACAATAGATGCATTTAAAAATGGTTTGGATGTTTTTTTAGGAAAGCAGAACATACAGGGCTATTAATAATAGAATAAGCATTAATAAAAGAGCTTATTGATTCAAGGAGAAATCTGATTGCCTCTTGGAGTCAAGAAGGAATTTTTTCCCCCAGGAGGCAAAATTCGAAATAGCTTCCTTAGGGGTTTTTTGCCTTCTTTTGGATCAAAAGCTGTAATGATAGGTAGAAGGGTTGAACTTGATGGACTTGTGTCTTTTTTCAACCTATGTTACTATGTTACTAAGTGTTCCATCATATTTTTTACTTTATACTTCAATCAAGTTACATATATTTTTCCATATTACTTCAAACCTTTTATTTTTTTCTCTGCAATCAATATGAGTCAGTTTTTCTTCTTTTTGCTGCTAAACTTTAATACAAGAATTGCTTAAACGATATACCTTGTGTGGATTGTCATTTATTTCTGCAGTTGAGTTTCCAAATATTCTTAAAGTCACAGCTACCCTGACAAAATACTCAGCCCACCAAATGGAACCAGCAGAAATGGCATCCCAAATTCTTTCATTAACTCAAAGAGTGGATCATCTCACTCAAAGTGTTCAGGATTTACGTGTGGCACACGACCGCCTACTTTCATACACCACTGAATTGTAAAGCAGAAGTTTCACCACTCCCCTCTCTGCTCCCCCAAGGGATTATCCAGAACCTTCTGTGTGTACCCCTGAAAAATTCTCTGGAGACAGATCCAAATACAGAGAGTTTATAAATTCCTGCACCCTTCTATTTTCCCTGAAACCCAGATCTTATCCAACAGACAGGATAAAGGTGTGTACAATTATTTAATTTTTAAGAGGTGAACCCATGTCCTGGGCTCATACTTTTTTGGAAAGAGATGACCCTATCATCGATTCATTAGACCAGTTCCTCACTGAAATGTCTCTTTTATATGAGGATCAAAACAAACAAGCCACAGCAGATATGACCATCCGCTCCTTGTCTCAAGGGAAACGTCCTGTTGAGGATTATATTGCTGAATTTAAGAGATGGGCCGTAGACACTGAATGGAACGATATTTCCTTAAGGAATCAATTCCGTTTTGGACTATCTGAAGCTGTAAAGGATGAATTAGCCAGGACTGTTCTTCCTCCTACTCTAGACGCCACAATGCAATTGTCCATCAACATCGACAGACGTATTAGAGAGAGGAAAGCCGAACGGTCCTCTACTAACAATCCTTGGAAGAGAGCTATAACCCCTGTGAAACAAACCGACAAGACTTCCCCGCCTGAACCTATGGAGCTGGAAGTTATTGTGGTCCCCTTTCACAGGATGAAAAGATAAGGAGGAGAACATTAAACCTCTGCATGTACTGTGCTTCCCCTGAACATTCTGTGGAAAATTGTCCTATTCTCTCCAGAAACAAGAGTGGTAAGCAACTCTCTTACAGAAACCTTCTCTACATACCCCAGAAATCTCTTCCTCATCTTTCCCTCTCTCTCCTCTTACAGTGGGACAAAGAAAGGATACATACTGAGGCCATTCTGGACTCCGGGGCTGCTGGTCTCTTCATAGATCAAGACCTCGTGAAAGAAAAGAATATACCTCTAATAAAGAAGATTTCCCCTGTATCTATCCGACTTGTTGATGGATCCATGTTATCCTCAGGACCCACTACCTTCGAAACGATTCCTCTAAAGATGACAGTAAATCATCATCACATTGAATACATCAAATTTGATGTCATCTCTTCACCGTTATACCCTGTAATCCTTGGAATGAATTGGTTGCATCTACATAACCCTACTATCAACTGGGAAAATCTTGAAATACAGCTCGATTCCCATTACTGTCAAAAGACCTGTTTCCTCCATACTCCACTTCTACAAATTACAGAAGAACAACTCATTCCTCCATGCTATTCTGATTTTAAGGAAGTCTTCTGTAAAAAAGAAGCCGAAACTTTACCACCACACAGGATATATGATTGCCCTATCGATCTGATTCCTGGGGCTCCCATTCCATTCGGGCATATCTATCCTCTATCTGATAAAGAATTAGTCACCCTCAAGGAGTATTTGGATGAAAATCTACGCAAAGGATTTATCCGTCCGTTAACCTCTCCTGCAGCCTCTGGGATGTTCTTTGTCACAAATAAAGACAAAACCATCAGACCCATTATTGACTACAGACAACTTAATAAAATCACTGTAAAAAATCGTTATCCTCTACCGCTAATCCCTGAACTTCTTGAACGATTACGTACCGCAACCATCTACACCAAGATTGATCTTAGAGGAGCATACAATCTTATAAGGATAAAGAAAGATCACGAATGGAAAACTGCTTTTCGCACCCGATACGGGTTATTTGAATATTTAGTTATGCCATTCGGATTGTGCAACGCCCCTGCTACATTCCAGCACTTCATAAATGACATATTCCGGGATCTTCTAGATGTGTGTGTCATTATATACCTTGACGACATTTTAATCTATTCAGACAATCTAGAAGAACATCGGAAACATGTACGATGGGTGTTGTCAAGGTTACGGACTCATAGTTTGTACGCCAAACCAGAAAAATGTATTTTCGAGGTGACAAAAATCTCATTCCTCGGATACGTCATTACCCCCCCAACAAGTACATATGGACGATTCCAAGATTCAATGTATACTCAATTGGCCCATACCTTCAAATGTGAAAGAAGTTCAAAGTTTTCTTGGATTTGCCAATTTTTATATAACGTTTATTAAAAAAATTTCTTCTATAGTCCAACCTCTTACTCTGCTCACCAAGAAAAACACTTCTTTCGTCTGGAACCCCCAAGCTCAAGAGGCTTTTGAAGTTTTAAAAACAAAGTTCACTTCCTCTCCCATCCTCAAGATGCCCAATCCTTCTTTGCCCTACGTTCTCGAAGTTGATGCCTCTGATTTCACTCTTGGTGCTGTTCTATCTCAACAGAACACTCCCCAATCAGTCCTTCATCCTGTCGCCTTTTTCTCCCATACATTGACCTCTGCGGAAGTCAACTATCCTATAGGGGAAAAAGAGTTACTCGCTGTAAAGTCAGCTTTTGAAAATTGGAGGCATTTATTAGAAGGAACAGAGGTACCTATCGTTGTCTACACTGATCATAGAAATCTCGAATTCCTTCACAAGAGCAGAACACTCACCGCCAGACAGGTTCGTTGGAGTCTATTCTTCGATAGGTTCAATTTCCAGATTGTATATCGACCTGGATCTCGTAATAAAAAGGCTGATTCCTTATCCCGAATCCCAGGAGTCAAACCAGAAAATCTTACCTCTTCAGACATTCTACCACCCTCACGATTTATTGGTGTCATTTCTTCCACCTTCATCAATCAACTCAAAACCTTCACAAAAAATGAAGCAACCAAGGATGACCTATCTGATTTACAACAGGAAGAAGGACTTTATTTCAAAGATACCAAACTTTATATACCTCCTTCTTTACGAGTAGACATTCTCCATATGTTCCATGATTCTCCTACAGCAGGACATCCTGGAGTAAAGAAAACAAATGAGTTATTAAAAAGACAATTTTGGTGGCCTAAACAAGGAAAAACCATCAAGGATTTTGTATCTTCCTGTCCGACATGCCAAAAGAATAAACCAAGTCACCAACAACCCTTTGGGTTATTAATGAATCTACCTACACCCAATACTCCATGGAGTTCCATATCCATGGACTTCATAGTCGAACTACCTCCTTCCGATAAATTTACCACTATCCTGGTTGTTGTAGATAGATTTACAAAAATGGCTCATTTCATTCCGACAAATAAACTACCCTCTTCCAAAGAATTATCCTCACTATTTATTAATAACATCTTCAAATTACACGGATTACCTACCGAAATTATCTCTGACAGAGGAACTCAATTTACTTCTCATTTTTGGAGAGAACTCTGCTCAACTCTTCAGATATCACCCAAATTCTCCTCAGCATATCACCCTCAGTCAAATGGACAAACTGAGCGTGTCAATCAATGTTTAGAACAGTTCCTACGGTGCTACTGTTCTCATCTTCAGGATGACTGGTCTTCCTTCCTGGCCCTTGCTGAATTTTCGTATAATAATACTCTCCATTCCAGCACAAAGATGACCCCCTTCTACTCCAATTACGGGTTCCATCCTTCTTCCTTCCCATCCATTCCGTCACTACAAAGAAACCCCACCGTTACTCACCAAATTTCAGAAATGGAAAAGTTATTCGAACAACTGAAAACTAATCTCAACAATTCTCTCCAAAGCCATAAAAATGTTTATGATCTTAGAAGACGACCAAGTCCTTCATATCAGATTGGTGATGCTGTACTTCTCTCTACTAAGAATATTCGTACTTCTCGACCTTCCAAGAAATTGGACCAATTATACATGGGACCTTTCCTAATCGAGAAAATCATTAACGAAAATGCAGTCAAACTCACCTTACCCTCTTCACTTCGTCTTCATCCCGTTTTTCATACCTCCCTCCTAAAACCACACGTTCCCGATCCTTTCTCCAGGAAAGTATATGTAAACCCTGATCCTGTGAGTGTCGAAGGACAACCTGAATACGAAATTGACAAATTACTAGATTCCAGAGTGTTCAGACGAAAACTTCAATACTTAATCCGATGGAAGGGTTATTCACCTGAGGAGGACACGTGGGAAGATGCAACCGAGGTACATGCTCCTAATCTCGTGGCCTCATTCCATAAGCAATTTCCTGAGAAGCCTCGGCCTTAAGCACCCTGTGGTTGCTCCTTTTGGCGGGGATCCTGTCAGGCTTTCATTTTTACTCGCGATCACGTCATTAGGCCACGCCCGCATTAGGCCACGCCCCCTACATTAGGTCACGCCCCTTCAATGACGCGATCTTCCTGGGACTATAAATAACAGTCTGCAACAGACACAAATCGCTGAGTATTGTCTTTAGCAGCTGTTGTTCCTGACTCCTTAGCTCCAAGCTACCTTAGAGTATCTTGCTACTTTCATTTTTGATTACCTGTTGCTGACCCGGATATCCTCGACCATTCTGATTTCTCCAATCCTGACCTTTGGCTTCCTGAATCGAATTGTGTACTTCTCCAAGCCTCTGAATACGGACCGTCGCTGTTATCCTGCATTTTTCTCTATCACCTAATCGCAAGTACCTTCCATATCTTCAATCAAGTGTTCCATCATATTTTTTACTTTATACTTCAATCAAGTTACATATATTTTTCCATATTACTTCAAACCATTTATTTTTTCTCTGCAATCAATATCAGTCAGTTTTTCTTCTTTTTGCTGCTAAACTTTAATACAAGAATTGCTTAAACGATATACCTTGTGTGGATTGTCATTTATTTCTGCAGTTGAGTTTCCAAATATTCTTAAAGTCACAGCTACCCTGACAGCACACTACAAAAAAGTATTAACGCAATCACCTGGAACACAAAAAGAACCAGAGTCAACAAGACCACTATGCACAAACATAAAATCTCAGGGGGACTGAGGCTCCCAGATTTAATCAAATATTACTGCAGCCCAAATATCAGCGTGGCACGTCCCAGTTTCCCACATTAGATGGGTGGACCTGGAACATGACCTACTTCAACCTTATGTCCTCTGGACACCCAGACCGCCCACTCCTCTGCACTAAATGTCCCATGATCATCAACTGAATTCGGATATGGGATAGGTACGCGAAAAAGCACACCCTCACAAACGATCATTCACCGCTTACTCCTATATACCGAAACCACAGCTTCCCACCAGGCATGACCCCGGGCCTTTGACCAAGGGTACATATCTAGGGTTTTCTACCTGTACAGGGATGGTCAGCCAAGACCTTACTCTGACTTTGCTACAGCTCTCACACTGCGCCAACATTTTTTTTTAGATACATACAGCCTAGAGATTTTGCTATACAGCCTCAGGTGAGACAAGCGGCCCTAACCACCCCATCTTGGTTTGAGCACACTTGTGTTGTCTCCCCAAGGAGACCAGGTCTGATCTCACAGGTATACACCATCTTAACCTCTGCCCAGTCTGAATATACGTTGACATGTATTCCAGTTTGGGAGGAAGATCTAGACCATCCATTAGACAACGAGGATTGGAGGGGAATTTGGGATACCACAGCACAAATCTCGATCTGTGTATAAAATAAGAAACAGGCATACAAAACGCTGATGAGATGGTACCTGACCCCGTCTAGATTAGCTAAGATGCAAGTCATCCCCTCCCCCTTGTGCTGGAAAGGATGTGGAGCTATCGGCTCATACTTCCATACGTGGTGGGGTTGTCCCTTGCTACAACGCTACTGGTCCCAGAGCCAAAGCACCCTTTTCTACTAGTTCTACTAAAGCCAGTCCCTCGGGACCCATGCGCCTTCCTCTTGTCACATCCCCATGATAATTTTACGAAACACGAAAACCAGCTTATAGCACGAGTGGCATTAGTCGCTAGGATAGCCCTAGCCCAGGTCTGGAACCAACCCTCTATACCCCGAATGACAAAAGTCATTGCACTGGTTGAAGAAGTTGTTAACGTGCCCTGCTTCATGATACTTCAACTGCGTTCTTTAAAACCTGGGGCCCCTGGAGGCATTCTTCCCTACCTAACTCCCCAATACGAGAACCAAGTATATAGTTGCCCCAAGTTAAGTGGTCGGTAACACACCCCACAAATAACAGTTCGAAGGACTAAGATCTACACCAATCCAAGCCTGATAGGATCTAAGTCACTCGAACTTCCCTCCCCCCTTTTTCGATTCCCCAATCACCCAGATACCCAAGGTCCCACCCCCCCTACTTCTTTGGATCGTTTCAAAGGTTGTTATGTGGGTATATATGTCTCAGTAGCTATAGGATATACTATAGTACTTTTACTATAGTACTTTTAAATGTGGCCACACAATCTGCAAAGTCTGCTCCCACATAGACAGCTCGAATGTAATTACATCCCTTTCAAATGGCAAATGCTATTCACTAAAAGCGTATGCAAACTGTTGCACCACAAATGTAATTTACACCATCAAGTGCATTAAGTGTGACATAATGTATATCGGGTGAACACGCCAACTGATAGCCAGAATTAGGGAACATTTAAATTATATTGTCTCCAATGCCGGCACGGGGTTGAGTGATCATTTCCGTTCCTGCACTGCAGGCAGTACAGTACCCTTCAAGGTACTCGTAATTGAATGTATAAAACCAGGTCCTAGAGGTGGGGATGTTACTCAGAAACTTAGTTGCAGAGAAGCATTTTGAAATTTTTACACTAGGAACTCGAGTGCCAGCAGGTCTAAATAAAGAATATGATGTCTCCTGTTTTCTCAAATGAAGACATTGGGGAATGGGAACAACCATGGCTGTCTAAACCATGCTAGATTTATGGCACATATTTTGACAGCTTTGCACGCTCTCTCCTTTTCATACCTGTCAAATTTGTTGTTAATAAATTCTGTGGTTAAATAAGGAAGTGTTAAATATTACATTGTATCCTCTATTTGTAGTGTAACGGGGAATCCCCACTCTATGTATAAACAAGTATTAACATTGACAATGTGAATGGAATGGTATATCTCCTAAGTGGAACTGAGATAGACTAATAAATACTGACATGACATCTAGATTCATCAATTTTTAGCTTAAAAAAATAATTGAATAACTAAAAAATTATCTTAAATAACAATAAATAAAATCTATTTAAGAACTTATTTAAACTAGTCTCTATTGACATGTAGACATTGCAAAGCTCTTTGGTAACATTATGTAATTTACTTAGGTATTTTAATTGCATATGTGTCTACTATTTTTGTCCATCTTTTTTCCACCTTTTTGCTTAAATGTCTGATTGTTTTAAACTAAATTTGAAGATTTAAATCTTACTCATCACTGTATACAATTGACAACTAACATTTGACTTAAAAAAGATCACTTTTCTTTTTTTTTTGTTGCTTTGCCTCTTTCGTGCCGCACCCACTAGCTTGTTTTCACTTATGAATTAAACTTACTGCACCTGTGAAATGGTGTTGCACAAATTTGATTGGTTCACTTTTGTAACACAGTATACTATTTAAACATCACAGTTTTCATTTGTTAGTCATCTTATGATTAAGCGCCTGGAGCGCGAAACGCGTCAAGCTTTGTGTATCTGACACTTGCACTACTGCTGTGGAATCCACTACTTTTGTATTCAACATTAAACAACTTTTATTTTGCACCTTCTAAATTGGCTCTTGGAGTGCCGTTTCTCTGCATCCCTTTATACCATGTAAAACAAAACATAGGAAAAGATGTTGGTTAACATTTGGAGCATAGATATTAGCCAGAGTGATCTGTTCCTTTGCCAATTACACCTGCTCCCGCGGAGGCCAGAGAATAATACGATTATTTAAACTGTAGAACTGAACTGTTAACAGAAAATGACCATCAAACAATTAGTTTTAACATTAAAAATACAATACATCTGAGCAACACGATTTGAGATGCAACTAGCTCGGTGGAAGCTGAAGGCCATACCAAAGTATGGCAAGTAGGGTGCTGGTGCACTCGATTGAGTTCCCAGGTAGGAGCCGGAGTATGGCCCATCAGGTGAGAGCCGTACAGCTGCCTGATACAAGGTGTGGGTAACATGCCCTTTTGGTGTGAGGCATCAGTCTTCAAGGGGTAACAGTAGTAAGAAATATGCCCTTGTACCTCAGTCCTTGGGAGGAAACACCAAATCGGAGGGCAGAGGTGAATGTGGCAGTCTCAGTACACATAGGGGATGTACAGTGGATATAAAAAGTCTACACACCCCTGTTAAAATGTCAGGTTTCTGTGCTGTAAAAAAATGAGACAAAGATAAATCATTTCAGAACTTTTTCCACCTTTAATGTGACCTATAAACTGTACAACTCAATTGAAAAACAAACTGAAATCTTTTAGGTAGAGGGAAGAAAAAATATAAAAATAAAATAATGTGGTTGCATAAGTGTGCACACCCTTAAACTAATACTTTGTTGAAGCACCTTTTGATTTTATTACAGCACTCAGTCTTTTTGGGTATGAGTCTATCAGCATGGCACATTTTGACTTGGCAAGATTTGCCCACTCTTCTTTGCAAAAACACTCCAAATCTGTCAGATTGCAAGGGAATCTCCTGTGCACAGTCCTCTTCAGATCACCCCACAGATTTTCAATCGGATTCAGGTCTGGGCTCTGGCTGGGCCATTCCAAAACTTTAATCTTCTTCTGGTGAAGCCATTCCTTTGTTGATTTGGATGTATGCTTTGGGTCGTTGTCATGTTGAAAGATGAAGTTCCTCTTCATGTTCAGCTTTCTAACAGAAGCCTGAAGGTTTTGTGCCAATATTGACTGGTATTTGGAACTGTTCATAATTCCCTCTATCTTAACTAAAGCCCCAGTTCCAGCTGAAGAAAAACAGCCCCAAAGCATGATTCGGCCACCACCATGCTTCACTGTGGCTATGGTGTTGTTTTTGCGCCAAACATATCTTTTGGAATTATGGCCAAAAAGTTCAACCTTGGTTTCATCAGACCATAACACCTTTTCCCACATGCTTTTGGGAGACATCAGATTTGTTTTTGCAAAATGTAGCCTGGCTTGGATGTTTTTCTTCGTAAGAAAGGCTTTTGTCTTGCCACTCTACCCCATATCCCAGACATATGAAGAATTCGGGAGATTGTTGTCACATGTACCACACAGCCAGTACTTGCCAGATATTCCTGCAGCTCCTTTAATGTTGCTGTAGGCCTCTTGGTAGCCTCCCAGACCAGTTTTCTTCTTGTCTTTTCATCAATTTTGGAGGGAGCTCCAGTTCTTGATAATGTCACTGTTGCGCCATATTTTCTCCACTTGATGATGACTGTCTTCACTGTGTTTCATGGTATATCTAATGCCTTGGAAATTCTTTTGTACCCTTCTCCTGACTGATACCTTTTAACAATGAGATCCCTCTGATGCTTTGGAAGCTCTCTGTGGACCATGGCTTTTGCTGTGGGATACGACTAAGAAAATTTCAGGAAAGACCAACTAGAGCAGCTGAACTTTATTTGGGGTTAATCAGAGGCACTTTAAATGATGGCAGGTGTATGCTGACTCTTATTTAACATGATTTGGAATGTGATTGCTTAATTCTGAACACAGCTACATCCCCTGTTATAAGAGGGTGTGCACACTTATGCAACCACATTATTTTATTTTTATATTTTTTCTTCCCTCTATCTAAAAGATTTCAGTTTGTTTTTCAATTGAGTTGTACAGTTTATAGGTCACATTAAAGGTGGAAAAAGTTCTGAAATGATTTATCTTTGTCTCATTTCTTTACAGCACAGAAACCTGACATTTTAACAGGGGTGTGTAGACTTTTTATATCCACTGTATGTTGACTCAATCCAGCCATGGCGTACAGTTCTCTGCGCCCTGCATGGACTGTTTATTGCAACCCTGCACTTCAAGGTCCGTTTGATGACCCAAAAGATTGGGGGAGTGGGTAAATAGATTTTGGCCAATGGTGCAGAGGCGAGGATGGATCACTGTGGGCCCTACCAGGGATGTAGAGGGGTCAAGCGTTTGCACTCCACCCTTTCCTCTCATTTTGAGGCTCAAGGGTCCAGGGTCGTCTGGTTCTGCAGGAACAGGCATCCAATCATGGAGGTTAGGCCTGTGGTGCCATTTTCTACGTGGTTGTGGCTGCCAGGGGCTGTTCTGGAGTGGTGGTAGGTGTAGACCCTGGGAGCTTTCCCTCTACTTTCAGAGATCTGGCCTCTGAATGCCTAATGCGGAGCAAAAATCTTGGAGGTCGTCTAGGGCCTTTAGCGTGTCACCATGGAGAGAGGGAAGCCCCTTTGGAACTTTAAATTAGCTCTTCGAAGCTCGTCAGCCATTGGCTTTAGCTGTTTCCTCAGCTGGAGTGTTCCCCACGCCACATCTGGAAGGATTTGAATGGCTGTGCCTCAGTAGATCAGTTGAGGGCCCGTTTTAGCGGCCTGCAGGATTTCCTCCTTAGTTGAGTAGGAGTGGATTCGAGCAATGATGTCTCTTGGTACGGGGTTGTGTAAGTACTTAGGTCCTAGAGCCCGGTGAGCCCTATCAAGAGTGATCACATTAGAGACATCATTCTGGAGAATGGTATTAAAAACTTCCAGTGTCATTTGTAAAATATCTTCAGGGCCGTCAGACTCCGGGAGACCTGTAATCCGCAGATTGTTTCGGCGGCTCCTGTTATCAATGTCTAAAATGTGGTGGGACATTTGCACAGTCAATAACCGCTGGTCTCAGAGCTCCCTAGTCAGTGATGCCATTGTGGTGTAAACCGTGACGTGGTGTTGTTCAACGGTCACAAGTCGCGCACCCTGTTGCTTCACATCTGTTTTTATCTACATATTTGATCCACGACTTTAGCAAAATCTTTTTGAATTTGTTCTGAAAAGTCATGTAAGCCGGATTTGGTGGCCGCTTCAATTTCATTTTCAGAATCCGAGTTGGACAGAGTGGAGGGGCTTCCTGCCGTTCCAGCGTCGGCCATCTTGGAAGGCCCAGACAGTGGGTGCCGCGGGTGAACCAGAAAGACAGTAAGTGAGTTTGCTTGGGCTTTTTTGCCCATTGATGGTCCAGGTGTGTGCGGGGGCTTATTCAGGTTTCTCCCCATAGTTTTGCTCAGTGTATGTGAGGCAGAGAAGGTCAAATCTGCAAGAAATACTCTCACCTAGCGGGAGCTCCGTCTACACACGTCCAGCTCGCATCAGTGCTAGCCACGCCCCCTTAACAAAAATGTACGTATTGCAGATTATTGTATTCAATGACATGAGATAAATTTACACAGATCATTGGCTAGACCCCAATGAATGCTTCTTGTAAAAAGCCCCAGTGGTGTAATAAAGCTTAAAGGTGTTTTATGGGCATGAACACCAAAGTAAAGGGACTTGCTTGATTTACATAAAGGGTAGATAACAAACTTGGCAGTAGATAACAAACTTGGCAACAGTGCCCAATGCCAGTCAGCAGCTGCAAGGGCCAATAAGATATTGGCATGGATAAAACGAGGTATAGAGTCACGGGAGGAGGACATCATCTTGCCTCTTTACAAATCAATGGTAAGACCTCACCTTGAATATGCAGTACAATTATGTGCACCAGTCCTTAAAAAGGATATTAAGGAACTAGAAAAAGTGCAAAGGAGAGCTACAAAATTAATAAAAGGATTGAAGGATCTTAGTTATGAAGAGAGACTTAAAAAATTGCATTTATTTACTTTAGAAAAAAAGGCATCTTAGAGGGGATATGATAACATTATATAAATATGTGCAGGGCCAATATAAGGATCTCTCCAGGGACCTGTTCATTAACAGAAATGTACAAAGAACAAGAGGTCACCCCCTGAGACTGGAAGAGCAAAGATTTCATAGACAGCAAAGGAAGTGATTCTTTACTGTAAGGACAATAAAGTTATGGAACTCACTGCCAAGAGAGGTAGTGCTATCAACCACAATAGATGCATTTAAAAATGGTCTGGATGTTTTTTTTAGAAAAGCAGAACATACAGGGGTATTAATAATAGAATAAGCATTAATAATAGAGCTTATTGATCCAAGGAGAAATCTGATTGCCCTTTTGGAGTCAAGAAGGAATTTTCCCCCTAGGAGGAAAAATTCGAAATAGCTTCCTTAGGGTTTTTTTTTTTTGCCTTCTTTTGGATCAAAACGCTGGAATGATAGGTAGATGGGTTGAACTTGATGGACTTGTGTCTTTTTTCAACCTAAATTACTTTACTATGTATTGCTATGTTACTATGTTGGAAGTAACTTTTAGTCCAAGTGGAAAGTATAATAAAACATGGAGTTTGGGAAATTAATGGGCTAACCGTGTGTATGATATGTACACACATAAAAAATACTCTGCTTAACACGATTAACAGACCGCTCACGGCAGCCAGTCCATGGCTAGTCAGTGAAGGATCTGTTCTCTGTACTTGAGCCTGATTGGAGGTGCAAAGTGGTGCACTTGGCTCCAAACTTAAAAACCAAGTCTTTCAGCTGTTCTGCACCCAATTGTGGCCCTCGTGTATCCTGATGTTTTGGCGTTTCTCTATTTGACTTTCTGTGAATGAAGCTGGGTTTGTCTGATTACTCATTCTGTTTGAGTACCCGTCTTTTTGCATTACTACTTGATTTGTGTACTGACTACTCTCCTGACATCTCCATTGGCATTGTTGTTGCTCCTCTGTAAGATGGAGACTGTAGCAAGCTCTGTGCTACAGTCTTCAGCCTGCTGCAATATCCAGATAAGTTTAGGCCCAGTTTTCTCATCTACAATCTGCAGTAGTCTCTATTTAAAGGTATAAATTGTTTTTCATTTGCCTTGCAATTCTGCTACTGCTATATCCACCTGTTTATGTAGTACCCCAGTTGAAATCATCCTGAAGTCCTGGACGGCTCAACCTTTTGGTGCCAAGCTGGTTTGAGTGTAACAGTCCCACTTTTTTCTGTTCCCAAGTTCCCAGCGGGACAAAAAGCTTTGGGGTTTATTCTCTTGCAGTTGACCTTTCTGTTTACCCCAGCCTTAATAGAGGAATTGGAATGATAGGCCAGTTGTAGAATGTTTCAAACTGTACTATTAATCCCTAGTGTTTTAGTTTTTTTTGACAAGTTCTCTTGTCAGTTTACGCAGCTAAATTAGTGTTTACTATCCAATATATTAGAAGGTGTGGCTCGTAAAAGGTTTGCATACCACGGGTGTATTGTATATAATAGATGCATATAATGTGTTTTTTTTCCATATGCTGACTTGACCATTAAATTATTCTACAAACATTATACATGAAGTAGCACAGGATAATATGTGGAGAAATAAACACATTGGAGAGTTATGAATAAAAAGGCCGCTTTTGGTATTGTGCTTTTTTTTATAACTCCCGACATTTTGCAATGTGGTAGAGGGACCTGATTTGTGTTGGGGAACCTCTGCCCAACAATGTTTTCCTGCACCTGTCATTATGTCCATTTTTGCTGATTTCTGGACTTTCATAGTTATACCTGGAACTTTTAGGTTGCAGTATGGTTGAGCCTCCAATGCTGTAAGTGGTTCTATGCTGTGGGCACGGCAATATGTTTTTTATGCTTTTTATACAGTTATTAAAGTGTATTAAAGAAGATTTCTGGACCCATCAACTACATTGATTTATTTAATTTTGAGAGCTTATAAAAATCATAGGGATTTTTCACATGGTCCCTACATATTCCACTATTGTGTTTGTTTATGTTTATCTCCACATACAATCCTGTGCTACTCCATATGTGTTGTTTGTATTGTTTTGAAGCGTTTTGGGGGAGTGCTGAGTTGAGCTGTATTTTATGTGGGTAATGTTGTTTATTGGAGTGTCACATTTTACTAACTTGACTCTTTGTTGGTCATCCCATTGTCCTGCCAGATCTGGAAGCTGTGTGAATTCCCTTTCTGATCAGGTGCCAGTCATACGGTGTTTGCTCTGCAGGAATACCCTTGCCTATCAGGCTAATCAAAAGTGAAAGGATTAGCTGCCTTTTCACAGTATCAGGAAATTCACACTGAGCAGGGTAAACACAAATCAAATCCATCGCTGTGCTCAGATCCTGCAATGCCTGTTGGTTCACCAGTCATACCAATTATCAAAATGTTAGTGTTACCATTTCAAGGGAAACTGATTTGTACTTGAAGTCTCCAGTATTCCTTTGTCTTTTCCCCCTTCTGTAGGGCATGCTTATAAACTGACTTTTGTTCTTTTTGTGTATTTTTTCTCCCTAGATATTCATAGATATCATACTGTTGTGTGTGCTATATATATATATATTTCTTTTTTTTTTTTTTCAAGGAATGTTAAAAGTGATTCTTTACGGTAAGGACAATAAAGTTATGTCTGCATTTAAAAATTCTGCCTGACTTTGCTGATGCACTATAACTACCTTGAGTCTTTGTTGCTCTGCTCAGTCTTGTCATGGTATGACCCAGTTTTATTTCTTTTAGTAGTTTACCTACAAGAATTGATGCTGCTTTGAAGGTGGAGGGGGGGGGGGGGGGGGGTGCACCAAATATTAGAATTTTTGCAGCAGAGGAAAACAAGGCATTGGTAAGAAGCCTTTGCCAGTACTACAACTGGGTGATAGAGGCAGTAGCCAAGAAAACAAACCTGAGGAGAAAGAATGAGATCTGGCAGGAGGTTGTGGGTGCAATCAATGAAGTTGGTGGGAGTAACCAATCTGTGGAAGTGGTGAAGGAAAGGTTAGTTCATTTAAAATACTTACACTGTCGGCCTCATGTAAAATTGCACTACACACGTAGCCAGTAGTTCCTGGACCACATGTAGTAGCTGTGCTAAGGATACCTAGTGCTGTACAGATAGGAAATGATGCATTTGGCTTCACATGTTAAAATGGCTGCCACACACAGAGAAGCTGTAAGGGTATGTGTAGAGAACTGTAGCTGTTCAGAGACTGTTGGCAAGCAGCACATTGCAGCAATTAACATGTACTGCAAGTAGCCACCCAAGGGCAATGGGTGTTGCAGTACATATCAATGTCTGTATAACTGTAGATCTGTGTTAGCACGTGTATATAGGTGTGTGTATATATCTAGATATCAATATGTACATACATACATGTATAGGTAAATGTGTATAGATAGTTGTTTATGTGTAAATAGGATAACCTGTACAAATGATGCTTGATAATGCACCAATTGCAAGGTTCTATTCATATCTTTCAGATACTCCAGTATCAAGAGGCAGGTAAAGAGGAGGCCAATTCTACTACACATTACATGAGGGGAATGGGTACATATAACATAACAGTTGCTGATGAATATCACGTGACTGTACTTTGCAAACTCCAAATAGTGTAAGTGCAATATTTGAGGAATGGAGTATTTTGAATGATCAACTGACTGGTGTAAGCTGTTTAATGGATTGTTCCAAACTGTGCGTATTTCTGTAAATAAGTCGTGTAGGTTAGAGGTGGTCTTGGGAATGTAGTTGCCCATCATTTAAATGGAGTCCCTGCTTGGCCATCCTGATACCTATGGTTATGAAGGAATGGGGGGGGGGGGGGGGGGTTTGCAAGGAGATCAACAATTTTGTGCGTAATAGCTGCCATTTTCTTATAGTACAGTAAATAAAAGACCTTGTTTACATTTTTTTATCTTATGTGGCCTAATAATCATAATTAATATTGATATTGGCATGTAAAAATGAGGGCATCTATTTGCACCAGCAACGTGTCCACTGGACCCAACAGACCTCAATCAGATGTGATTGGCACATCCTCTCTCTGATTAGCCGGGCAACCAGACCAACTCTGACTCATCTCAGAGTAACCCCGCTTGGATCTCCAAAGATTCACGTCTGGTTTACTTAGGGATATGTGGCACAGGATTTTTAACTTTTGCTTCACCAATATAAAAAGTGTTCCGTAATTTATTTTCTTATGGACCATACCATTATCTGAGAATATGTCCATATGTGGGCTAATTGAATGTTTGCGAGCAGGATCTCTCTAAATTATGTATCTTATGTATCCATTCATCAAAACTAGCTGGTGGATCAAGGGCTGGTAAATATTTGGTGCTATGTAAATAAATGTTAATGTAATGTAACTGGCTCCTAAACCATAACACAGAAGTACTATTCCAACTGTCTTAAATGTTCTGCTTTTGTGTTCAGTTCTCAGCAATAACATGATTCACTTCTGTACATATGATTCTTTCACAGACCAATGTTAGTTCAAACAAGTGTTGAAATATGTATTTTTTTTCCTTCTAGACACTATTCTATCTTTGGGGAAGAGCTGATTTATCACCTCTACTGTAAGAAAAAAAAAAAATATGAAGGGAAAAAAAGTTGCTGGTTTAAGATAAGACGAGTGCTTTGCATCTTGGTTGATTATTGGGTGTATACATACTTTCAGTCTGTGTAATAGACCTTTATCACATAACAACTGCCTTTTATCTAGGTTGATTATATGTGTTTCCACTACCCTCTGATCCTCTCCTTTTAATTATCTGTTAAAAAAAAAAACCTTTATGTTGTGCCT
Source organism: Pelodytes ibericus (assembly GCA_036172795.1). Lineage (NCBI taxonomy): Eukaryota > Metazoa > Chordata > Amphibia > Anura > Pelodytidae > Pelodytes > Pelodytes ibericus. Next base: position 32,256,126 of record CM069860.1, read on the forward strand.
GCAGGACATTCTTGGTCCTCCATCCACTTAGTTTCACACAGCTTTTGTTTACAATGCTTGTTGTCATTTCATGCAGTGTTAAAGGGCAAACAAATAAGTTATGTTTAAATGAAAGATTTCATCAAGTGGAGGCATTTTTAATTGAAATGCTTTAATGAAAGAATATAAATAAAGTACTTTTATTGAGTTTGTATAGCTCCAACAGAGGGATGACATCTTGGGTCAGATGAAGGATGAACTGCCTGGCCAGATTAAGACATTGTAGGCCACCGGGGCTACAAGTACTGTGAGTGCCCCAGCATTGGGTATAAGTCACCGAGCAGAACTTACTGGGGATCACCTAAAAACGAGGGAGGAGATCAGCCAGAAGAGAACTAGGCACACAGTTGGGTGACCATTAGACGTGGTTGTAGCAGGGGAAGGAAGAGGAAGAGGAGGACTGGAGAGGAACCAGTTGTTTTTTGTCCATATTGGGACCAATAACAAAGTAAGAGGCAAATGGAGGGTCCTAAAAGGTAATTTTAGGGATTTTGGGAGTAAGATTAAGAAATGGACCTCCAAGGTAGTGTTCTCACCGATACTACCCAGAGAGACAGCAGGAGATTAGGGAGATTAATGCATGGCTGAAGTCCTGGTGTTAGAAGGAGGGCTTTGGGTTTCTAGAGCACTGGGCTGATTTTGTGTGGGGAACAATCTTTACAGTGCTCAGCGCTGAACTGTCAGCTCTTACAAATGTAAAAGAAAATAACCCCCCCAATAAATGATACCCCCCCAAAGTGCCCCCCCCCCAAACCCCAATACTAAAATTAACCCATAAAACCCCAATACTAAAATTAACCCCCAAACCCTAATACTTACCCCCTAAACCCTAATACTAACCCCCTAAACCCTAATACTAACCCACTAAACCCTAAAACTAACCCCCGAACCTAATACTAACCCCCGAACCCTAATACTAAAATTAACCCCTAAACCCTAATACTAACCCCCGAACCCTAATACTAACCCCCTTAACCCCAATACTAAAATTAACCCCGAAGCCTAAAAACTCATTCTAACCCCCCAAACCCTAATTCTAACCACCCTTACTAAAATAGCTAAAATACTGAAATAAACTTACCTTTAGCGATGAAATGTCCCGCGATGAAATCTCCAGCGACGAGCTGTCTTGTGGTGCAGAGTCGGCAGTGAAGTGGATGCGCCGAAGCAGCCACGATGAAGTGTCCCATCCCAGTAGGGGGGACCAATAAACACTGGGCTAGACAGTATAGCAAGGGAAAGCGAAAGCCAACTGCAGAGCTAGGATTGCTCAATTAGTTGCTGGGTTTAAAAGTAATTAATGTGAGAAATTAATAATTAAATCAGCTGCCAAAATAAAAGTTTTCTATGACTGACATTTCAATCCTAACTCTGCAGTTGGAGTGAATAAACCTTTATTTTGGCAGCTGACTTAATTATTAATTTTTCACATTAATTACTTTTAAACCCAGAAGCTAATTGAGCATACAGTTCCAACCCACCAAACACCATTATTAACCAAAATGTTTTTTTGTGTAGCCTATTAACTTCTAGTAACACTAAGTATGATGATTCATGCCATCTCACTTATTTTCTTTTTTCTTGTAGTATTATACCACAATACAGACCTGTTACTTTATCAGGTTTAATTGTAAAACTTTTTGAGTGTGCGAGTGTGAGAGAGACGGTGATTGTAAGAGAGACGGTGCGAGTGTAGGAAAGACTGTGTGAGAGACGGTGCGAGTGTGTGTGAGACACTGTGTGAGAGACGATGCGAGTGTAAGAAAGAGCGACAGAGATGGTGCCTTTGAGAGAGACTGTGTGTGAGAAAGAGACAGTGTATGAGTGAGAAAGAGAGAGAGACAGCTTGTGTGAGAAAGAGAGAGAGACTGTGTGTGAGAAAGAGACAGTGTGTGATAGAGAGACAGTGTGTGTGTGAGAGAGAGAGAGAGAGACAGTGTGTGTGTGAGAAAGAGAGACCGTGTGTGAGAAAAAGAGAGACAATGAGAGAGAGAGACGGTGTGTGAGAAAGAGAGAGTGTGTGTGTGAGAGAGAGAGAGACAGTGTGTGTGAGAAAGAGAGACCGTGTGTGAGAAAGAGAGAGAGAAGTGTGTGAGAAAAAGAGAGACTGTGAGAAAGAGACAGTGTGTGAGAGAGAGAGAGTGTGTGAGAAAGAGAGAGAGACACTGTGTGAGAAAGAGAGACATTGTCTGTGAGAAATAGAGAGACGGAGTGTATGTGTGTGAGAGCCCATTTGGGCGCTAGCCCCAGATCATTTGGAGACCTAGCAACGCCCCTGTCTGGGGGCATGGTTAGAATGGGTTGTATGGAGCAACCTATAAACAACTTAAAAATCAAATCACAAATGGATTGTGCCGGTGGCATTAAGTGTATGCTTGCAAATGCCAGAAGTTCAACTGGTAAAATAGGGGAATTAGAGCTGGTAGCAGGAATTGAAAATTATGACTTCTTTGGTATCACAGAAACATGGTGGGATTACACACATGATTGTAATTGACTTTGGAGTTTTACATGTTGTTTAGAAAAGATAGGTCAAACAAAAGAGTTGGAGGAGTCTGTCTGAATATAAAACCAGTATTACTGCCTCATTTGAGGGAAGATATATATAATGACAGTACTGCACATATGTAATTATTTTGGGTGGAGATAGTCAGTGCGGGCAATACTGGCCAGAAATTATTAGTCGATATTTGTTATAAACCACCAAATATTGGTTATCTTGAAGAATCACAGATACTAATGCAAATAGTACTATTTAAAGTACTATAAATAGTATCATTATAGGGGATTTTAATTACCCAGAAGTAGATTGAAAAAATGGAATCACTAATTTACTAAGTTACTAAATGTGTTGAATGACAATTTTTTTGTCTCAGCTAGTACAGACACCAACCAGAGGGTAAGCATACCTGGATCTGGTAATAACTAACATGGAGGAGCTTATCTCGAGCATCCAAATAAGGGAGCATTTAGGGAATAGTGACCATAACATTGTATCCTTTGAATTTAATTCAAAAAGACAAATTGTTACGGGTCCCATCAAAACACTGAATTTGGCAAACTTTAGTAGGTTTAATATAAACTTGGTCTTGAGGATTTGGACACATTGGGTAATTGGGCAGATAAATGGCAAATTAGATTCAATGTAGACTAGTGTAAAATTATGCATTTTTGGTACAATAATAAAAATGCAACATATACCGTATTTGCTCGAATATAAAACAAGGTTTTTTTCAGAGCAAATGCGCTGAAAAATCCTCCTCGTCTTACATTCGAGGTCGTCTTATAATCTGACCTCAAATTGAGGTCAGACTATAAGACAGGGATCCAGGTCCCCAGCAGAGCTGCAGGGGACCTGGATCCCCCTCTCTAACAGCAGGGGATGTCACAAGACAAGGGGAGGGAGGGGGACAGAGATAAAAGGGGAGGGGGGATAGAGAGAGACAAAGGGAGGGGGAGGGGGGAGGACACAGACAGACAAGGGGGGGAGACACAGACAAGGGGAGGGAGGGGGACAGAGAGAAAAGGGGAGGGGGTGATAGATAGAGACAAGAGAGAGAAGTTTTGGGGGGAGAGAGAGACAACGCTGGGGGGGGGAAAGAGACATCTGGGGGAGCGGGAGAGAGGCCGCATTGGCACATAAAAGCAAATAAAAACAAGAAATGCATTTGTATAATATACATTTTTTTATTCAATATTAAAAAGCAATTTACATATATACAAGTTAAACTTTTTTCCTATAGGGTGGTCTTATAATCAGGCTTTTAGTTTTTTTCCTAAAGGAATGTACAAATTTGGGGGGGTCGTCTTATAATCAGGGTCATCTTATAATCAAGCAAATACGGTAGTTTAAATGGTGTTTTCTTGGGGAAATATACTAATGAAAAAGATTTGGGAGTAGTTGTAGACAATAGACTTAGCAGTAGTGCACAGTGTCAGCTGGCAGCTGCAAAGGCCAATAAAATATGTGGGTGTATTAAAAAGGGGTATTGTCTCACTGGAGGAAGATATTATTCTGCCTCTTCATAGGTCCATGGTAAGACCCCACCTTGAATATGCGGTTCAATTCTGAGCATTTAAAAAAATAAAAAAGACATTATGGAACAAGAGAAAGTGCAGAGAAGCACTATAAAACTAATCGGCGGAATGAAAAGTTTTAGTTATGAAGAAATGCTGGAAAAGCTAAAGATACAGCAGCTTAGAGGGGATATTATAATGTTATATACATATGTATAATGCACATACAAAGGGCTTTCTTGTGTCTCATAACACCCGGGAATTATTCCTGCATCCCAGGATATGCCACATAACCCACACAGCACACAAGGACTTACCCCAGTCAGCAGCCACAGCTCCCTGGTGGCTTTTCCCCGCGCTCTCTGATATCTGAGTGTGGGGTTGGTGAGGGGAGATCTTCTGATTTTGCTGCCTATGCTGGCAAACCTTTTTATTTTTCGGTATTAAAGTAAGGGCTAGGAGCTGCAGCCCCCTGTCAAGGCTCCCCATCTGGCCTAGGCTCCTGGGCTGCAGCCCCTAAAGCCCATGACTTGATCTGGCCCTGATGACCTGACCCGCTTGACCAAAATTCTAAACATGTCAGCCCCCAAGCAGAGTTGGCTCAATAAGGTACATTATTTTTATTCTTTCATTTAAGCATTTGTATTTACCATGTCTGCACTTAAATTAATCTATCAATTAAACATAACTTATTTTTTGCTGACACTTTTCCTTTAATAATTTGGCATGTTCAAGTACAGGGTCGTCCAACATGAGTTGTGACTGTTAACCGCACCTCATTGCCGCTGACATTGGGCACATTATGATGAGTGCGAGGGGTGAATGCTCCACCCCATTACACGCTGAGACTGTCGGGGCACCATATTTCAGAGATATCCCAGTGCTTAGATGATTATGGAGCCAACCTCAGGGTTAGGAGGGGCACAATGTATGAATCATCCCCCTCCCAGCAAAGAAACGGTACATGAGCAGGGAGGGACACACACAGGATTACATACTTGGCATGCATTGGATGCACAGGAACACCAGGTGTCACTGTTGACCTTTTAACGTTGTTTTATATGAAAATTAAGGTTTTGCAGTCTGATTATTTTAGAAAAAAAAATAGAGTTGACTTTTGCCTCTTGGAAAAACTTTTAATTTCTGTTCTGATTTATTAGTTTTTTATTCAATGGATTTCTTAATCATTTTAGATACCTGCAACCAACTCCCTGGTTCTCCTTTTTTAATTGGTTTGTGTTTTATTGATACATTCTCAACACATTCTGAACTGCTGTTAACCATCCATTTCTGTACCTCTTTGCAGGTTACTGGGTGATTTGGTCTTTTATAAATAATATTGGATATCTTGACATTTTCCAACTTTCAATTAGATCCTGTTTGCGTTTCTCTGCAGAGCTTACGATATATTTAGTTGCCCCCTTTATGGTTCCATAAAAATATCATACCTCTGTATAAGTTTGTTCTGTGTTTCATGTATATCTGGTTCGATTTAGCATCAAATATTGGCACTGCTAATTTATTTATATGAATAATTTCTATTTTATAGGTTTATTTGTATTACTTATTTTTACTTGGATATGTTAGTACTGTTGTTGTTTTAGGATTGTTTATAGTGTTTTCTAATATTTCCTTATTTTTTGTTATTACCTTTTTTTAATGTTTGTATGATAATATTGCATTGAGAAGAATAAAAACATCATAAATATAATTAAAAAATCATATATACATTTTTAAAACATGCTTATTTTTAACTTATTTTATTACCAGCGGGTAGCTCCTGTTTGATAGTAACTTTATTTTCGGCATTGTATTACCATCTTTTGAGCTATCACTGTTAATGTAGGCTTATTTTTGTTTTAGTCCTTCAAATTGAAATCAGGGCTTGGCATTACTTCCGTAATATAATTTTACATATAATTGGATTTGTCAAGACCTGTCTTAAACGAATATGTACTTTTTTTATGTTTAAATGTACTACATTGTATCTTACTTGTCCCCAAAGACAACTGAAAATGGGACTAACCTACCGACTGTCACTCATGATTAGCACAGTTAGAGACCCTTGTTTTTATATATAATAATTAGAGGAGACTCCTCTACAGACATGAATGTTAAAGGACAATTAGACTTTTTTCTATTTATTTTTTTAGCCTTGCTTTCTTTTTTGGAAGCAAGGGTTTAAAAAAAGTAGTCTGATCACTGCCTTTTTGCTCCAAACAGAGTTCATCTGATGCTGGCACACATGGCAGTTTCAGCATGCGCTCAGCCAATCAGAGTGGTGGTTCGCCCCTCTTGTCAGAACTGGGTTTGACTTGAGCGAAGGTCTCTGTCTGCTCTAACAGAGAGCCTTGTTTTTACATGGGATCAGCAGAAGTGTCCAGTTAAGGTCCTCTCTGCTGATCCCATGTAAAAATGAGGGTCTCTCTCTGCACTAGCAGAGAGAGGCAGTCACATACCTTACTGGGTTGCTTGCTTCCCATGGAAACATGTGAGTCGCTGGTCAGTTTAAACTGGCATGTATTGTCAAAATTTAAGTACCAGTTTATCATACTAGGGACAACTACTTTTTCACTTGTCCTTCTGTGTAAGAAATACAAACGAAAAAATAAGCGTTTATTTCTCCTTTAACCTGGCATTTAAGGTACACGGCGAGGTTACCAAAAATATTTTTTTTAAAGTTAAAGGGATACTCCCGCTCAAAAATGGGTTTATATGTTTTAATTTGCATTGTTGATTTCTGATATTCCTTTGTTTTTTTTATGTGAGTTTATTTTATGAAATATTTTACTAATCAAGTGTGACTGGGGGTGCTGCCATTTTGTGAAATATTGGGTTCCATCCCCAGTGACTTTACAGCACTAGTGTTTCACTTTGGGGACACAGAATGCAGTCTATAAGTCAGAATTCTTATCACGGGCTTGCATTGAATGAGAGGGTAATGTAACTATTACATCAAAGGGGGCAGAGTTATAATCCTGTTTGATAAGGTTAATCTCCTCTCTTTTTGTTGGAAGGCAGGTTAAAAAAAAAATGGTTGTACACAGCCACCTAGTTCTTACAGGAGCCAGTAAGAGAGTAAGGGTGTATCTTATGACATCATCCTGCAGGCTCTAGCCCCAGTTGTAAAGTGAGACTTGCTGGAAGATTTTAGAGAATGTTGCATCATGGGTAAAATTCTCAAAATGGATGCTGGAGATAAACTAATTTTATTTTTACTTTTAAATGCAATTAATTCAAACATAGGTTTTAAATGCACAGGTAATCTAGTTACATCTTATGTAAGTGGTAGTGTCCCTTTAAGTATTTTTAACTTTTGCTTCTATTACTTTGCAATATTGATTTTGGAAAATGTAATACATGAGTAAAAATCCTTGAGGCAGCTAGAGTGCTAACAAATTTCCAGCTCAAACTGTTGACAGTTGCATACTGCCATGTTATTTTGAAGATTACATGAACTTAACTTTGAGGATTTAAGATGATGTCTGTCTTAAGATGTCGTTTTGAACTCCCTCAGTGTTTTCACTTCTAAAAGCTCTGTGAGGATTCCATTCCATCAATCCACCACTTATTGGCAGTGACAGACTTTCGAATGTGTCTCTATTTCCTTTTTTCCCTCCATGCAGAATGAAGCCTGAGGAGGTGAAAGGGTGAGGTATGACATGAATATTTGAGACTTGGCAGCCACAAATTAAATTCCCTCATAAAGGGGATTAGTTAGAATCTGAGTGGGATCTGCCACAATCCATCGAAATTGAAGCTCGGAAATGACTCTTCCATTCTGAACAAATTATTTTCATCTGCAGTGGTTAATTGTAAACATACGTAAAATGTAACAAATGTGGTTTCCTGAGGGTTTGTGGTGCGTTCTCTTTTTGCAAGAGCCAATTCCCCACTGTCTAAAAAACAAATGCAATTCAGAGCCCTGTATACGCTTCCAAGCAACTAAAACACAAAACAAATAGTGCAAATGTACAGGACCTTTATATGCCCAACCTGGGGCTACTTAAGTGGGGGATATTGGATAAACATTTTGTTGACATGCATACAGCAACTCAATTAACCAGCACTCAGCACCAGAAATGTACCATATTACAAAAAGAGGCTGCATTAAATGATTCTCCATCATTATATATGGTGGTCTAGTACTTAATTAGTGGATTAACGAGTAAACTGTATAAACTAGTCCTTAATAGCACAGTTGGAAAACTTCTCTAACTTGCCTATCTTTCAAACTCTGTTAATAATGCCTGATTTCTGCAGTGCACTTACCAGTTCACTTTTTAGTGAAGAGCCTGCTCTACGTTCTTTTTTTGTGATAATAATACATGCCCATGATAGAAAGCAAGTAGTCTGATATTTTACAGACGGGTAAGACAGCCAGGCAATCGATCACATTGTATTTACTTTAACATAATTCTGTTTCTAAAGCTGGGCTTGACAGAGAATTTCACATGTTAAATACTGACTGATTAACTAACATACTAAATATGTATATTATATTTTATAAAGGAAAGCCTTTTTTTTTTTGTTTTGTTATGTGTGGGCATGTTTTAATGGTCAAGCAAATTAAAGGGATAGAGTCAAATAAAAAAAATATTTACTTCTATATGTAAACCACATTCAGCTGTTAGACATTTTGTGTGTTAACTGATCAAATCTTCAGTTGTTTATCATGCTTTGGGAGGTCAGGAATTCAGAAACTTCTAGTACTAATTCAACTTTCAAAAGGCTCATTGCTTAATTATTCTCAGAACAGTAAAATCAGCTCTGTACAAAACAAAATTCCAGGTCTACAAATCTGGGCTTTGAAGAATTTGGACAGAGTTAAAAATATTTAGAGATTAGTGTGTTTCCCCCCTTCACTCCCTCTCCTTCTAAATACAGCTAAAAAAAAATGTGTTTAATGATGGCAAGAATGTTAGGCAGTGTGGCTCAGGATTCAGTGTTTGCACTAAATTAATTTGCATATCACACCTATACTACTAAGCATATAGATTTAGAGCATCTGCTTTTTCTCATTCCACATAAAATGCTCAATTGTTTGCATATAAAGCCAGAGTTCAACAAAAAAATAATCTTAGCAAAAATGTATATTGCTTTTAAAGGACAACTAAACTTTTTTTTTAAGTCAGTGTTTTTCAACACCGATTCAATAATTACGGCAGTCAGGGATCTTCTGAATTGCTTTGCAAACACAGTTGTCAGCAATGCAATTCTGATGTTACACGGAAAAAATGTTTAGATGTCCTTTAGAGTCGTCATTGTTTTATTTTGTTTTTAATATTTACATTTAATTGCTTCCAAACAGTGTTATCTTTATAAAAGTATAGTCGGACACTCTGTAAATTAATTTCTAAATACACTCTTATGTTTTGTAACTTTTACAAATATATAGGAAAGATTCTTCTTTCTCAACTTCCCAAAAATGAGAGAGGGAGAAATCTGTTAAATAATAAAAAGGGTAGGTTGATTTTCCATTTTGCCTGAAAATAATTGATAAGTTGCATGTGCTGTTGAAGTTGGTTATAATTCCAATTTCTACATTTTTGTATATCTTACAGACCTTTAAAAAACTGCTCTTTTAATGCAACGACAGACAGTCACAACATCTGAACCCATCATCCACCAGCAATTGAACGCAGACAGTACAATACAGATTCTTGTGGTAAACAGTGACAAACCATTTACTTTGGACTTTATGATCATGTCTCCTGTATCCACTTATGTCTGCCATTTTTAAATATATAACTTTCAAAATTCTTAGATTTAAAATCTGTCTCTGGTTTTCTTAATTATTTCCTTTAACTATATTTTGTCACTTTCCATTTGTTTTCAATCTCTTACCACATTTCTCAATAAGTATCACTGCCATGTTCTCCCTCACAGCCATTCCAACAACAATACACACTGCCATGTTCTCCCTCACAGCCATTCCAACAACAATACACACAGCCACAACATCCATTCCCATCATCCCCCAGCAATTGGACTGTTCAGTGCCCACCCTCCCACATTCGGCCCATCCCAGGCTAATGTTGGATGAAGTATTGGTTTACTAATGCCGTGCGATGGGACTCTGCCTCAATGAATAACCTCCAATTTATGTGGATGGCACAAGTGTGGGATGACTATTTGCACACCAGTGTTTGTGCCACAAATGCAGCTCATGTTATTTGTGGCATGAGTAACACTGCCAACACACCATCATTTCATTGTGACCGGAAACAAAGAAAGCTATTTAAATATCATTCTCTCCACTAGTAAATCAATGTTAAGTCAAGAATGTACAAATTTGACCTGAATTTAGGGAAGGAAATGTATTGGTCATGGAAGGGAAGTTAGTGAAATGTACTACTACTTTTATTGTATATGCCTGGTTGAAAACTTTCTTCTAAGCAGGGTTAAAAATGTAGTGTTTACAATTCATAGGCTGTATTCTGGTTCCTTTAACAGTTTGTTAGTAATGCAGTGCAAAATCTTGGCAGAGACCTGTCAATTTAGTGTACATAGTTAACAGATTACGCGCTTCAACGAGTTTGGTTTACCAGTTTATATGAGAACGTTTGTGGCATTAGGTATGCATATCTTGGGCGGACTACTTTTAAAAAAGGTTTAACTAATAATAAATGTGAAGGTTACAAAGCAAGCAGGGCCCAGTGATCGTTTAAATTAAAAAGTGACTGTTGCTCACTCTTAAAGTGTACCCCCGGGAATACACTCAACACAAGACAAATACCCCAAAATGGAGCGCAATAGTAAATCAAAGAATAAATAAAATTATCCACTTTGGTCAAATAAAACATCAAAAGCATCAAGTGAAACAAATCACCTCTAGAAATCTTACATTTGATTTTATATAAAAACACTATGCTTTGTCCTATTTTAATTCTTTTAAGTAAACCAAGTTGCTGAATATAAGTAATAAGTATTATATAAGTAATAAGTATTATATAAGTATAAACATAAGTATTCATTTTTTATTATTCTTTTTCACCAAGGTGTATAATTTTATGTATTCTTTGATTCACTCTGCACTCCAATTTTGGGTATATCTAAGGCTAGATGAATTTTATTTGCATTTGTAGTTAGAATGTGGAATTAGACGCGATGAGTCACTTTTTTTGTTTAAATTACATTTTGAATAGTCCTTCACGTAATGTGACTTGGAAAATGCACTGGTGGTTTGTGTATAAAGTAACTATTTATTAGACTGTAGTTTTAAAGATGCTGGGAGAATAGAGAGGAATAAAAGGGATAGAAAGCAAAATTTGCCTGGGGGGATAATTTCAATATCTTCCCCCATTCTACCCCTCTTAGCTTAAGGTCATTCATTGAGTAAAACAGCAAGGGAGGAGGAGGTAAGAGGGAGATTGCTATATATCTTGTGTTCCAGTGTCTGAAACCAGTGATTTATGGGACTGAGCTCCCTCCCTCTGTCCCCTCCTAGCATGCCAAGCCCTCCCCAGTTAGAGGCCTGGCTGGTGAAACCCACCCTTCCCTCAGTTTATCTAAGTAGGGAGCTCACACATTTATAAAAGTCTGCATGTTTTACTGCCCCAACTCAGCAGTAGTTAGGTGAGATAGTATTTGTAGAAGGGAAAGCAAGATAACAGGGAGTGTGGAGAGAAGATATAAATGGAAAAGCCAAGGTAGGGCATACATTTAAAAACATAGGGAAGAGGGTCAGCTAGAAGTGGAGAAAGTTAGGGCAGATTCTATGTTGAAAGAAGTAGCTGGGGAATAGCAAGGAAAGTGCTGTGAGTGAATGAAAAAGAGAGCAGATGAAATCTGAAGAGGAGGGCACAGGTACAGCAGGGCTGTGGGGAGGGGGAGAATTCTGAATATTTTCAAGTTCTCAGCACAAGAGAAGGACAAGTTGAAACAAGGGTTAATTCCCTCCACACTGAGGGAGGGGGTGAAGAGAGCACAGTACACACTGCTCCTTCCACCCCCAGGGCACACTCTCCCTTCCTTTGCTGTGTGTTTGGAGAGGAAGACAGTTACCCCTGTAGGGGCACTGGGTGAAGTCCTCTATGTGTGGATGGAACCGCACTGAGTGATCATGCCTTCCCTGTGGATTTTATGGATCCTGATCAGCTACATCAGTGCTCAGGAAAGACCGTAAGTCTTTTTTTTTTTATTAATTGTATTGTTTTTATGGCACCCCAATCCTAGTTTCTTTAAATAAAGTATTGAGTGAACGTATCAAAATCCTGATCAATAATCTGCGGAGGAAAAAAAAACCTCCCAAGAGTTGTATGATTAATATGACATTGTGACTTGATGACATATAGAGCAGGTCATACTCTGGAACATCCTGAAAGGAAGGCAATTGATACTAGCAGCAGGAAGTACCATCTTACTTCACACAGATGAATACAGTTATATAACAATTATAATCCTGCAGGCACTCAGGCAACCCCGAGTACTATGTAGTGGGAATACCAGAGTTTCCATTATGCAGTGTTAATAAATTAATTTTATAACACGGTCTAAAAGTAGCTTCATCACATAGTGCTAGCACTATACAAACATGCATAGCTACATTCCAAGACAAATCATTAAAAGGAGGTTAGTTAATATTCTCTGTGGTATAACACAGGAATAACCTCTGCAGCAGTGCAATTTACATTAACATGTATTTGTTTAGCCTCAACAATATTTATTTACTTGATACAAAGTCGCAGACAGAGATAACTCAATATTTTATGCTAGAGAGATCCCTGGCCTATCTGTTTCTGGTGCCCTAGGGACACATATATGTCGTCCCCCCCCCCCCCCCCCCCATTTCACTTATGACATTTTTAATTAAAATACATACCATTTGGAATGGCCAGAGCTGAAGGAGTAGCCACTGCAACCTGGCACCCTATGGACAAGATGACCCTAACTGATATATTAACTAACATAATGTGGAACTTGATGCAATAACACCATAACACCATAACAACAAACAGGTAATGTCCAGAGGAATGCTATCATTTCAGACGGAGAGTCTTAATAACTTCCAGTGCGCTCTGCTTGCCAACCATGTTAATGCAGCCACCACACAGGATAATGTAACATGCAGCATCCAGAACAATGTAATTACAAACAGATACATAATATCACAAGTTAGGAAGTGACACGCCAAAAACAATCTGAACAATGTGATAACACTCAGACAGAAAGCAGAACTATGTAATAAAGTACAGATAGATAGCATCCCGTACAATGTAATTACACAGATAACAATGGAATAGCATCCGGATGGATTTAATAACACAAATGTAATAACATGCAGAGCGATGTAATAGCACAGACGACTGAATTTACATTTCGTGCCCTTAAGGCACAGAATCATTGGCGCCTCCTCCATCCTCTGTGCTTGTAAATCATGTAGCTGCAGGGATCCTGAAGAAATGTTATTTGGGTTCCATAGGATGCATATAAGAGCACTGATATGATGTGGTTGAATGAGTGTTTAATAGTAAAACATTTGGTTTTTTTTTATTCATAAAACACAAACATGTTCATAGTCGCATGGATTGCTTCTGACACTGGGAGTGAATTAATCTGTCTTACTACATTGTAAAATAGCCAAACATACTTGAGGAATGCCCTCAAGTATATAAGTGGATGTAGCGCTTTAGCAAGTACATTATCTACAGAAGGCTTTTCAGACATATGGAAGGGTATTTTATATATGAGGAGCTCTGTAAAAGAAGTTTCTATGGCTGGTGAACTTGATTCTCTAAAAAGTGAACTGGAATATTCAGGCATCACTAGCAGAGTTGGAAGGATATGTAAATTGATTGTGGACCATTTATCTGGCCATAATATGGATTAAACAATTGTATGCCATCAAAATTTAAATTCCGCAAATATTCACCCTCACTTTATTTACAATATTGAAAGTGAAGTGTGTTCAACTAGATTATAAATATCATGAAGCTAAATCTGATTATGGCCATTCTCTCCAGAATAGTACATGACAAAAGAAATGGGGGTTCCCTGCTCGTCCCCCTTTCATGTCAGGATGGGTAAGGGTGCCAGTGGAGTCATTGGAGTCAGTGTTAAATTCACATTCTATAGTGAATGTACTGAGATAGCATGAACACTTCAGTTGCTTAGGCAGCACAGTATTGACCTGTTTTTCGTAACTGACTATGCACTAAAATTCGACTTTGGAGGTCGACTTTCATTTTGCACTCGAGTTTTTAATAGCTTTGATAATTTCGCCTCCGATTACCTTCAGTGGGGAAGATTCAAATGTGTTATTTGTTTAAGTCAAACTTGGGTGCCGAGGTAACTGCCCTGCAAGAGTTTCTGTGAGAATTGCTGCTAAAACACAGGCACTTAGCAACTGATGAATACACCAAGTTATAGTATACTATTTCAAAAGGTACAGTATTGCCTGATCATTTTAACAGATATGGAAATGATACATTTCTTGAATGAATTGCTTTTTAGAGTTTAATAAACAGTTGGATAAACAGCGGCATCTAGGTGAAACATAGAATGGCACTAAACTTTGAGACAGTGCTTTTAAAATGTAAATGTTATTATGCAACATACATCTACCTAAGCTATTATCAGGGCCGCCATCAGAAATTTCAGGGCCCCTTACTGTATAAATTCTGGGGGGCTCCCTCCCCTGGATAGTGTATCCATTAATAGCCCACTGATAATTTGCTCATTAAAATGGCACTGATAATTTGTTAATTAATATGCCTCTGATAATATGTCCATTAATAGTCCACTGATAATTTGTCCATTATTAGCCCAATGATAATTTGTCCATTATTAGCCCAATGATAATTTGTCTATTAATAGCCACCGATAATTTGTCCATTAATAGCCACTGATAATTTGTCCATTAATAGCTCACTGATAATTTGTCCATTAATAGCTCACTGATAATTTGTCCATTAATAGTCCACTGATAATGTGTCCATTATTAGCCCAATGATAATGTGTCCATTAATAGCCCACTAATAATATGTCCATTAATAGCCCACTGATAATTTGTCCATTAATAGCCACGGACAGCCAATCCTTCCCCTTTCCCCAGTACTTACCTGGATGCTGCTCATCCTCTGCAGTCTCCTCCGCAGGGTTTCCACCCTATATGACTTGCTGTCATTTCCAATGGCTGTGACTAAAAGCCGGGTCCATCTGCCGGCTGCTGCCCGATCGTGACTGTCTCCGTGTGAAAAAAGGGAAGGCAATATGTTTTATTTTTGAAAAAAGAGAAAATGAGAGAGAAAGTAACAACTGTTTTAGTTTCTCTCTAACTCCACTACATGAGATCCAATATATCACCTGGAAGAGTAATGAGAAACCCAACGCTCAATTACAGTCAAAGATAAGAGCAGGGTACCCCAACTTGGGCAGCCTGAATTTAAGAAAAGCAATCTACTCCATCAGCTGAGATGACATGCATGTATACTGTGGATTAGTATCTTACCAGTTAGAGAAAACACACATTCACTATTGATAGTGGTTGGTGGACATAATAGCAGCTCCTGCACAACCAATGAGAGTGCAGGCCACACATCTTTCTTGTCATCCCAGTAGGTAGGAGGGTCGACATTAAGGGGACAAAGGAGATTCAGAGACAACTCTCCTTTTTGCTGCTTGCTCTCATGGGTCCAATTATACTGTCAAGATTCTGCTCCACTCAACTGTGCTCTGGTGGTAGTGCCACTGTCAATGCTGCTGCGAATAGCAGACATCTCAGTCTCCTGCTGCACTTCTCCCTCACACACCCTTAGAATCAATTACTCCCTCCAAGTTGGTTATTTGATCTGATTGCTAGCTTTCCTTTAATCCTTGGATTACAGAGGCACACAAGCATCCACTCGTTCACTTTCAGGATTTAAGCTGATCCTTTAACCTCCTGACCAGTACACTTCCTACCCACCTTGAACAACATCACAGTTTTCAAGGAAGACATCCATCTTGCTCCCTAGATGGGTGAAAACAGGGATTAAATATCCCAGACTGGCAGTGCTCAGGCTTAAGTGTTCAGTGGCATTACTGAATGGTTTAAGTACCGACACTAGATAATTGATCACTATCCAATCGTATCTACACTGTGGAGAGACAGCCCCAATGTACTAATCTGATGACAAACTATGGATTGCCCTCTGCTGCTCTAAATTCCTCTCAAGCCTTTCCCAAATAGAGTTCCAACATGTACTGACATCATGCCATAGACGACGTGTTTGAAAACCCTGCCTTAACAGTTGGCTAGCCTTCACAATGTGGTGATGTGCCACTGCCAGGGCCGTCATCAGAAATTGTGCTGCTCTGTACAGACCAAATGCCCTGGTCCCCCACTCCATTTCTCATTTTATTATTCCCCCATATCCCTTTCCATAGCACCGCCTTGAACACCCAGAACATGCACCAGCACTCACATTGTACACAGAGGACATGCGCCATCACCCAGGCAGCATGGTGTCTGTGCTGCCCAGTCACACAGAACTCCGCTAATGCTGCCTCTCGTGACAACAGTCGATTTCACTGCTGATGTTGAACTCACAAAACAGAACAGTTGACTTCACTGCTGATGCTAGTAAAATAAAATGAAGACAATAAAAATGTTAAAACAAAACTTAGACATTTTTGACTAGTGTGTACTGTGCTGATAAAGCACAAAGAAACTGTAAATAATATTAGATATTTTATACTAGGTCAGGGATAAGCACTCCAGATGTTGTGGACTACATCCATAATGCTCTTACAGCTGTAATGCTGGAAAAGCATCAAAGGAAATTTAGTCCACAGCATCTAGAGTGCCAAAGGTTGCCTACCACTGGACTAGATCATTAACTGAAAGAAATTCTATTATCTCAATAAACATTTAAATTAACACTTATACTGACTGCCTGCAAAACACACAGTCGGTGAGTGAGTGACAGAAATGTTTTGCTTGACTATTTTACATTCAAATGGTCCTACGGGCTAGAAAAATGCAGGCAATACAGCAAGCAGGGAACAACAGTGCACAACACACAGAAAATCAAAAATACATTTCTGGAAGTCTCTTTTTATTATATAGTAAGTTGTGGTGAGAAATGGCATGCTCCCTAGGTCGCACAGAAGGGGCTAGTCACTAAAAGGTGAGTTGCAGGTGAGATGAATATTTAATCTCACCAATTTAGCTATACATTATGCAGAGAAAATCCTGGTGAGTTTGCTTAGCGGAGGAAACTCACCAGATTTGAAACTGCACAATGTGTTGTTAAAATGGTGAGCTGAAATGTTCATCTCACATCAGCTCACCTTTTAGGAATAGACCCTAGAGAATCAATGGCTGGCAACGAGGCTAGCTCTGCACAGTGTGTCACCATCGAAGCTCATAATTGGAAAACAAAACTCCTGTAGGAGGCAAGCCGGCTCCACTTGTGGCTGTGAATATCCTCGTGGCTGAAGTACACTGATGCGAGTGTGCCTCATCAAGCTGCTGAGGCGATTGTGAACAGGAACGAAGAAACAGGTAAGCACTTCTCCAATCAGTGAAATAAGTGAAACATTTATTAATTCAAGGTGGATCCGAAAAAAAAAAAAAAATGGGAACACCACAACAGATGGTAGGGAAAGGCAGACTCGCCTTGCGTGTTTCGCGTGTCACCATGTTTACTCATAGGCAACATACAGAGTGAAAGCAAGTCCATTAAATACAGTGCTTCAACAAATCAGTGAAAAGGTCAGATCAATTAATTCAATTAAGGGTTACTACAAGTCAAATTAACTTAGTGCATTTAGTGTCAAAAAAGGAGGTTGTGTTGTTCCCATTTTTGTCTTTTTTTCAGATCCACCTTGAATTAATACATATTTCACTGATTGGAGGAGTGCTCATCTGTTTCTTCGTTACCATCGAAGCTCAGTCAATGAAGTGTGGAGAAAAAGTCCAGGATGCAGCACACCATTGGACAAGCCCCTTAGGAGTGAGCTGATTGGATAAACGGAAATGTCCCTCTTCTTATGCTAACAGCATCGGAAATAACAAATTACATTTTCACCCATTGCGTATTCGTTCTTTAATTCAACCTCACATTCGAATGACGAATGGAAGAAAGAGTTTCATTTTCATCTGAATGAATGCCCACGTCAGGTTATTATTAGGAGCCAAAGGTATAGGTTGTTATATAAAACAATCAAAAATCTCCTGCCTTGGATCTGTCAAGCACTGACCTAGGAATTGGGGTTTCCAGAGCACTTCAACCACATTTTGAAAACAAACGTCATGTTTTCTTAAACCGTGGACTTGCCGGAGATGGCAATAATTAATGAAAGCTTCCTGTCTGTTGTATTAAAATTGGGCAGACTAGATGGGCCAAATGGTTCTTATCTGCCGACACCTTCTATGTTTCTATGTGTAAAGCAGAATCCTTATTGCAATAAAAGTAAAAAACATCCGCGTCTTATAACCTTTACATGTATATTTGAGCATCTGTAAATTAATTCTGTATTATACGGTAAACTGTAGCTGAAGCACTGATATATCTTTCTAGGCGAACCGCTGGCCATAGGCCTTAATTTTCCCTTGGCAGTAAAGCAAGTCGTGGTATACCTCTCTGGTCTAGGTGGTCAATGGAGAACAGATCATTAACAACTAATACACAGATCTCCTTTGCATACGTTCTATCAGCCACTGGAAGTAGATACACTGTAGTATTGCATTATACTGTACAGCTGTCAATCTCTGACCTACTGAAGGCATGTCTGCATTGTAGAAGAGATGTGTATATCACATGGAACTCCTTTACCCTCAAACAAATCTTAAGATCCAGCTGCTGGTATTCTTCCAGTACTAAAAGTACTGTGTGGGTTTAGCTCTTTATATTTTCACCCCATTTTGTTACCTTCTTTATCCTTCTCAGGTTTTTTTTTCTTCTCTTTACTCCAACCATTTTTGTACCCTTTCAGAAGCTACCAACCTCTCCCATCCCCCACACAGATTTATGTTTCTGTCATCCAAACCTCCCACCATTCTTTTTTTATCTCTGGTGTCCAGGTGTGCTGCTAGACCACTAAAAATTGTCAAGGGCCTTGTAAAATAAATCTGTACAAAGTCGAAGTTTGGAATCTGCAGTGTGCATATTCCCTCTAGAGCTATGTACTTACTAAAATTACTGAAAAAAGAAAGATACTAAAAAAACAACAACTATGTGCGTGAGAGACTCATTTAGAGGTTTAGTGGAATGCAATTAGGGTTAGGGCCTCTTTTTACAATTTAAAAATAAATACAAGTAAAAAGAGGCTATGAGAATGTTTAAAGGTTTGTGGCCTTCAAATCAGCTGGAATGGAGACTGACAGACTCTACATTTAGTCTTTTTTTTAGTTTCTAGTTTGGTTCTTGTCATCTATAAATATGTAGGCCAGGAGGAATGTCAATAATGGCTTTGTCACTCAGTATCATGCTGTTGAAGAAGTTCCTGCTAATAAATATGCCAAAAGTGGGTTAAGATATTAAGAGTTACTGGGTTGCATCATTATATGTGTAGTGAAGGCATGCAAGCTACTGTGACAAGCCAGGAGATACCCGAGGAGACTAAACAGAGCTGCAACTGGATTCCCAGTGCTGGTAATCCCACTTTAGAACTCCAAAAAATTCAAAGTATACTACAAAATGAGAATGTACTTGTTGAATGCCAGCTTGGAAAGGGATAACAAAACCCTTCTTTCACACTTGGACAAAATTAATTGACTCCCTACAAGATGATATTAAAAGGAAAAACACACAGCCTAGTACTACACAAGACTTATCTCAAGCTAAACCATAACACACATTAGAGGTTTACTCATTACACCCATAAATTATATAGATAACATGGACAAGGTGATAGAGCCCATGACACAGGTTGTATTTTTGTGTTTATTCATTTTATTGTCCAGTTTTGTTTGTTATGGAGATGTTGCACCTCCACATCAATGGACAGTCATAATCAGGGCTCTTCATCTTCCGAGGACATGAAACCTATAAAAAAAAAGAGAGAAATAATATCCAAATATTAATTTACATATTGTATACTATCCAATTCTCAACGTGGCACTAAAGTATGTTTTCTATCTTTTGGCTTATTTTACGATTTTCATGAGTTTTTCCCATGTTGTACCATTCGTGACCATGGCTATTTTGACGCTTCTGCTGTGTTGGTGTTTAGCTGTAATTTTCCTCTTTGTCATCTCCTGTACTCACACAAATTACCCCAGAATAAGAAGGGCTTTCTTTAGATACCATTATATTTTCATCAAATCATGTAATAAACCATGATGGAATATTGAAAAACAAAAACACTTTTAATAAGTTTTACTCAGTAAATTATTGCAAAGGGGTTAATAGTGTTGGTGACTGAATCAGCTTGCATGCCTGAAGCATGAAGGCTGCTGGTCAAATGATGAAATAGCATTTACCTTAAAAGTATACCCATACTTTACTTTTTCCTTGTTTTTCAATGACAGGAGCCCATTGAGCTAGAGTGGGGAGCAATTGCCCCTCTGCCCTCTTGCCAGCACTCCCTTTCTAATCCGTGTAGAATAAGGTGTTTAGAGAGCATTAGCTTAATAATCTGTTCACTGGGTCAGAGATTCTATGACTGGAATAAAAACTATATACATGAATAAGTATCAGGCTCCTTAAGTGAGGTTCCAGAGTTTCAGACTGACTTCATAGGAGGCACAATACTACAAGGAGATGTTTGTAAAATAGGTGCATTTTGACCATGGCTTCTATTCAACAGTTTTGAATATTATAATCTTCTTTTGAATCATTTAATTTATTTTCCTATTCCTTCCTCAGAGGCTACTTGATAGTAGCTCCATCAGTGTTCCGCTCCGGGGTGGAGGAAGTAGTCAGCATCACCATCTTCAATGCAGTCGCAGAAACCAAGGTCCAGTTGCAACTCGTCGTCAAGGGAGAGCCTGTAGCTCACGGTCATGGCACAGTGTTTGGTGAGTATAGAAATGGATATCAGTATTGGGTACATTTCTAGTTACACTTAGCTACTGCGCTGTGTACTGAATAATACCACAATATGTAATGTAACTGAGGGTCTCTTATTAGATTAATATTAGATCATTCTGAAAGAGAAACAGGAACAAAAATGCTTTTGTTAGGTAGGAACTTTAGTTTTTTGACTTGTTGTGTTTCTTCCAAAAACATTGTGCCCTTAATAAAGATAACATTCATGGCTGGGATGACATTTGGAAACCACCCCAGTGCCAAAAGAAAATGACACACAACCTGATGTAAGGAGCACAAAAGCTGAATCCTTGAACAAAAAAAAGAAGTTTGGTCTGATAAGTCATCCTTCCTTATTTTTAGGCATCAAAAGATGCCTTTAGCGCCAGTGGCGTACCTACCACTAGTACAGGGGTCGCAGCTGCAACCGGGCCCGTCACTCCAGGGGCCCGGCCGCCCTGCGACCCCTGCACAATTTTTTTTTTTAAATGTGCGGGCAAACGGGGCAGCTGCCGAGGGCCCATTCATTCTTGGGGCCCAAGGCAGGTGCCCCGTGGGCCCCCGCTACCCATGCCAGTACTTACCTCCTTGATGCTGTCTCCCGGTGCAGGTCCGTGGCTGTGAGGGAAGCGTTGTGCGCTCCCCTCCAGCCGCGCGGATCAATAAAGTTTGTTGAAAAAAAACTTTATTGATCCGCGCGGCTGGAGAGGAGCGTACAACGCTTCCCTCACAGCCACGGACCTGCACCGGGAGACAAAGCAGGAAGGGGGTAAGTACTGGCTGGGGAAGGAGGGAGGAGGGTGGCATAACGAGCATACTGAGGAGCAAAATCCTGGCATATTAAGTGGCATTATCCTGACATATTACATAGCAATATCCTGGCATTTTAAGTGTCTATACCCTGGCATATAAAGTGCCTATATCCTGGCATATTAATTGGCATTATCCTGGAATATTAAATGGCATATTCCTGGCATATTAATTGGCAATATCCTGGCGTATTAAGTGGCTATATCCTGGCATATTAAGTGGCAATACCCTGACATATTAATTGGCATTATCCTGGCATATTAAGTGGCATTATCCTGGCATATTAATTAGCATTATCCTGGCATATAAAGTGGCTATATCCTGGCATATTAAGTGGCAAATTCCTGGCATATTAAATGGCAATATCCTGGCATATTAAATGGCAAATTCCTGGCATATTAATTGGCAATATCCTGGCATATTAATTGGCTATATCTTGGCATATTAAGTGGCAATATCCTGGCATATTAATTGGCATTATCCTGGTATATTAATTGGCAATATCCTGGCATATTAATTGACAATATCCTGGCATATTAAATGGCAATATCCTGGCATATAGAGTGGCAAAATCCTGGCATATTAAAATGGGAAAAGAATGGCACACTGAGGGGCAAAATACTGTAATATTAATTGGCAATATCCTGGCATATTAATTGACAATATCCTGGCATATTAAATGGCAATATCCTGGCATATAGAGTGGCAAAATCATGGCATATTAAATGGCAAAAGAATGGCATATTGAATGGCTAAATTCTGGCATATTGAGGGCACATAACACTGGCAAATGGGCAAATAACACTGGCAAATGGGCACATAACACTGGCAAATGGGCACAACTGGCAAATGGGCACAAAACACTGGTAAATGGGCACAACTGGCAAATGGACACAACCTGCAAATGGGCATATAACACTGGCAAATGGGCACATAACACTGGCAAATGGCACAACTGGCAAATGGGCACAGCACACTGGCAAATGGGCACATAACACTGGTAAATGGGCACAATTGGCAAATGGGCACAACTTGCAAATGGGCATATAACACTGGCAAATGGGCACATAACGCTGGCAAATGGGCAAATAACACTGGCAAATGGGCACATAACAGGCAAATAACTGGCAAATGGGCAAAATAACACTGGCAAATGGGCAAAATTGGCTGTGGCATATTGGCAATCGTGGCATAATGGGCAAATTGGCTGTGGCCAAATTGATACTGTGGCATGTTCTGTGGGGAAAAATAACATGTACTATGGGGTAAAAGAAACACTGTGGCATGTTCTGTGGGGCAAAATAACGTGTACTATGGGGGAAAGTGACACTGTGGCATGTTCTGCAGGGGCAGTTCAGTGGGACAAAGTGACACTGTGGTATGTTCTGGCGGGAAAATTTATACTGCAGCATGCCAAATCGCGTGGGTGCAATATGAGTACAAGCCAAGTGCTGTGGGTACTGTATAGTGCTGTGTTAGGACTTTTAGGTGCAATGTGGGTGCAGGGAAACATAATAAAAATAAGAAATTAACAATTTTTCAATAACATTTTCATTACATATGAAAATAGTTGAATATAATATTAAAAAGTTCATATAAGTATACATGCAGCTAGTTATATACATATATTTGGGGTCCACATCAAGCTTTTGATAAGGCTGGAAATATTTTAACGGTTTTTTTTGTGTCCAGAAAAGTAATATTACTTTACTGAGAGGGAGGTGGATGAGAGGTTAATATATGAAGGAGTTTAAGCATGCATGGGATAAGCATAAGGCTATCCTTGATATAAGAGAAGGCCAGGGACTAATGAAAATATTACTTTACAGAGAGGGTAGTGGATGCATGGGATAGTCTTCCAGCAGAAGTAGTAGAGGTTAATACAGTGAAGGTGTTTAAGCATGCATGGGATAGGTATAAGGCTATCCTAGATATAAGATAAGGCCAGAGACTAATGAAAGTATTACTTTACTGAGAGGGTAGTGGATGCATGGAATAGTCTTCCAATAGATGTGGTAGAGGTTAATACAGTGAAGGTGTTTAAGCATGCATGGGAAAGGTATAAGGCTATCCTAGATATAAGATAAGGCCAGAGACTAATGAAAGTATTACATTACTGAGAGGGTAGTGGATGTATGGAATAGCCTTTCAGCAGAAATGGTAGAGGTTAATACAGTGAAGAAGTGTAAGCATAAGGCTATTCTAGATATAAGATGAGGCCAGGGATTAATGGAAGTATTACTTTCTGAGAGGGTAGTGGATGCATGGAATAGTGTTCCAGCAGAAATGGTAGAGGTTAATACAGTGGAGGTCAGAACTTAGTATTATTTTACTGAGAGGGTAGTGGATACATGGAATAGTTTGCCAGCAGAAGAGGTAGAGGTTAATACAGTGAAGGAGTTTAAGCATGCATGGGATAGGTATAAGGTTATCCTAGAAATAAGACAAGGCCAGGCACAAAGCGGAACAGTTGGGAGGCATGTAAGTGGCATTTCTGGCGTGGAGTTGCATGGTTAGGCCGGGGGGCCCTGAGGCAATTTTTGCACCGGGGCCTGGTGGTTTCAAGTTACACCTCTGCTTTAGCCCACAACTTTTAAATATGCTTTGTATGGGAAACCAGCTCATTCAAGTCTGATTATTGCTCTTCATGTTTGTGGGACAACCAAGGAATATGAGCCTTTTAACAGAACCAAGTACACCTTATGGTGCAAACAATAATCCTTCATGTTGTTGTCATATGTCAAAATTATAACACCCATCCCCCACCATGAACACTATTAGACAAATTCAAGAGTAAAATGTCTGATTTTGCCAATAATCGGATCTAAATTTCACTTCATGGGAGTTTCTTTAGCACAGAGTTCTAAGAAAATGTCCACCTCCTTCATCCCTCAAAGAACTAGAAACTTTTCTTCTTACAGAATGGTATAATATCCTACTACACACATGCCAAGCAAGCCTTTTATGTACACATTCCAAGAAGAATTGAAGATATTGGATGAGAGTTTAATATTTGTAAAAAGTGCTTATTTTTACTTTATAAAATAACAGTTCTCTTGTAGTTTTTACATTGAAAATAAATTCAGTGATGTCCAAAAGTTGGCAAAATACAGTTAATTTGCAGATTTTAGGAGACAGAAAGTGCATGATGCGGTTTCTTTTCTTTACTTCACATTATGTAGTAATTATCTAAAAATAATAAAAAAAAATTGACATTGCAGTCCAATATCGTCTGTATGCTTAATCTTACAAATTGCCCTAAAGCTATACAGTTTATCTTAAAACTACATAACAAAACGTCACTAAGATTATAACATTTGAGAGCCAGTCACTTTGCATTCTGATACAGAATATCATTCTAAATGCACCATTTTGTCAAATTACACAAAGAATGGTGGGCTCTAACATGTTTTGCTTTTTGGACTTGTAGACCATTAGAGCGTAAACTTATATAGCAGCACCATATTTCTTTATTTGTTTTGCTTTTTTTTATAACTTCAAAACAAATGAATATGTCAAATTACCCGTTGAAATTTTGTTGTTTTTGCAGTTACCCAGTAAAATATTGACAAGTAACATTATTTTACTTTTTATTTTCAGATAAAGGTACAGTAAAGATACAGGTGAGTGCATCAGCATAAACTACAGGTTTGACTCTATATACATTGATCTGGCTCGAAATGGGGCCAGATTGGTTAAAGTAGTCAAATTTTAGAATTTTCCACTCAATACTATATCAATTTCAGCTCAAAACTGACAATTTTCGACCATATTTGGTTTAGGGAAATCTGCGGAAATAGTCGAATTTCGGGAATTTCAATTCTCCAGTGCTATATCCAGCAAAAAAATTATTTAAAAAAATGTTTTAAAAATTGCTCCACTTGGGCCACCTGACTGCCGCTGGCCCCATAAAAAAAATGTCCTTGACCCCAATAAAATCATGGGGGTCCAAGGCTAGGAGCCCTGACTTCATTAATAATAATGGCTCGCAGCCCCCATAGTATATATTAGAGGGCCATGGCTAGCTGCCATGACAACCCCCTAAAATATTAAAAAGTTCATATAAGTATACATGCAGCTAGTTATATACATATATTTGGGGTCCACATCAAGCTTTTGATAAGGCTGGAAATATTAGGACTGGGTGCTGGGCAAATGTTCCCAACCCCGAATGTAATAATGCTATTTGCCCTGGCCCCCCATAAAATAAAAATTAACCCCGCCCTGGGTATGGGACTAGGAATTCAGTATCCCAAAATGTCGGTGCTTCCTGAGTATGGACAATTTGCATCACTGAAGTGATTTGAAGAGGACCAAAACTCAGATTTCCGATCTTCTCCAAAAAAATTGGAGCTACCTGAGTCGTCCCTATCTTTGTTTCATCATTTTAATGTTAATATGTTGAGGTGATTAAACCATTCTTCATCTTAATTCTCATCAAGTCTAAGTATTACAGGATAACGTGTATTATTAGTAACGTGTGCTATTAGTTTAATATTTATCCTTGTCCCAAAGACATTAAGATGATATAGCTGAGAACCAGTTATTATAGAGGGATCTAACATATTCCTCATGTGACTGCAACACCACATTTTCATTGTCTCAAAGACATAAGCTCAATATTTTAATTGTCCTGAAGGTATAAAACAGGTTATAGATGATAAAGCACTGTAGATATGCTAAACTGCAGTGAAATATTTCCCTTGTCCCAAAGACATGAAACTAATTATAGATAATATAACCGTAATATTTTATAGTTGTTCCAGAGACATAAATTATAGTCAAGCTGTAGTAGCGACACAGGGAAAAACTACAAGCCTCTATGTATTATTTTTCCTTGTTCCAAAGACTGAAATAATTATAAACAAGCTGTGTCAACGAAGATCTCTAATTAACTCCTATAGGTTTCTAATTTGTGGTTTATAACTCCCAACACTAAGCAGTGCGGAAGAGGGACCTCCGCCAAACAGTGTTTGACGGAGGTTCCATGACACAAATCAGACACTTTTCTGCACCTGATTTTTTATACATAGGCTGTGCCAACGCAATGAGCGCTAGCACAACCAAATTCTACGCATTTGACACAAAATATGTCAGGAGTCTGCTTTATACAATCTGCGTGTACGGCATGTAGACACATGACCCCCAAAGATGCTAATTTGAAAATCCCCTGACGAGGGATACAGCACTTTATTTATTTATGATCTTTTAACACGTTTCTAATAAAATGTATTTTTTAGAAATAAAAGTACAAAGTATAGTAGGGAACTACATACTAAGTTATACAAACTAGAACAAAGGGCACAGGGCGCAACATCCCAGTGCTGGTAGAGGCACTGGCTGGGAAGATCAGAAGTTCTCCCCTCACCAGCCCTCTGCAAAGCCGTAATGCAGGATCCGGGGATGGGGTGCACCACTCCAGATGCGAGGTCCACCCCCACGCTGTGAAGCAGCTCAGCATCTGCTTCACTGGGGAGCCGCAGGCAGCACAAGCTCCGTGTGTCAAATGTAATTCAGATACCCTGCATGATCACTAAACACGGGAAGCTCAATAAGCAGCACTTATTGAGCTCCGTGTGTTTTTCACAAGGAGCTTATGCTGCCCACTTCAAGTAAGAATGGGTGGGGCAGGGAGAGAACAGAGATGGGGAGGAGAGGTGAGAGAACATTGATGGGATGACTCGAGGAGGGGGTGAGAACAGAGGAGTGGGGTGGAGAACAGAGATGGAGAAGAGAACCGAGGAGGGGGGAGCGAACAGAGATGGGTAAGTAGGGGGCGAGAATAGAGATGGGGGAGAGAACAGAGATGGGGGAGTATGGGGAGAGAACAGAGGAGGGGGAGAATGGAGAGAGAACAGAGATGGGTAGGAGGGTTTGAGAACAGAGATGGGGAGGAGAGGGGAGAGAACAGAGATGGGGAGAGAGGGCAGATATGGGGGAGGAAGGGGAGAGACTGGAATGAGGGAAAGGAGACAGACAGACATGAGGGTAAAGTGGGGGGTGCCACAGGGGTGGCCCGCACAGGGCGCCTGAACACATAAGGCCGGCCCTGATCTAGAGTATGAATGAGAGCTTATACTTGTAACTTAGGACAGTGTCTACTTCTAAGCATGTATATCTATATCTGTCTGTCTATCTATCATCTATTTTTTATATGTACACATGCCTCAGATTTTCCACTTCTTAAGTTTTGCAGTGGGAGTGTATCCCCTGGAGAGGGGCACAGGGAGGGGCACCTTTTAATATTTGACATGAGTGTATATATTTGGGGGGGACACCTTTCAAACATATTAGTCATGCTAGGAAGAGAGGATTGTGTGATTAATGTTTGAAAATAGTACAGAGTTACAGAACTGGGCATATCCACTCACAAATCACATTAACCCGTACAAATTAAATGTTGATGTGAAGGCAGCAACATAATATAACTGAATCTAAAATGGGGGTTCTTAAATTTTCTATTTTTCAGAAATGCATTAGATGACAGTTGCACCTCCCAACTTTGTAGCATCTGCTATCAAGGAACCTTTGAATAACTTCAAACCTAATGTTCTATTAAAAAAAAAAATCTCTTTCTGCTCTCAATTCCTTCTGTGTTCTGTCATCCCCCCTCTTTCACATTCTTTGTTTTATCTTTGGGACCACCTTGGAAAGTCTTGGATACCACAAACGGTCTGTGGACCACATCTTTAGAAACACTTTCCTAAAAATATACAGTGCAATATTAATCAAAGAAACCCATGTCCACATTTTTGCTGAAAGGTGAAATAAAGTACTAAGAAAGATAACAAAGTACAGAGAGAAAAGCTGAAAAGTCCCTTATTCAGTGGAGCAGAGTGAGGAATCTATCTGGTATTGTTTAGAAAGTTTCTGCTATTGTAGACTAAATAAGAAAAGTTGATAGAGATTTTTAAAAACAGTGATAATATTAACTCATGTTATTGAATTGTTAAAGTTTATTGTAAACATCTGGAAAAGCGTTGACGAGCAGCAAAATGCAGCACTTACATATACATAAGTAATGTACTGCCACACATGTAGCATTAGGAGTCTTTGTAACTTTTTATTCTAGTTTCTCAATCCTACCTTACTAGTATTTTTCCAGTTTCTTTTGTTTCTTTTTTTTTTTCTGTTGTGAATTGTGTACCTTTTTAATGCTTGACATACTTGCTCCAAATACTTGCTGTTCCACTTGCTGGAATTGCATTCTTTAATGGCATTTTGCCAAAGAACAAAGAAGCATACTTCTACTATACTTTAACCATTAAAACATTACTTGTAAATGTTGTCTCACATTATAACCTACTGAAAAAAGAGATGAGAGGCAACTGTCTTTTAATTTGTGTACTGGGAATGCACATAATTCTTATGTGCTTTTGTTTTCTAGCATTGTTCATGCAATATATACTCTTCAAATGGATTTTTTTAGAGACTGGTGGATGCATGTCTAGTCCCTTATCCACCATCCACGACTTTGTAGATGATGCTCAGCAGGCTGCCCACAATTTTCAACTGCAGTATATATATATTTATGGTAGACTTCGGCATAAGCTCCATCACTGCTTCAGAAGTTATTGGCTTAACTCAGTGGTACCTGGAGAGTCTCCCTTCAAGAAGACACAACAAAAGATGGCAATAATTCTTGTAACATGGCCTCAAAATGTTAAGCTATAGGATAGAATGAAGGCGGTGTTAGCTGCTGCAAAGCTTAATTCTTGCTTCCCATAAATGAGGAATGCTTATGAGCATATTTAAATAATGAGGAATCTCTACCCACATTTGTAGGGACATTTTTATATATGCACTATCATTCAAAAGTTTGGGGTCACTTATAAATGTCCTTGTTTTCCATGAAAACATACATCAAAAGAGTTGCATGGTTAATAATTTCCTATTAACCATGCAACTCTTTTGATGTATGTTTTCATGGAAAACAAGGACATTTATAAGTGACCCCAAAGTTTTGAATGATAGTGTATATATAAAAATGTCCCTACAAATGTGGGTAGAGATTCCTCATTATTTAAATATGCTCATAAGCATTCCTCATTTACAGTCAAGTTGTTGACTTTTAAAATGATAAACTTGAATTAGCAAATATAACGTGCCATTGAAACACAGGAGTGATTGATGTTGATAAGGGAGTCTAACTAATGTATTATCTACTGAGATCCCTTTTTAGGATGTGGTGTTATAGTTTGGGATCTGAATGTCCTGCACCATCCATATTTCTAAACCTCAGATTTACAGTTCTTTTCCCTTCATGCAGGTTCCTCTTGGGATTCGAGGTCAAGCACATTTGAAAGTTTGGGGAAACAGGCATCTGACGGAAGGTGGATACATATTCCATAACTCTACCACAGTTACCGTAGATAGCAAAGGATCGTCTGTTTTTATCCAAACTGACAAACCAATTTACAAACCCAAGCAGAAAGGTGAGAAGCAAATGGAAACATAGTCTAATGTATATTAGTATATGTTTTGGAGCAGAGTGTGTGTGGTGGAGACATTTTGTATTTTATTTTATTATTCAAACTTTTTTCGTCCGTGTAACGGGACGCCAAGAGCTATGATGTCTCTTGCCATTGTAGGTTGCACAAGATTCTTCCTCAGGTCCCGGTCAGCACAAACGTGCTCAAACTCTCAGCCCTGCACAGTATTCCTATAACGTAATGGACGAGACCGGTCTTGTTAGGTTAAACAAAAATGAGCACAATTTATTTGGTAACACCCATACATTATTTATACATAACAAGATCAGATAAAAATAGATTGAACAATGACATTTAAACAGTTTAACTCAAACACAATAGAAAACATAATTGAAATTGGTGCCAGAATATATGTATGTTAAGGGAGGCAAGTCTGTTAAGGGGCCAGTGGTTACAGCTCTTCTAGGAGCTACTTGGCTCCTGACACAGACAAGGTCCATAGTCTCTAGGCAGGAGGCTGGCCCCTTTTGCCAGCCAGGGTTGAGAGACATGGTGGGTACTATGACAATCTGTAACCCTGCTATTTTAATTTTATTCAAAGAACATATTTTTTTTTATAAAGTACTCTACTTTGATAATGGTCTGTGTGAAAGTACCATGTCCAGATTGTGCAGTGATGAAATGTCTGGTAATATAATGCACAGAAGCCTGTGACAATGATGGTATAACCCCCATCTTTACTAGACATATGCAAAACTATCATTTTCCTTTCGTTTTCGTCCATTCGGACGAAAATGTTATTTATTTAGTCTAAAACGAATTTCGTTCATTACTGCATTCGTTTCAGACGAAATTCGTTCATTATTTTCGTTTCGTTTCGTTTTATTCGTTCGTTTTACAGAATACGTGTAATACTATTGGCTTTCTATGAACCGAAGAGAGCCCCATTCATAAGAAATTCTTATGAATGGGGCTCTCGTTCGGTTCATAGAAAGGCAATAGTACTACATGTTTTCTATAAGCCGAAGGTCGTTTGGTTTATAGACTTTCGGTTTATAGAATACATAGAATTTTTATGAATGGAGACTCTGTCTCTGTGTAGAGAAAGCCAATAGTACTATTACATTCATTCCAAATGACGAAAGTCTATAAACCGAACGTTCGGTTTATAGACTTTCGGCTTATGAAATACATGTAATCCTATTGCTATTCTATAAACCGAACGTTCGGTTTATAGAATAGCAATAGGATTACATGTATTCCATAAGCCGAAAGTCTATAAACCGAACGTTCGGTTTATAGACTTTCGGCTTATGGAATACATGTAATACTATGGGCTTTCTATAAACCGAACTAGAGTTCCCATTCATAAAAATTAATGAATGGGGACTCTGTTTCGGTTTATAGAAAGCTAAGAAGTTGAACGAATGAACGAATGGTTTAATATAAACGAAAATCATTCGTCCATTCGTGCTATAGTATTGGCATTACTATAAACCGAAATAGAGTCGGTTTATAGAATGCCAATAGACTTACATGCATTCCATAAACCGAAAGTCGTTCATTATGTTGGTTTATGGAATGTAGTGTACTATGCTATTGTATTCTATAAACCGACTCTATTTCGGCTTATAGAATGCCAATAGTACTACGAATGGACGAATGAACGAATGATTTTCGTTTATTAACCATTCGTTCATTCGGCTTTCGTTAGCTTAGCATTTTCGTTATTCATTTTTCAAACGAATGAACGAAAATGCTATTTTCAGACGAAAATGCATTCGTCCGAAAACGAATGCACATGTCTAATCTTTACTTCAAGTATTTTTTAATGTTGAAAGGAATTTTCCCTACCAGAATTGTGTAGATCAGACATCTGACCCATCATTTGTCAACCTCTCTATTTTACCCGTAGAGAGACCCAGGTTTTCAAAATAAAGTTGTTTCATCTTAGATGTATCTGTCATTAGCACAGGTGTAGTAGAAAATGACTGAGCAGGTAAATAGTTCAGCAATACACTTAGGATATCTTCAAAGAAAACATATTATCAACATTTCATATTATTGTTATGGTTCCCAACACTTTTAAAGGGACTGTACAGAAAATGTAAGTTTGCTATAAACATTAAATGTTTGTAGATACGTCATTCTGATGGATATGTGTGAAATGAGTGTAAGAAAGTGGCCATCAGCATATTACTTTTGTAGTAGACTACACCTGTGTTTACATGAATTACATATCTTACATATCTTATGGCAGTTCATGGAAGTTAAATGGTTATACCTCTTTAATCCTTTAACACAGTAATAGCATGCCTTTTATGTAGTAAATTGATCCTACCTCCCAGACATTCAGAAAACCACTAGGAATCCAAGGAAACACAGAGAATGGAATAACTTCTCTTCCATAGTTGCCAACATCGGCCAAGTTTCCAGGTACACATATTTGTTTCACATGCTGCAGAAAAGAACATGCAAAGTGCAGCCCGGCAGTATGTAGGATGGATATACGCACAGACACAATCCAGTTAATTAATCAGGGTGGAGATCTCATAGAACCTACCATGATTAATTCATTGAATTCTGTCTGTGTGTATATGCATCCTACATACTGCCGGGCTGCAGCATGTGGAACAAATATGTGTCCCTGGAAACATGGCCGATGTTGGCAACTATGCTCTTCCTACATAGCCCTGTACCTGACTCACCATGCTGTCCTCCCACTGCCTGTTATGTATATCTAGTCATATCACTTAAATCAATTATGTAAATAATTAGATGGAGTAACTGGCAATCTACATTTAACCTGTTCTTTTAGACTGAAAAGTTTCCACACAGCCCACTAAATGTGTGTTACTGATTGTGTAAGTCAGTCCCCAGCTACTTGTGGTAAAATGTGTTCATATTACATGTAATTAAACCATTAATATTAGTAAAGGAATCAATTAGTTTCAAGGTGCTCTGAATATCTTGATGTAGAGATGTCTGAAGCTTAGTTGGACAAGGGCAGGAAACACAGCCAATCAAAACGGGGGCTCGCCCAGCTCTGACTGCTGAATGCGCGAGACCCTAGCGCGGTGAGAGACCATAGTTTTTGCATGGGAGCAGAGGGGGCCATAGTTAAAAATATGATGTTATATTAGAAGCACAAGTGAAATATAACGTTTAGTGTTCCTTTAAGTCTGTATTCCCTGCAGTTCTCTTTTTATTCGACGCTTTTAAAAATCCCTACAAAACCAAACTATAAACCTCATATTAACCCCTTAACGACAGATGACGTGCCAGGCACGTCACTGCAAATCGTGGACTTGCCGACAGCTGACGTGCCTGGCACGTCATGCACTAAATGGAGTAAAGAAAGCGACCAGTGGTCACTTTCTTTACTCTAACGGTGTTGCTACAATGCCTCTAGGTAGAGGCATTGTGCAACACCCCCCAAATGTGCAGGGGCGCGCTACGATCACTCCACGGAGTGATCGTAGCAGCCATTTAAAAATGGCTGCGCCCGCTGCACACATGTGCTTAGAAAGCGAACGATCGTTCGCTTTCTAAGCATCTCCGGTGTTGTTAAAGTGCCTCGCCAGCGAGGCACTTAACAACACCATGCTGCTCCCCAGAGCCGATGGTGGTCGCTCTCCTGAGCGACCCCATCGGCTCAGTAGAAGGGAACGCTGCCTGTACAGGCAGCGCTTCCCTTCTAATGGCAAGAGCATCGGAAGTGAAAGTATTTCACTTCCGATGCTCTAGGGGGAGCCAATCGATGCCAGCACAGCAGATCTATGTGATCTGTGTGCAGGCATGTATGGTAAGTGCTCTGATGAGCACTTACCATACTGTCAAAGGCAATATTACTAAATATTGCCTTTGACAAGTATTGATCTGCCTCCCTCACCTTACTACTTTTAGTAAGGGAGAGACAGATCAGATCAAGTAAAAAAATAAAATAAAATAATAAAAAAAATATTTAATAACATTTTATACACCAAGGGCTTTTATAAAAGCCATTTAACCCCTTCCCTGCCATTGATCGCTGTGTACGCAGTGATCATACACAGCAGCACATTTTTTGCTGTCTGTGCATTTTTTAGGGGTTATTTTTTTTACTGTAATTCATTACAGTATAAAAAAACCTCTTTTAAGAGAGATTAACCCCTTTCTTGCCATAGATCACTGCCTAATCAGCGATCTGACGCAAATGCAGCACTCTTGCTGCAGAAGCATTTTTAATTTTTTTAAAACTTTTTTTATTACACCCGTCACGTGTTAATTATACCCGCTAGGGGACTACGTTTAACGTAAAAAATTTTTTTTAGCTGTCTGAGCGCATGTATAGCGATCAGTAACAGCTGATAAGTGACAATGGCGGGTTGGCGTTTGCTCAGATGAGCATCACCATTCGTCTGGTTAGATCAATATGTGTAAATATTTGATCTGACCCGTGTAGATCTGCCTCCCTCTCACTTGAGTTTTAGTGAGGGAGGGAGACAGAGCTGTATAATGTAAGTTTTTAATTATAATATATTTAATAGAATTGAGACCCAAAGGCTTTTATAAAAGCCGTTTCCAGTATTTAACCCCTTCCCTGCAATTGATCGCTGTGTACGCAGTGATCTTACACAGCAGCACATTTTTTGCTGTCTGTGCATTTTTTTAGGGGTTATTTTTTTTTACTTTGATTTATTACAGTATATCAAAGGCTCTTTTAAGAGCTATTAACCCCTTCCTTGCCGTATATCACTTCCTAAGCAGCACATATGGTCACTGCCTAAGCAGTGCATATGGTCACTGCCTAAGCAGCGCATATGGAGCAATCTAGTCGCCGAAGGATTTTTTTTTGCTATCAGCATTTTTTTTGTCAGACTCACTAGGGGTTAATTATACCCACTAGGGGATTACATGTATTCCTTTTGAAGCTGTCTGAACGCGTGTATAGCGATCAGTAACAGCCGATCAGTGGCAAAGGTGGTTTGGTGATTTCTCAGATGAGCATCACCATTCGTCTGGTTCGTAAATATTGTTCTGACCCATATGGATCTGCCTCCCTCTCCTCACTTGAGTTTTAGTGAGGGAAAGAGACAGATCTGTATAACATAATTTTTAAATTGTAATAAATTAAATAAAATGTTAAAAATTTGTAAGTCCCAAGGGCTTTTATAAAAGCCATACCTTTTGTATAGTGTAGTGTATTAACCCCTTCCCTGCCACTGATCACTGCACAGCAGAACATTTTTTTCTTGTCTGTGCATTTTTAGGGGTTAATTTTTTTGTACAGTACTACAAAGGCTCTTATAAGAGCTATTAACCGCTTCCTTGCTCTACATGTTCAAATTCCAAGTTTGAAAATCAAAAAGCGCACCTCTCAAATGTAGCCTTTCAACCCCTAACAAAGCTGACAAAGCTATGCATGGGTGGTATCCCTGTGCTCGGGAGATGTTGCTGAACATATATTGTGGTATTGTTTGTCAGTGACACATACCGAAATATGTGAATTTGTGTCTAAAGTGCAATGTATGTGGGAAAAAATACACAATAAAATGACTACCACAAACTTTGACAAAGGCTGGTGGTAGAATTGGTGCATGGAAAGTGTTAAAATAACACCATTTAAAATAGCCTAGGGTGTCTACTTTTACAAAATATATACTTTTTGGGGTAAAATACACTGCCCTTATTAAAAAAAAAGTCCCAAATGAAAGATGGGCTCAGGCTGACTACACGTCAATATTCCAAGTTGAAAATGCGCACCTTTACAATGTGGCCCTTTAGCCCCCAAACAACCCAACAAACCTATGCATGGGTGGTATCCCTGTACTCAGGATATGTTGTTGAACACATATTGGGTTATTGTTTGGCAGTGACACATACCAAAATCTGTGAATTTATGTCTAAAATACAATATTTGTGAAAAAAAAACACACAAAAATTACTACCACAAACTTTGACAAAGGCTGGTGGTAGAATTAGTGCATGGAAAGTGTTAAAATACCACCATTTGAAATAGCGTAGGGTGTCTACTTTAAAAAAATATATGGGTTGATGGGGTAAAATACACTGGCTGGTTTCAAATATGTCCCAAATGGGACATGGGTGCAGGCGGTCTGCATGTCAAAATTTTAATTTGGAAAACCAAAAACTGCACCTACCAAATTTGGCCTTTTACTCCCCAAACAACCCAACAAACCTATGCATGGGTGGTATCCCTGTACTCAAGAGATGTTGCTGAACACTTATTGGGGTGTTATTTGGCAGTGACACATACCAAAATCTGTGAATTCATGTCTGAAGTACAAGGTTTGTGAAAAAAAACCACAAAAAAATTACTACCACAAAGTTTGACAAAGGCTGGTGGTAGAATTAGTGCATGGAAAGTGTAAAAATACCACCATTTGAGATAGCCTAAGGTGTCTTCTTTTAAAAAATATATGGGTTGATGGGGTAAAATACACTAGCTGGCTTCAAATATGTCCCAAATGGGACATGGGTGCAGGCTGTCTGCATGTAAAAATTTCAAGTTGGAAAACAAAAAACTGCACCTCACAAATTTGGCATTTTAGCCCCCAAACAACCCAACAAACCTATGCATGGGTGGTATCCCTGTACTCAGGAGAAATAGTAGAATCTATTTAGCATGTTTTTTCGTTCGCTATTGTCGATGAGGAGAAGTTGTTTCAAATAAAAACAAAGAAATTTGTGTATTTTTTTTTATTTTACCATATTTTTTTTTTTTTTTTAATAATATGATAAGATATGATCAAAAAGATGGCATCCATAGAAAGCCCTTCTTGTCCCGATAAAAACAATATATAATATGTGTGGGTACAGCAAATGACAAAGAAGAAAATTACTGCTAAACACAAACAGCACAGAAATGTTAAAATAGCCATTGTCCAGAAAGGACAAAAATGTTTCAAAGGCTCTGTCCTTAAGGGGTTAATAACTATTTGAATCTACCAGGCAAAATTACACCCCCACCAAAACAATCTTTTTAACCCTTCCTTTATATCTGGGTACAGGTTGGGTTATACAGTGGGGAAAAAATCTATGGTATAGTAATATACTTTGAAGATATCATCCTACTAACCCGATGCTCTAAGTCATCACTAAGCGTGGGGAACATGAGCAGTGGCTGAGGTCTGTGCTAGGCATTGTGCATTATCATTTCTGCGGACTGCCTCACCATAAATCTATGTCTAGGTCCTGAGAAAGAGACAGCTGAAAATAGAGGGTCTGGATGTCGAATTTAAAAGATCAATTACAATATATGTTAAATATAACACTTTCTGTGCCAGAGAAATAAGCAGAAACTGTCTTCCATGTGCTTACAGTACTTATACCTTACTTATACCTTACTTAATTGCTGATGAATTTTTTTTTAAACTTTCATCATGATCAAAACACTGATCTGGGATGATAAATATATATTGGGTACGATAAATATATATTGACCTATTTTTAGAGTAGCTCATGTGTTTTGTTCTTGGGTAGGGAATTCAGCCTTTCCATATACTAACATAATTTGTCCTGCTCTGTGAAAGATTTCAGGACAGATTTGCCTTGAGTCAGTAATTATTTTATCTGCACAGGCTACATTTTTCCATTTTTAAAGAATGGAATTTTCAATTTTTGCTCAGAAGTATTTTTTTTTTACTAGTCAGTAGACTTAATATTTTTGTTAAGTTTTAAAAACGATGTTATATTGTTTGAGAGATAAGAGGGTAATAATATGTATTACTAAAAAGGAAATGTCTTCTATAACTCATCCCAAGTAAAGCACATGTAAAAACAAACAAAATGCAGACCTTGTTTGATAGAAATTGTATTTTACTTTAAAGGACAGCTGTAGCAAAAAATCAAGTTGTGCTTAATTGGAAGACTGCATCAAGTGTTTTTTTTATACAGAAATGTTTTAAAGAATACAAATAAAGTACCTTATTGAGTCAGTTTTACCCCATGTAGCTCTACCAGGAGGCAGACATTTGCTTAGAATCTTTGGTCAGATGGGTTATATATTTCTTCATATGAAACAAGGTGAGTGAAGATCTGACCCAAGATGCCAAACAACATGAACTATATGGAGTAAAGGAGGCTCAATAAGGCAATTTATTTGTACTATTTTATTAAAGATTCTCTTTATGAATCATCTACACTATATACAATATTTTAATTAAACATAAGTACATTTTTTGCTACAGTTGTCCTTTAATATCTACACTGTTTCTTTAATTTAACTCATGGTCTTTTATCCCAGTGTTCTATGCATGGTGTTTGGTTACTAGATTCGACAGTATAAAGATGAAATTTGATGAACAGAATTAATAAAAACATTAAAAAAAGAGCTTTGGCCCATATTTGGACAGTAACATTGGTTGCTGTGACCAATCTATGTACTAATCGACATTTATTTCAGATATAGTACCAAAGTGCTTTCACTATCTGCATCATCAAATGGTTATAGCATGCAAGACAGACTGTGGTAAAAATATGGCGGATCGAATGTGAAGGATATGTATTAAATTACTAAATGGTGCAGGAAGTAATCAGTACAGTGTGGAATATGTTGGGAATGTCAAATGAATAACATGTAGATTGAAGTGTTACAATGCATGGAATGTCTTGAATGCAGAGGATAGAATGTGTTAAACATTGCGGTGTGACTAAAAGATGATTTTATAACCTGCAGCATAGTGCTGTCTGGACTAGTATGTTGCAAGGAACACCGATGACATTTCTTTATTACCCCAATTAAATACAGCTTCAAATAGTAAATTATAGATCAATTGTGACATGGGTTTTCGTGCAGTATCACGCTCTTTATAGCTGTTTTGTGTACAAATTGCTTGTGTTTAAGATCTTTTTCTTCAGGCTATTAAGTAAATGTCTTGAAATATTGCTTTGCCGTACACAATCTACAATCACAGAACACATTTACTGACAAAAACAGAAAATGTAATAAAAATAAATACATACAGATCACAACTGCCACTTTGAAAGCAGAAGCAGGGAAAATGGCAGATATAACTGTAAAGAGAACACCCTTGGGTAGAACTACCAGGTGATTCAGAGGTTTGTATTTATAACCCCTGACTCACAGAACCTCCGAAACCTTCGAGAGCTTCAACTCCATCTTTTTTTTCTCTCCCAGACACTGAATACGTCTTTTGATAAAAAAAAATTGTGTGTGTTTAGAACCTATGTTCTTATTACTTTCTTTTTTATGTAATTAATATATTCCTTCTCCACAGTGCTGATTAATATGTATTCAGTGACTCCAGACCTTCTTCCAACCAAAGAAAAGGTAACAGTCCATAAAAATTACTTGTTGAGAATGTAAGCACACAGTAAAACCATTCATGGAATAAACTATAGAACAAAAAATAAGTTACATAGATTTTCATACAGGGACAAACTCCAAGACTAAAAACTTGCTATGTAAAAGGGTTCCTCTAATGATTTTCTTTTATCCTGGTCTAATGTGCAGGAACAAATAACTTACCTATAAATCTTCAGCATGTTCTGTGCTCCTTCTTAGACTACAGTGCTGACATCTTGTGTCTGTCTCACTGTCTGCCTGCTTCCTCCTACTACAGTGTTATACTTCCTAGTTGTTCATATCAGCATTCGCATACGTGTTTACATTCACTCCTGCTCCGCTGTCATCCTTCCTAACTGCTCATATTACCATTTGTGTTCACATTTTCATTCACAAATACTTTCCTCCCTCCCACCTTACATGATGGACACACGGGGGCTCTTCACTAAAAGTTGACTTAAACATTTGATCTAACCAATTCACCAATGGATTAGTAGGATGATATCTTCAAATTATACAATACACAGGGATGATCCTGGTGACTTTTGCTTCAAAACTCACCATCTTTGACCCTGCGCAATGTTTAACTAAATGGGTGAGAGAAAATGCTTAGCTCACCTTTTAGTCAATACCCTTAACAGACACACCACTAGTAGCTTCTGACAGTAAACAAATAAACTTGGGAGGTTTACTCCCTCTTTAAAATAATTTTACACATTAATATTATTTTCAATTACTCAAGCTATAATAAATGCCCCTGGGACTATACTGACTTCCTTGAACTTGCACCACATGCTATCCAAGAAAGATTATCGACACCAGGTCAAACCATTTTTTAAGTGCTGCATGATGGTTAAAAGTACATTTCCTATGACTGGTCAATGTTAGTCATATCTGTAATAACTCAGGCTTTAGGCCTAGCAAGGGCAGTTTTGGTTTAACACTCCTTAGAATTTTTTTTTATTAAAGTCTTACGAATTGCTCTTTACGTAAGATGCTACTTTGCACTGATATCACTTTTTTCTTTCCTTCCAGATCGATGCCTATGTTCTGGTAAGATTGTTTTGCTTTACCTGAGTTGCTTGTATTTGGACCTGCTTATGAAACAATATATACAATAGCTTAATAACTGTGTGAGCTTGAGTGAAATTGGGATAAACTTGGCAGTTACCTCCTCTCTGCTCAATTGAAGTGTATGTGAGGTTTTCTAATTTTTCTTTGTTAACTATCTGAGCATTAACCCAGACGATAATAATAATTTGTCAGCCTCAACATGATTGGCCAGCAGAACTTGCTACGAGGATTGAACTCAGCGAGAATTTGATGGATCCAGCCAAATGCAGATCTACTATCAGTTGCTTGAGTTGTTGCAAGATAAAAAAAAAATAGTTTTATGTTAGGTAAAGAAGTTATATTTCATATATAAAACACACATATTTCTGTATAAATTAGCATGTATGACAAGGGAAAGCCAAAAGGTTTAGTACCGGCACTTTACTAAAAACAAATGTTATCTATAGTTCTTCTGTACCGTGATTATCTTCACTACATTCATATTTCTTTAGCATTAAAAACGGGATACATTATATTTTCTCTTCAGGACCCTCGGGGTTCCAGGATTATTCAGTGGACTGATTTAAAACCAATTTGCTGTGGTAAGTTGAGAAAATGAATAATTATATAATAACCATTCAACAAATATTAAACTCTTGTTTGTGTCACAAAGTATAGGATTACGTTATGTTTAGATAACTAGCTATACATTTCTTGCTCTGAGTTATATTTGTTGAATTCTGCACAAATCACCTGGAGATTGTGGTGTATCACCAGATTAATATATATATATAAATATCACAAAGGTTTGTTTACATTAAAAGGTATTTATTACAAGGCAACATCAGAATACTACACATTTATCACAAACACACACACCCAATCCCCACAGAGAAACAACCCCTTTAATCTCTTAGTAAACCCCTTCCCCACTCGGGATCTCGCCCATGATTAGGCCTCCACATCTAGTAATGGATCACTGCTGCAAGTTCACGCTTACCACCTCCACCAAGGAAGAAAATACACTGAATGACTCTCTGCCTGGCTAGAGCTTATAAAACCTTAACTGAGATGATGTCTTTTACATCACATCCTGGTTTCCAGTGTATTCATGCATCACTTCCTTTAAGAAAATAGTAATAGGGAGGAAAAGCTTCTCAGCCCTCCCACCTAGGCCTGTTTACTTTGTTTAGAGAGATCCTGAAAGCAAGACAAGTTACCACAGACATGTGTGTATGCCCTTTTAGATTAATTTAGGAACATCATCCTGGTCGCCTCCTAGTAAGTGTCTATGCTCACTGTAGCCAATTCTGCCATCGGAATTAAACAAACAAACAAAAAAATACATTGCTTACCTATGATAAGCTATTGGTGGAATCATCTGTATTAATGCAGAAATACCATCACAGTATGATCTGTCAGCTGCTATCAAGATCTTAGTAATGTTTTATCATATATTAAATATGTTTGTCATATATTAAAATCCAATTAATAAGTTTTTAGCAATTTGAAAGTGTTGCCTTTACATGCATTCAGTTTATAATTATTAATATTAATTGGTTTTTACTAGGATAATTTGTGATCACAGTTTTATAATTTTCTAACGGAATTTGCATATCTTTGCCATATACCATTCTATGACAAATTATTTTCTTACTGCTTATATACCCTGTAACTAGAAACCATAGGCCCTGATGCGATAATTGTCCCTTGCCAAGCTCCCCAAGTTCGCCAGGCACCACCATTTCACCACCTGTGCCTATACCCTCACTTTTCACAGTGCCAGCTTACCCCATATAACTTATCAGTCCCAGATTTGCCCCCAAATAGGTTGTTAGTGACAACTTTGCCCTTGAACAACTTCACAGTGCCAGAGTTGCCACCAGTTTGCTAGTTTTAGCTTTGTCCTCAATCAGTTTGTTAGTGCCAGCTTTGACCCAAACAGCTTTCCCCCCAGTTTGTCAGTATGAGGTCTGCCTCCAGTTTGTCAATGCCAGCTTTACCCCCAAACAGATTATTAGTACCATTTGCCCCCAAAACATTTTCAGTGCCCACTTGGCCACCCAACAGCTCATCAGTGCCAGCATTGCCCTAATAGCTTGACTGTGCCATCCTTGTCATCAAATATCTTGTTTGTGCAATCCTTGCCCCAGTTTTTCAGTGCAATCCTTGCCCCTGTTCTACCACAAAATGTGTGTGAATTGAGCGATCGTGCACATGCACAGTTCACTCTATGGTATGGGAACTGGGGACTAATACATGTACCGTATTTATAGTTAAAGGGAACTGAGGACTTATAAAAGTATTTTGAAAATTGGGCAGACTAGATGAACCAAATGGTTCCTATCTTCCAACACATTCTATGTTTCTGTGTTAAGATCTGCATGCTCAGTTAAACCGAGGGGAACTTTTGAGTTCCCGGACTTTGTGCTAGAACACCCCCAGTTTGTCAGAGCCATCCTTGACACCCAAACAACATTCCAGTGGTAGCCTTGCCCCCACTGGAAGTGTGTAGGGAGAGAGTGTGTAGGTCTATTCTCTCTGATGAACATGCTAATTGTTACACCAGTACTACAGTTTGTAGAAAACTTACCTGGTCAACCAGTGAGTTATTCAATTAAACACACTGAGAGTGACAAGTTCAGCAAGTAGTTGTAGAATAATCAGATAGTTTTGCTGGGAAAGTTTTTCTATAAAGCAAGAATTTTTTTTAGGACAGCATTATAGTCGTCATAGCAAGGCTACTTCTGGTAACTAACACAATAACCACACCAACACAATAAAATACATTTTGAGGCAGTGGAAGATTTTGAACACAACCAATTTTCCACTGCAGTAACATCACAGGTGGGCTAATGAAATCATGTTCTGCATGGAAGCTCTGTTTCTGAGGCCACTTTTTCTATTTGTCTGTTCTCTCTTTATTCTTCCAGGTGTTGTCAATATGAGTTTTCCTCTCTCTGACCAACCTGTATTTGGAGAATGGCTAATATTCGCAGAGACACAAGGTCATGTATACAACAAGTCATTTACAGTGCAGAAATATGGTGAGTGTACAAACACAAGTCAGTGAACCTTGTTTCTTGCCAAATGCCATTGACATTAATAACATAATATGAGAAAATAGTGAATTGGTGGCACTCACAAATGTGTATTGTATGCTGCAAACCCCTCTAGTATAAAAACCTTGAATTCACCAAATTGTACAGTGAAAAAGTAAGAGTGTGCGCAATTTAATATAAAAAAAAATGTATCTAAGTGTAAAGAACTTTCAATAACATTGACTTTGTGACCAGTGCAGTATTTACCGTAGAGGCATCCTAGGCAGATGTCTGGGGCGGCAAATTTTGGTGAATGGCATCGCCCCCCAACAGTGAAAAAAAAAACCCAAGGAAAAAAACGCACAGGCAGCCTGATTGCGACTGTCTGTACGTTTCTTTCTTAGGGGGCGGAGTGATGACAGGTCACGTGACCCAGCGCTCTGCCGTCAGATGCGCGCTGGGTCACATGACCTATCTACACTCACCGCGGGGAGCCGAACAGGCAGCATGGTAGGACACCATGCTAACAGGGGTGATGGAGGCATGTAATGGGGGTGATGGAGGCGTGTAATTGGGATGATGGAGGCATGTAATGGAGGTGATGAAGGCATGTGATGGGGTCATGTAATGGGGTGATGTGGGTTATGGGGCATGTCGTGCATGTGCAGCGTGGGTAGGGGGGTGCCCGAATTGTGTCTGCCTAGGGCAACACAAAACCAAGATACACCACTGCTTGTGACAAGATACAAACAAAGAGAGACCACAGTGGATAATATGGTGTAGTATATCCATTACGATCAGTGACCATATTGCCCCAGTAGTGATGTACTCAGTAATATTATACCATATTATCCCCTGTGGGCTTTCCTTTTTGTATCTAGCCACAAAGCCGATGTTACTGAAAGATCTTTAAAAGATGAAAAAAATTTAATACCAGTAATATTATACTATGAAAAAGAAACATTTAAAGTCCTGTTATGTTTTTACCAGAATATATACTACAATAGAGAACACAGTGTCCATACGGTGGGAGCAAAGAGGTAGAACACCACTCCCTCCCACTGGTTGTACACAGTTGTTAATAGGTCTATCTCTATAATTTATATGTGTCACAAATGGATCTCATAAAGGTATGGAGATTAAAATATACAACATTAGGGGCAATTGTTACAAAAGAAAATAATATATGCAATCTAGAATTTTTTTTTACCTGTTTGTGTGTTTTTAAAAGAAATTGTATAAATACAGTGCCACACTTCTAAGAATCCTATTAAATGAGAATTAACTTGTGCACCCA
The DNA here is from genome assembly GCA_036172795.1 of Pelodytes ibericus. NCBI lineage: Eukaryota > Metazoa > Chordata > Amphibia > Anura > Pelodytidae > Pelodytes > Pelodytes ibericus. The sequence continues at coordinate 32,301,083 of CM069860.1, forward strand.
AAAAGCATTTTAATCCGGTAAAAAGCAATTTAAATGGGATTAAACTATATTTGGAACAGTGCAACTAAGAACATTGTTCAAAATGTTTTTTAATCAGGCACACGTAATGTAGTGTGTGTGTGTGTGTGTGTGTTCAGACTAGTTCTATTCGTTTTATAACTAAAATTAAAATTATTGGTGTGAAAACTTGACAAGAACAGTATGTTGTTTTTTTTTTTTAACTAGGACACAAATGGTGAACTCTAATATAAATAAAACAAGAAACTGTTGTACTCTCCAAAATGTTGTCCAACACTCTACATATAAATAAGGAAATTAGGAAATTCTATGTACTCGTCAAATATTTTGTGGTGGTGCCATAAATAATTTTAAAGTGTTAACCGCCTACAAATTAATATGATTCTAGCGGGTACGCTGCAATCCCACAGATATGGGACGGTTTCTTCAAATATAGGCAAGTAAATCTGAATGCTGTGGCACTATGTTTGCTACAAGTTTAAAGGGGATAAATCATATTATGATGCTTATAAAAGATAAGCAAGATTGATGTTGGTTATGTTCTAAAGCAGCGGTTTAAGGGGATTGAAACAATGAATCGAACTAATAAATAAAGTAGGGACATCCAACATGCATCTTGTGACAGCGGGCAGCAAGATGTGGCCCAACTGGCTTAACTACACATATGCTCATTAGCCCTTATAAATTGGCTATTTTATTTTAATAAGGTTAATTCCAGCTGTTTTCTGACAGTTTTTGTGATACTGCTAAACAACCAATAACATTAATGCGATTCAATAAATATATGCATATTTAATCATCCTGCCCACTTGAGAAAAAAATTGGACGCCCTTGTTATAAAGGATTACATTAACGCCCAACAATGCATTTTTAATGACATTTTTGTATTTGCATAGAAATGTATAAATAAGGGGCAAAAGACTTGTCAAGTAACTTACAACATATTTATTTGTAACTTTGTTTCAGTCCTTCCAAAATTTGAGCTGGTGATTTCCCCACCTCCATATATCCGAGATATCGGCACCTGTGAGAAGGGTTCTGTTCTGGCAAGGTGCAATACAAGTTACTAGTACTGTATCTGTTTCTAACTCTTGCATTATTATTTTTTTAGCTTGTATACTGTTCTATCATTGCTTCCCAAACTAATGGAACATCTCTACTCCATGGTTACCCTATCCTGCACTGTCCTCCATTTTAACTCTCACTCTGTATATTGTCCCACTTAATTCATCTTCTGTTATTCCAGGTACACATTTGGGAAGCCAGTGAGTGGCATGTTGATAATAAATATGACAATTACTGGTGTTGGATATTACAGACATGAAATTGGTCACCAAGTTCTCAAGACCATGGAGGTGAGTTAAGGTCGACTTAAAGGGGGTGTTCCATCTAGACCAAGTATTAAATGTGTGTTAAATATGCTTTTTTTTTTTTTACACATTTTTAAGTAGTTATTTCAGTGTGTAGTACTCTTTTTTTTTTAAACAACTTGCCTTTCTTCCGTAGTTTGCAAAATCATTTTGCTGTTTGATTTTCACCCAGTCCCTCAAGCTCCCTCAGCCTATGTGTGCCCTCCCAAATCTGACATCACCACACTCAGGGCTAATTTGGAGGGTCTGTCTCGCTGTCCCACCAAACCCTACCTCTTTCGGGGCAAAGGTAGAGTTCGGCAGAACATTGAGGACCTCAATCCTGCCATCCTCATTGCATTCTCCGGTATTTAGGACACTGGAAAATGCCTACGACACATGGGGAGCAGTGCTGACAGCTTCAGTGACAGTGCTACCGTTCATGCATGCTATCGCTGACATTCGAACTCCCAAGTTTGGCGTTCCGACTCGCCAGGGGGAAATTTTGGGAGGTATGCATCTTTAATATTCCAGACACGGAAAAAGGCAGGAATGCAAAAATGTCACTTACTATTAGCCCAGACATAATGCAACTCTCTAATGATGCCAAATAGGGCCGATCCTAGTTGGGTGCACTGGGAGCACAGAGTCTGGCAAAGGCACGTCACTGGGAATCCAGTTTGAGGTTCTGCCCACATTTGCGGTTCTGCCCCCTTATGGTCGGCTCCTCCCCATCAAGCTTAGCAATCAATAGCCGCCCTATCGGCAGCTCCTTGGCTTCTCAGTGCAGCACACAGACAATATGCTGCAGAAAAGCCCTGAAGTGATAGGCTAACACAGAGCTCTGCCAGCCAATCAGTGTAGGGCTTTCATGCAGCATCACTGTGTGCTGGGAGAGGAGGACACGTAGCTCAGAGCAGCAGCAGAAAGGAAAGAGAAGATCTGAAGATGGGGTATGTGTTAGGGCATCTTATAGGGGCGATGAGGGCATGTATTGGGGGTGACGGGGGCGTGTAATGTGGTATGCAATGTGGTGATGGGGACATGTAATGCGGGTGATGGGGACATGTAATTGCGGTGATGGGGGGCATGTAATGGGGTAATAGAGCATGTAATGAGGTGATGGTGTATCTGTTGGGGCATCTAATAGGGGCGATGAGGGCATGTAATGGGGTATGTAATATGGTGATGGGAACATGTAATGCGGGGGATGGGGACATGTAATGGGGGTGATGGGGTATGTAATGGGGTCATGAAGCATGTAATGGGACGATGCAGGCATGTATTGTGGTGATGATGGCATGTATTGTGGTGATGGGGTTAATGGCGCATGTAACGAGGTAATGGGGATATGTAATGGGGAAATGGATCATGTAATGGGGTAATGGAAGCAGTGTGTGAGAGTGTAAGCATGAGTGACAGAGTGTGTCCGTGTGCGTGTGTGTGTGTTCGAGAGTGAAACCCAGTGTAATTACTAGGAGAAAATGTGATGAATCGGTATTATCCATATTGAATGTGATAATCAAGTGTGAAAATAAAAATAAAAACAGTGCTATCATCACCTATTATTTTTATTTTCACACTTGATTATAACATTAAAAATGAATAATATTGATTCCTCTTTATTTATAGTCTTTATATTCATGGCAATAAAAGTCCATACACATGGCATTAAAAATTAAAAATCACACTTACCTGTCTATCGTATTAAAACCATACATTATGAATGAATGTGCTGCTTTTCATTATATTATGGGCTTTACTCATGAAAGAGAGAATTGCAGGGAATTGAGATGGGAATTTCAAACTTAAGGCCAAAGTAGCAGAGTTGGAAAAATTCTCCCATTCAGTTTTATTCCCATCTCAATTCTCTGCACTGCTCTCTTTCATGAGTAAAGCTCTAAATAGTTATTCTGTTTTGCCATGGAAAAATACACATTTTGTTAAATGATGAAAAATGATCTAAACATTGTTGGCAGAATTGCGAGCAAAGTTATAACATTAGCACAAAATATGTATTAAATAAGTTTGTAGTGTCTCTTGTTTATGAGGTGGGTAGAAGGAGCATACCTCCCCAGGTTTCTGACACCCTTTTTATTAAAAAAAAAATATATATTTATGTATATATAGTGTGTGTATAGGTGAGAGTGAGTCAAGTTTACATGTGTGCCTGAGTGACTGGCATAATGTGTGTGTGAGATGTAGATTTACACACGTGTCTGAGTGGCACAATGGGATGAGTTTAAACATGTGTCCAAGTGAACGGCAGGATGGGAGTGTGAGAGAGATGGATGTGCATGTGTGTGTCTGAGTGAGTGAGAGGATGGGAGTGTGAGAGAGATGGATGTGCATGTGTGTGTCTGAGTGAGTGAGAGGGTGGGAGTGTGAGAGAGATGGATGTGCATGTGTGTGTCTGAGTGAGTGGCAGGATGGGAGTGTGAGAGAGATGGATGTGCATGTGTGTGTCTGAGTGAGTGGCAGGATGGGAGTGTGAGAGAGATGGATGTGCATGTGTGTGTCTGAGTGAGTGAGAGGATGGGAGTGTGAGAGAGATGGATGTGCATGAGTGTGTGTGAGAGAGTGAGAGGATGGGAGTGTGAGAGAGATGGATGTGCATGAGTGTGTGTGAGAGAGATGGATGTGCATGTGTGTGTCTGAGTGAGTGAGAGGATGGGAGTGTGAGAGAGATGTATGTACATGTGTGTGTCTGAGTGGGCATGCCTGGAATTGAATTGGGCAAAGGGGAGGAGTTAGTAATATAGCCACACCCTCATGCAGGGCGCCCCCAAAAAAACCTGCACCCAGGCGTCCGTGACCCTAGATGCCACAAATACTACCACTTTGAGGAACTTTTCCATGCTATACAGGCAGGTCTGCGTGCTTTCATTTTTTCCTGTGTTCAGTGGTCGGATTCAACCAAAGATTTTGTTGTGTTTGTGAGTCACATAGATAGTTTGCTGGTGGTATTTTGTTGGAGCCTTTACATATATATTCAGGGCTCCAACTGTATTAGGGATGTGCATCTTCAGTCAGATCTGACCACTGAAAGTGCCCAGAACTGTATATAAACAATAGAAAAGCTCCTCAAAGTTTTTAACACAAATGTTTATTTTGCCCGCTGTGGGATTGAATGATATGAGATAAATTAACTCAAGTCATTGAATAGACCCCATTGTATGCATGGATCAAAAAGAATACAGAAAGAATCTGTGTGCAACTGTATGAAGTATGCATTAATCACAGGTTTAGTATGATAATTGGATCCTTGTACATAAATATATAATATGTGTGGACATGGATGTGTGAACTTTTTTTGGATCCCAATTTATTTATGTGAAATACATATGGACCCAAAAATATTAGGCTGTATTGATATTGAATATGCATGGATCTGGCTGTGTTTATCTATCATTTCCATGCATCATAATGTACTAGTGTGAAATATCTTAAATCAGACTTATTATTTAAAATATATGTGAAATTATTTTGTGTGAGGTTCCATAATGTTAAATATGCACGGATCAGGCTTTATAGATTGGAAGAATGCAAAGATTAGGCTATACTGATTGAAAAAATATATGGATCTGGCCAGGGCCGGCCTTAAGTGTTCCGGCGCCCTGTGCGGGATTCCCCAATGGCGCCCCCCCATTTATGCGCTCGCACAGGTCGCACACCCCTAAGGCCGGCCCTGGATCTGGCTGTACAAGAAATAAGCATGAATTTATCGATAGATATAAAATATGCAAGGATCCATCTGTATAGATGTGAAAAATGTATGGATGCAGCAGTATTGATGTAAAATTTCAGCGGATATAGCTGCATAGATGTGTATAGATGTGATATATGCAGAGATTTGGGTGTATTGATATGAAATATGCTGTATAGATGTTAAGTATGAATGCAACCGGCTGCAGGGATGGGAAGTATACAAGGATAAGGCTAAACTGATGAGAAAAATATATGAATCTGGCTGCCTGGGGGTATAATGTGGATTGATATTGATCCCCATTCGGCACATAGCCCAGTAAAAGGGCCTTTTATCTCTTTTTCCTCCGTGTCCTCGGAGTTGCTACTCTAGAGGGATATTTAAAAACCCTCATTTGCAACCACACATTGCCTGAGATAAGTGCCCTGGTAGCTCTCTAACATTCCATATGTACCTAAGTCTGATCTGTTGCTGACCCTGCCTGTTCTCTGACCATTCATGTCTGTTTCAACCTTTTGCTTGTGACCTCGTCTTCTCCATTTTGCCTCATCCCATTTTGTGTATTCCTGTTGCCGACTCTGCGTGTCCTGACCATTCTGATTGTCTCCTGTCCTGACTCCGGCTCGTTCATCTTTTATGAACTTTTGCCTGTTCCTTTGATGTCTCATATCATTCTAGTTGGGTCCTCCAATCTGGTGGATTACCTCCCACAGCTCAAACTACGGAGTGTGGTCATTGGGGTGAATACCCTCACTTAGCTATCTTACATTCTACCAAGTGTCCCTGCACCACGGATCTACCCACCATCCACCAAATGTGTAATTTGTATATCAAGCTAGAAGGTGATGTCATAAGGCGACACCAGAGACACATTTAGAATTTCTCTTATTTTATGTATTTGCATGCAGTCTTGCTAACACAATGTATAGATTTTTTTTTTTATATATATATATTTTTATTTTTTTATATTCACAGTATAAACAGTGTTTAGGTTTACAGAGTCCTTTAATGTCTGATTTTTTGCTATTGCCCTGTATAGACCACAGTTCACTGTTTAGTGAATAGACTAAAAAAATGAACAAATTAGTTTTGGATGGTGTTTGTGCAGTCAAGCTTAGTATATTGTTCATATTTTGCTACACAAGTGTTAAAATCAGCAGATGTTGGTCAATTCTTTAAATCCAAGCTAAGTGTGTTTGTAATAGTGTAATTATAGCGGCATGGCTAAACCTAGGCTTACTAGAAGGGATTTTTTATAAAACATAGCTCATCTTGTTTTGTACCACTGTTTTTAGATTTATGGTTCCACCGTGTTTGACATATGTGCCAAGGACATGATGCCACTCGATTTTCCCGAGCATTTCCGTGGGACTGTGAATATTTGGGCTACAGTGACCTCTGTGGATGGCAGCAAACAAGTCACCTTTGATGACACCACTCCTGTTCAGAAGCAACTGATTGACATCAAATACACCAAGGATACCCGAAAACAATTTAAACCAGGCTTACCCTATCAAGGGAAGGTAGGGATTGGGAAATGGGGCTTGAGGGGAGGTGAGTGTGTGCAGTAGTAGTGGAGGAGGGTTATGAGTGGGTAGTGTCATGGACAGAAGTTTGCTATTACATTTAAAAGACATATTTATGTTTTAATGCTTTAAATTGTCAAACCTTACAGAAAAATTAACAAAGTATTTCTATATGCTCTGTAGCATCCTGTGCATATTAGTTAGCTAAAAAACTATACTACCACATTAATTATCCTATTCAACTTTAAACAAGTTATTTACTTTTTATATTTATATATTAATCTTTATTATAAAAATATTTTCAATATACTTACACATCAAATCTCAAAAATATAGGCAAATGCATGCAGGCTTTTCTTAAATCTTTATTGCCCTTAGAACAATGACCACCTTAGCAGAGAAAAACATAGCATTATAATACTTTGGCTTCTTGTTCAAAGGAGTAGTTGTCGCAATATATTTACGAGTAGCATCACATCTTTTATACCACACACGGTTGGATAATAGCTAGACAAACATTCAGAAATCTTGTCGGGGATGGAGAGAGTGACACCTGTTAAGCCACCACCAATGTCTGAATGGAGGCTAGTGCTGGGAGCTCAAAAGAAAAAAGAAAATATAGAGTATAACATTAAGACACAATGTAAATTTAAGTGCAATGGGTCCATGATGAGCCATGTATTTAGTATTCTTGTTTTCCTCAGAGAATGGTATAAAACATGAAATGAAAACCAGGAAAGTATAGTGTCTTCAATAAAATGATTTTGTAAATTATTGCTGTAATGTTCCACACGTTTATTTGCATACTAATCGTACCTAGTCATCTGACTTACCAAATCTTTGAAGTTTGTCTTATGATCCTCAGGTGGAAGTTACCTTTCCAGACGGCAGCCCGGCAGATAGAGTTAGTGTGCGCATCAAAGCTGAACTCACTCCCAAAGACAATGTCTACACAAGTGAGCTTGTGTCTCAAAATGGCCTTGTGGAGTTCCAAATCCCATCGATACCCACCGGAGCCCAGTATGTTTGGCTGGAGGTAGGCTAGACAACAATCAAAGAGAGTCCTGGCTGGTGTCTTTGTGGTGTCTTTGTGGTGTCTTTGTGTCCCAGATATTTTTTGGCACTCCAACAATCTTGTATTGTTATTCTCGCTTTGATCAACCCTTCCGGGTCTATGATTCTTCTCCCAGAGCAGGGCACTACAGTTTTGCACGTAAAATACTATCAATCTGAGGCCTTCCAGCTGATGTTGGACTACATCTCCCATTCTCCCTTGACAGCTTCTTAGCTGGCAAAATATTATGGGACATGTAGGCCATCAACAGATGGGGGGCCACAGTTTTAACACCCCTCTATTAAAACAAATGCTAACTTGTAGTTGATTTATCACAAGATCAACACAGGATACTCAGCAGATGTGGCCACATGGTATTGGAATGATAACATAATGTTTATTATGACTTTTAATGAATTTGGTCTTCACAATGTCTTTTCCAGAGTAAAGTAACAGCTATTGACGGGAAACCTGTAGGAGATCAGTATTTGCCCAACTATTTATCCATAAGCAGTTGGTACTCTCCAAGCAACTGTCACCTCTTGTTGCAGCCACTCGAGAAACCATTACTGGTGAGAACACAATAGTAATTTTGGAAGTTCAATGTTACCATTCTCTTTCAGTGTCCACTGTATCAATTTAGTGCTTGTTGAATTAAGGAGAAATATCATTGCCGTTTGGAGTGAAGAAAGATTTTTTTTACCACTGAAAGCAGAATTTGAAATTGCTGAAACAAGGGGTTTTTATTTGCCTTCTTTTGGATCAACAGCCTTCTTTTGAATCAACTTTTCCTATTCAATAAACATTGAATAGGAGAAGGGTTGAACTTGTTGGACGCAAGTCTTTTTTCAACCCAAACACCCTGGTACCCCGCCTGGGTACCTCCATCAGTCTCAGCTTCCTAGGGACCCTCACAAGGGCTGAGAATTCAATGCAAACTTACCCAGTGTTCCCACCTCCCCAAAACAGAACCCCCTTTTAAAGCCAGGGACCATAGTCTAATCTGTTCTCTCCAAGAACCCCAGTGTTGGATGGTTTTGTCACAAGTACCTAACTACCTAAGAACCTGAAGACAAAATGGGGTTGAAACAGTGGTGTGCACAAAAGTTGCACTAAACTTTGTTTTAAAATTATGCTTCATTAGTAGAAGCATTAACAGTACTGTGGAGTAAACCTGACTTTGGTGATACACGTGGGTTTACTCTGAGCTCTGCCTCCCAGCTGTCAGTGGGCCCTCAGCTGATCGGAGTGGGGGCTCAGAGAGAGACCGCTGTTTTCATGCCATCAACAGAGGGGACTTTAACTAGTTAAAAAAAAAATGTACTTAAACACTGTTAGAAAAAGGAAATATTGTCCATATTGGTATCCCTAATGCTGTTACTACCCCCACCTCCCTTGACCTCTTCACCCCCTTATGTGTCTCATCCCCCACTCCTTCTAGATTGTAATCTTGCGAGCAGGGCTCTCTGCCTCATGTATCAGTCTGTCCTTATTCGTCTAACTTCGTCATGTTGTCCCTCTCTATGCATTGTACCTAGCGCTACATACATTGTTGGCGCAATATAAATAAATGTAATGTAATATCACTATAAGAACTCCAGTGAAGAACTCTGTAGTATTAACGTTAGTTTCACTTTTCATTATTGAAGGTTGGAGAGGAGGCATGGATTGCCTTAAAGTCGACCTGTCCATCTAATTTCACTTTGCATTATGAGGTGGCATCTCGTGGAAACATTGTACTTTCCGGCCATCAGCCTGGAAACCTCACTCATCAGAGAAGCAAGAGGTCAACTCTGGTGACCTTTAACAAGGATGTCCATGGAACAGTTGCAACAGGAGCAGGTGAATTTTAGAATAGAGTTGGTAAGCAAGGTTGCTCTGATGTGGGCTGCCACGTCCAGATTAAATGATTTCTACTACTAAAAGATGACCATAAGAAAATTAAATGAAGTTAGGGCATCACATAGAAAATATGTGCCATGGATGGATTACTTTCTGTTTTATTTCTATAATACCTTTTGGTGACTGATTGCTTGCCTTGAGTCTTTGTGAGGTCGCTAAATGTGCCAAACGTGTTTAGTGAGACAAATTAAAGAAGACTTGTCATCTTTAGGTCATAAAATAATTATTTTAGTGAAATCGGTAGCAATTATGTAGATCTAGAGAGGATAGAAGGGGATAATTTTACACTGACATATACCACTGTGTTTGCGATCATGCAGACTAGACCAGCAATGCACTCCTGCAAGCCAACCATGTGTGGGGTTTGCTCACTCATTTCCCTTGGCGTAGAATTGCATAATATAGAAGGTAAGCTAAAATCTTTAGCAGTGCATGATGTTTGATCTTTATATAAAAAGTTGGTTATCAGAATGCAGGAAATAAATCTACTGCTCACAAAATTGTGTAGAGATGCACTTTAAAATGTTACAAAAGTCAGATTGTTTTAATAAAAAGATACTCTAGAAACACCGTATGAAAAAAAAAATACAAACTGATAGTAACACTCTTACTAAAAGACCTTTAAACAGTTGGGTGCATCAGTTAGCCTAAATACAACAAACACAAACAAGCCAGTATGCTTTATCCAGTCTGCATTGTATGCATTGTACTTAAAGGGACTCTATTACCTAAATATTGTTTTTGCTGTGAAATTATAGCATAAAACTTTAATATTTTAAAAATGTGTTTTAAACGTGTCTGTGGTGTCTCCTGTGTATGACATCACCTGTGATTGATATGCAAATTACATATTTTCCATTGAAAACCTGTTCATTTGCATATGAAACTACAGGTGATGTCATAAACAAGAGACGCCAGAGTCGTATTTTCTCCACTTTTCTCCTAATTTAGCTAACATAATGTATAGATTTTTTTCAATCATATATTTTTTTTTTTTTGTAATTAAAGTTTTTATTGGCACCAGAAATTGATATTACAACATGCTGTACATCAGGATGTACGCCATTTGGATTTTACAACTGATAATCCGTAGTATAGATACATAAAATAATTAAGAAATGAAAATTGAACAGTGAGTTACGTATCTCATCTCTCTGTATATATGAATGAAAAGAATAACAGTAACAGAAAAATAAAGAAAAAGGTCACAGCACTACAATCGAATGTATAAGAAAACCTTAAGCGTTGGCGTACCATCATATTAGAATAATTAAAAATAAATGCACAAAAGCCCAGTCCGATCCCTACCATTAAAGCATACAGAACATTCATAGACAGTGTGTTCCAGTTATAAAAATTAAGCCCGATCCCTACCATTAAAGCATACAGAACATTCACAGACAGTGTGTTCCAGTTATAAAAATTAAAGACCGCATGAATGTAATTCGGCAATAATCAGCAGAGATACATATATACTAGAAGAAAAAAATCTGAACAGCGACTGCAAAAATAATGACAAATAGTATTCGGGATCGGACCCCTGAGTGCAGGTCCTGACTAATGATAGCAACAATAATAGAACTGTAAGCGATGGTGCACCATCATAATAAATTGGGAAATCGTAAAAATAGTTGCACTGTAATCCAGCTTGAGCATTACCATTAAAATATGCAGAACATCACCCGTGTTCCCCCTCCCCCCTCCCGCTGTCTCTTCTTCTAGTCTTCTTTTCTCTTCTCTTCATTCTCCCTCCTTTTTTTTTTTTTTTTTTTTTTCTTTTCTTCTTTTCCATTTTTATTTTATTATTGGCTGTTTGATGGTTTTTTTTTTTTTTTTCTTTTTATTCTTCTTCATGAATAAATAACAAATTGCCGATGCGAACAATGCAAACCGAGTAACTCTCGAGAAGAATGTTATATTATTTTGTATTCACCAACGAAACAACGTTTTTGAGATATTATTACGGCTAAGGTTAAAATAATGGACACATGTTGGTTCCTAATTACAAGTTATGTATGATAATATCAGTTAAGATAATTGAATGTATCGTTTCATTCAACAAGATTACGACAGCCTGATAATCTGATGTTCTCACATGTATATGCTACTCAATATTCTTGTTATACAAATACTTGTGTATAAAATCTGAAAAACCAATAAATAAAGAATTTGAAAAAAAAAAAATATGCAGAACATCAGCAAACAGTGCCTTCTAGTAATGAAAGTTGAGTACAGTATGAGTGTAATTCGGCAACACTCCACAGAGGTTTATGTACTACAGTACAAATGAACAAATGAACCTCGAACACCAGCTGCATAAGCAATACCATGTATCGTTCGGGACTGGACCCCCAAGTGCAAATCCTTACTGCCAAAAACAACAAAATTAAAGGGGGAGGAAGAGATGTGTGAAAAACAGGTAAGAAAGCGGAAAGAAAAGCTAGGAAAGCAGGTAAATGGCATCCCAAGAGAGGAATGACGGCAGCATCCAGAGGGAGCTGCACAAAAAGATGGGCGCTAGTCCACGCTTTTGGTTGCCAGCAGGTATACTCCCTCAGAAACGAGCAAGCTTAGTGCCCTGGGGGGATCGTACTGCGAACTCAAAAAAGCACTGAGTTTCTATGAAATATCATAGACGTTGCACCTAGGGGCCACTCAGAATTATTGCCACAGGATCTGCGGTATCCAAGGTCTGGGTTGAATCTGGGTCGAAATCTCATCTTTCATGCACGTTGGTCTGATTTGGCGGCTCCTCTCTGCAACGAGGATAAAATTTAAAATCCTGTCTTTAACCTACAAAGCCCTCCACTCCTACTGTTTTAACTGCTTTAACCTATATCACTATAGGAGTACATGTACTTGTGATGATATATAATGTTTCTTTCTGTTATATATATTTTGATATACTGATGTACTTATCATTGTAATATTGTGCCTTCAGGTTCCACACAGCCTGCCAATGGAGATCCAGAAGTTTGGTTGTCATATGTGCACTTCCCAATCACTCATAAAATGGCTCCTTTGAGTCGTTTGCTAGTTTATTATGTGCGAGACAATGGAGAAGGCATTACAGACAGTGCTCAGATATACATTAAACCTGCATTTGAAAATCAGGTAATATACAATATATCACCAATTTCTTATTTGCACCTCAAATGGTGTGTAATGAACAAATTAGCAATAATAATGTATTTACCCTACTTTTTTCCCAGCACATGTATTCCTTAGCTCTTCACATTGGTTTTATTTTATCGCTCATTACCACTTGTTACTACAATTAGATTGTGTTAAGTTCTCTGCTTCTATTTATATATAAATATTATATATATTATGCATTACTCCCATTGCTGTCGAAAAGTATACCCATCTTGTTGCTCTATATAAGATTTTTATATCAACTGTGGTGTGGAAATTAGCCTTCTTCTTCATTGTTCCATACAATTTATGATGAATGGAACCAGGCAGGGCTGCCCATTATCCCCGCTCCTAAGCTTGATCACGGTCGAGCCCTTGGCTGAATCTATAAGACAAAATAATAAAATATCTGGTCTGAGAGTAGGAAAGGAAAACCTTAAAATGTATAAAACATATATTGTGCCAAGATGGCTATATTTATTAAGGATGCTTCCTCTGGAGATACCAAATAGCTGGCTGAGCCTGATTCAAACATCCTTCTGTAATTTCATATGTCAGAATAAAAAACCTAGACTGAATTTAAATTGCCTGAAGTTAAAAGTGTCTCAAGGCGGGCTGGCGATGCTAGTCATGATGGAGTTTTATGACATTAAAAAATGGTGCTATGCCTCAATTTGGTGGAGAAGCAATTTAAAATTTTAAACAGAATGTACCTAGTTCCTGAACGGTTAGGTAAAATGTTTCCAGGTACGTCTGATCTATGCTGGAGATGCAAAAGAGGGAGCATGTTCCACATTTGTTGGGAATAAGCCCCCCCCCCCCCCCCCCCCCAATTATACTGGAATGAAATGTTGGGGAAGCAGGGAAAAATGGAATATATGTGTCGACATACTAGCTTGAGATCTATAAAAAAGGAAAGAATCCTGGTTGTAGATTAAAAATCAGAGGTAGTGAAACTAAGTAAAAGAACTATTTTGCTAGGTACTAGCTCCCAGATTCTCTACGGACCAATGTGAATGGGTCTATGTTCACAGAGATTAAGAACAGTTCATTTAAAACTGTTAAAGGTTTATAGTTAAGATGACACCCTAATGTTAATTGTATACTGTATTTCTGCTTATGTTAAAGCTGAAATTCAGTTGTCTGATTATATGATATGAATTAAAATACTGACAAATAAAAGACATTAGAAAAAGAAATATGATGAATGAGCTTGATTTCCTAAAATGTACATTTTTTATTTTTTTTACCAACCAGGTATCTATGGTCCTCTCCTCTAATGATTCCAGACCCGGTGACCTGGTGGATATTAAAGTAAAAGCAGCCAAAGGAAGCTGTGTGTGTCTGTCCACTGTAGATAAGAGTGTCTATCTTGTACGAAATGGCTTCCAGATAACACCTTCACAGGTTGGTTTCTGATGTGAAAACCACTTTTATGGTAAAAAAAGATATGCATAACAAATTGTGGTCTCTGTGGACCATCAGTGGGCCTCAGGGCCTTTTCAAGTGGTTTTCAGAAGGTCTTGGATGCATGGAATAGCCTTCCAGCAGAATTGGTAGAGGTTAATACAGTGAAGGAGTTAAGCATAAAAATTTGGCCACAAAATATTTTTTAATTTCTTTTAAATTAAGCAGAACTGAGGCAGACTGAATGGGCCGAATGGAGTATCTGCCGACACATTCTATTTTTCTCTAATTCTATATGTTTCTTGAGAAAATGTGATTTTGCACAAGACTGAAAGTGGGAAAACAAAAGAGGGGTATAGCTTTAATTATTTTATATATTATTTAATATATTTATTATTTTTAAATCATCTTGTGTTCTTAATCCTGGTTATTGCAAAATGCTACATAGTTGTAAGCCATTTCCTAAGTAGCCTTGAACGATGTGGTTGAAGAACTGTTCTAGCTAAAATAAATACTCTATTGGAACCTATGCTAAATATGTAGAACTCTATTGTTTTTTTGTGCCTTGTCTACTTTAAATTTAAAAGCACCAAACAACTGCTCTGCATCCACATATTATAAATTCTGTATTTTGCAGGTATTCCAAGAGCTAGCAGAGTTTGATGTATCCGATGCATATGGGACTGGGAAGGATGAAGGACATTTCTGGTGGCCTGGAATGGGCTCTCGGAGGAGAAGGTCATCTGTATTTCCTTGGCACTGGGACATCACTAAAGATGCACGATTTGCTTTCACAGTAAGAAATGACTTGTGAAAAGTGATAGGACAGTAGTGCAAATACAGTTCAAAGACAAGTGCATAGTACAATTATTCTAGGCTTAAAGGAAGAGTGACACCACAACAGTTCCTCTTTAAGTATATTGGGGAGTATAGTTACCAAACCTTTTCCCATCACATGTTATATACATTTATTTCTTATAGACAATTTAATTTATCTAATGTTGTGTGTGCTGTAGAAATCAGGTTGGAATCCTTAAATGAACAAAACATATCTATCTAGTCACAATGTAAAAATTAAACGTGCCCTTTTTTACTTTTTATTTCCACAGGAGGCAGGACTAGTTGTAATGACAGACATTGTGAGTCTCAACCACCGCCAAAGTGGTGGAATGTATACAGACGAGGCAGTGCCAGCCTTCCAGCCACATACAGGAACACTAGTGGGCACTTCCCACTCCAGGATTGCTCCTCGGTAAGTAACCAGTCTCCTAGAGGTACTCTGAGGTGAGGTCCTCTAGGAAGGAGATTTAAGTAAGGTTTTTGACACTGTCGCACATAGAAGGCTTATCAATAAACTGCAATCTTTGAGTTTATATTTCAATATTTTTGAATGGCTGAGTGACAGGCAACAGAGGGTTGTAGTCAATGGAGTATATTCGATGCAAGGTCTTGTTACTAGTGGGGTACCTCAGGGATCTGTACTTGGACCCATTCTCTTTAATATTTTTATTAGTGATAGTGCAGAAAGTCTTGTTGGTAAGGTTTGTCTTTTTGCTGATGATACAAAGATTTGCAGCAGGGTTGATGTTCATGGAGGGATAAGCCAAATGGCAAATGATTTTCTCAACTAAAAAAAATGGTCAGAGCTGTGGCAACTGACATTTATTGTGGACAAGTGCAAAATTATGCACCTTGGGCATAAAAACCCTAAAGCAGAATATAGAATATTTGGTACAGTCCTAACCTCAACATCTGAGGAAAGGGATTTAGGAGTAATAATTTCAGAGGACTTAAAGGTAGGTAGGTAATGCAATAGAGCAGCAGGAAATGCTAGGAGAATGCTTGGTTGCATAGGGAGAGGTATTAGCAGTAGGAAGAGGGAAGTGCTCATGCCATTGTACAGAGCACTGGTGAGACCTCACATGGAGTATTGTACGCAGTACTGGAGACCGTATCTCCAGAAGGATATTGATACTTTGGGGAGAGTTCAGAGAAGGAGTACTAAACTGGTTTATGGGTTGAAAGATAAAACTTACCAGGAAAGGTTAAAGCATCTTAACATGTATAGCTTGGAGGAAAGACGTAACAGGGGGGATATGATAGAAACATTTAAATACATAAAGGGAATCAACACAGTAAAGGAAGAGAGTATATTTAAAAGAAGAAAAACTACCACAACTAGAGGACATAGTCTTAAATTAGAGTGGCAACGATTTAAAAGTAATATCAGGAAGTATTACTTTACTGAGAGGGTAGTGGATGTATGGAATAGCCTTCCAGCAGAAGTGGTAGAGGTAAACACAGTCAAGGATTTTAAGCATGCATGGGACAGGCACAAGGCTATAAGATAGGGAACTGGGGACTAATAAAAGTATTTAGAAAACTGAGCAGACTGGATGGACCGAATGGTTCTTATCTGACGATTGTTTCTATGTTTCAAAATGCTATTAGGAGAAATGAATGCAATGTTAGACTCCATAAATATTCTTAGGAGCAAATATGGGCTATTAATTATTGATTATTTGTTATTTTTCCAAAGGATTAGTAGAGAGGGTAAGCTTGGTAATAGTGAACCGTAGAAAATTCCATACACGTGAATGATCTAAAAAGGCGCATTCTATTTTAGGCACCGGGCAGGTCAATCCTTTATTCTATTAAAAAATAAACGTTCTAAAACGTAACCAACAGAACATTCCGTTAGGTTACATGGTTATTGCTCTGCTATTGACCTCTGTAGCTCCCGAAGTGTAGAACTATCTCAAATAATATTATTTTTATCACCTTCCAAATGATAATCCTTGCAGGTTTTGTACAGCCAATTCATTAGTAAGGGGTAAGGGGCAAACCACTGCTGTTCCCTTGCTCCCCTGGTAAAGGGTTGAAATAAATTATATTGCTTTTACTGATAAAGATATCAGTCTTCACCAATATGTCTAGTTATGCTATTAATAACTCTTAACTACTGAGTGTAAATTCAGAGTCCACACTTCTTGCTTTCGGCAATTCAACAATATTTAATTAATAGAGGCTACACACATACAAATAAACAATACATACAAATACTACAGATATATATGACAACTGGTACTAGGTTGGTATATGCTTTCACTAATTATTCATTGATTGAATGGAATCAACTAGCTGAAACAATGAGTTCACACATGTGATACATTTACCACTCCTTGGAATCACGTGTTACCAGGCAGCCAGAGAGAGAGAGAGAGAGAGAGAGAGAGAGAGAGAGAGATGTTGTCCCCAAGGGACACCGTGTGTAAGAGAGCTTGCAAGAAGGTTTGCCAAGTCTTTCTTCAAGAGAGAGCCAACCTTCTTTGTTGTACACTCCCTCCCCCACAGCCAGTCTTCTAGTAGTATTTCCAGAAACCATATTGACTGGGGGAGGGGCTTGTAGAGTTAGGGACTGGAGGTGACAACTGGTTACTTGCCATGTGCTCTGGAGAGTGTAGACTCCATTAATGTCTGAGGCTAGATTGCAGAAGCTTATTCAGTCTTCTGCCCATATTAGAACACTGTATTAGAACACTGTATTGCCACACAGCAGATTAGGTTGCCAATCCTACCTCCGTTTTTACAAGGGTTAACATCTGCTGCTATGCATCAGTGGAAATTTAGTCCACAACATTTACCTTATCTTAAGTTAGGTATCATAGCAGCTTGGGTGAACTTTATTTTCAATTGTGATAAGCTAGCTGAGCATGGTAGTAATTGTAGTCCACCTTAGTTGGAGTGATGGCTAACCTAGGGTAGTGGTGGATTAATGAGTGTAATGGAGAAGAAGGTATCTGGAGGCAAGGCCATCGAGGGGAGGGATGTGCTCTGATGGAGGAGGGAATATTAAATGGTTAGTTGATGGTGGAAATAGTGTGAGGGTAAGGAAATGAATGAAGACACAAAAGAATGACCGTTTTATAGATACTTGTGGACTAAAAATGCTGTTTTTATTGTGTTATGGTATTATTCTAGGCTTCCCTGTATTTTATTTGTTTATATTTTTTTCACAGAATTGAAAAGAGAAAGCGGACTTTCTTCCCTGAAACCTGGGTTTGGCATTGCTTCAATGTCAGGTAACCAGAATAGTAATGTCACAATGTACTTAAATAGACCACATGTAGGGACACTGCCTGTCCAGCAGGTGATGAGAGGAAGTCGAATGCAGTAGGTATGAGTTGCTGAGCCCCAATAACTGCCCATCTCATTTTATCATGATCTTCATGTTTTAAATATGACAACTCTCTGGTCAGGGTGATACATTCTGAAATGACAGCCCAAGTGAGGAATGGTTGGCCATGGTTTTACAGTATAGTTTGCTATCAGACTAGATGGACTGAATGGTTCTTATCTGCTGACACATTCTATGTTTCTATCATTGCTAATGAGAAAATATCAACCTACAGCTCTCTAAATTAACACACCATTTTGTTCCTATGCGCTTCATATGATCTTTGTTGTACTTATTGATTAGTTATGACATCCACACAAAACTAGATATAACGTTTAATAGAGTTATTAATAGTTTTACTGTTGTTGCAGTAGTAGCAGTTTAGACAATCTTAACAAGCTCTCTTTTTCGTGTTGAAACCAGCTTCACCTCCCCCCCATCTTTCCATGCTCTTCAACAGAGAGAGGCTGATTCTACATTAATGCCTAATGACAGCACTGTAAAATCTTCTACAGAAGGAGCCAGCTCAGCTTCTCTGTACTTCCTTTCACTTGTCTCACAGCGGGGCGTGCACACATAAGCAGGGGGATCAAATTTGTGGCTGCAGTCAAAATATTTTCGATATAAAACTACAATACAGCTGTCGTTTGTTTTAAAGTTATATATATATATAAATATATATATATATGTATATAGATGTATAAATGTGTATTTGACGTATTAAAACCATGTACAACAACAGAGATTCCATATAGTGTGACAATCTTAAAATTCTGTAGCTTCATCTGTTACCTGTAAACTCTTCACATTGCATCATATTCATCTGAGAATCTTCTCTTTCCAGTGATGCTACCGGTGAGGGAGAGCTTCGTTTGGAGGTCCCAGACTCTATTACTACGTGGATAAGTGAAGCAGTTGGACTGTCTGAGGAGAGCGGGCTTGGAGTGGCTAAAGCTGTTCACCTAAAAACCTTTAAACCATTCTTCATTGATTTCACACTACCATACTATGTGATACGAGGGGAACAAGTCAAAATACCACTCACAGTCTACAACTACTTACCTTTTAGTGCTGAGGTGAGGAACTATATTTTTTATGAAAATGTCATTAGTTGCAGACATGAGAGCAGACACGACTGTATGTCAAATACTGAAAACATATTCAGTTTGTTTACAATGTGTGGCAAATATTAACAATTGTCTCCCAACCCTGCCAGAAAAGCTATGTTCTGCCACTGGGCCCCCACTCTTTCAAGCAGCAGATGTGTACTAAGTAAGCAGCAAGTCCACACATTTAATTATAACAAAACAACGAGGGATATGCAACATAATCAGTTAATTGGAAGCGCCTTCTTGTAGCTGCATTGCCCCTACGTTATGTGTTTATACATCTAGATGTATGGTTACTACCTGTATAGACAAATTAATTTTTATAGCAATAGCTACATGCTATTCTTTTATTGTTTTCACTCAACATAAGCTCTATTCTTATTTCTTCAAGGTGCACATAAAAATTGCCATCCCAAAAGGCATAAAGTTTGTAGGATACCCTGGGAGGCAACATCTGATTCGGAAACTGTGTGTTGCCTCTGGTGAAACCAAACCCACATCAGCTGTTTTATCCTTCACTGAACTGGGACAAGCAAACATATCAGGTGATAATCCAATTACTTTACCAAACACGTGTGATTAGTGAAATATATCTGATTATTTGCAAAGTACTCCCCCGCCCTTATTTTTTATATAACCCTCTTTCACACACATACACAATCCTAAGGACCACCTTGGAAATTCCTGGCTTTCAGGCTTTTAAATGGAAATCACTACACTTCTCTACATGGTATAAATGATAAAGTGATTACAATCCACATTTAAACAAAATATACACTTTTGTCATAAACAAACTGACACAGAAACATGTAAGTTGTATTGTGTGCTTATTGTAGACATATCCCTATAAGCAAGGGTAGGAACCAACACTGCTCATGGTGGACATTTGCTAAGATCTGTGGTTGACAATTTAATTATGCTCTATGGACCTTCACAAACATTGCCATGAACATATTGCCTATCCCTAGGAGGTGTACTGATAGTTCTTTGTATAATGCTATAATATCCCTTCAAATATGCAGTACCCCCGTCATTAAGGCTGCCCAGGTCTCCAAAAATCCATATCCCTCCTACTTTCTCAGTCTCTGACTGGTCTCTCTATGCTCCCGCTGTCTCCCTGTTTAAGCACTGTGGAATATCTTAAAATCTATTATTTTAGTTGATCTTTGTGGTATTTCTCAGCTAGAGCTTTGGCATATGGAGGCTTTAATTGTCACCCAGAAGGAGCCAGCAGCCTGAAGAACAAGCATGCAGAAGATACATACGCAGAGAAGAAGGTTCCAGCTGGGAGTGACTTTGTCCGACGAAGTGTGATGGTGGAGGTGAATGCCAATAAGCAACTTATAACATTGATTGTCTGTATCAAAAATATAGTCAGTGTATCGAGAGAAGGTATTTGTCATTCTTAAGGATCAACAACCCACACCAAATCCATTTTGCCGGAGAGCAATTATTTCTTGCACATGAAAGTATCAGGATTTTTAAAATGGAGGTGTCACTGTTATACATAAAACACAGCGATTTCACCTTTATTTTTTTTTTTTACTTCGAATGCGTTGTGCAATGGCTGATCTCTACATTCAAAACACTGACTGCCCTTAATACCCCAGCACACTATTCTCCAATATCTCCAGCAAACACTTTATAATCCAACGTCTGACCTTTGAGAAGTAGTACTTACGGGTAGAGTCTATAGTAAATAGCATCTGAAGTTTATGGTCCACTCACAAAAACGTTCCAATATATAATTATGTTTTTCTGTACACTGTCTTGTACCTTTCCTAAAAAATCTGAAAGTTTTCTGCATTTGTTTTCAGCCAGAGGGTTTATCTCGTGAGTACACATACAGTGTCTTCTTCTGTCCGAATGGTAAGTTCAGCAGGTTTTTATTATAAAGTGATTAATAACAGCCTATTAAAAATAGTAAAAATACAGATAATTATATTTAAATATTATTTTTAACAACAGTTCTTCATATAATAAACAAAATGTGTTTGTGTATAGCACATAGGATAATTAATACACGTAAATGCAATTGCTGGGTTAGACATTGAGGCTTCGGATTTGATAGATTGTTGCTGGGCCCTAGACCTGAATCGTTCTCCTCTAGGCAGAGAGATTCTGCCTCCTTTTGGCATTTGACCTGATAAGATCTGGCTTTTATTTTTTTATTTTTTTAGCAAAGACATCTAAACATAAACAACTTGTAAGTGCATTAAGGAAGTTAGCATTTTATAAAATCTGAAATGTGTATGACTATTTTAAAAAAACATTAGATGGGTCTTTAAGTTTAGTAGTAAAATAAAAATATACTGCTGACATCACCTCATGGCACCATGTGCCAATAAATACAATGTAAACTGATAATAGATATTTATTTAAATGTGTGCATATACTTACAATTTTGCTCGCATAGCATATGATTTATATTCATGACAAAGCCCCTTTAAAATATTTTCCAAGTAGTCTGGCCATGGAACAAAGATCTGAAACTGTGATTAAATGTGTCCCTTTATTGTCTGACATGTCCCTTGATTAAGCTTTTTTTGGGGCGATTTGCTAAAAGGTAAGCTGTAGATGAGTTGTGGTGAGATGAAGTGAACATGTAGCTGTTCATTTTCAAGCCTTTTTAGTTTCCAACGCTAAGCAAACTCCCCAGGTTTGTCCCTGCACAAGGTATAGCTAAATTTTCAAGATGAAATGTTCAACTCATCTAAAACTCAACTGCAATTCACTTTTTAGTGAATAGTCCCTTTGTAGTTACCATAGTTCTCTATTTTTTGTCAATGTAATGTCCTTGTGAATTTATTTGATGTCTTTTTTGGCCTAGAGAAAATTCAGATTTCCACCCCCAATAAGTTTGAATATCAGTACATACAGAAACCCCAACGAATGACTCGTTTTGAACTGACTGTAAAGGCTCACAATGATGCACATGTGGCACTGTCCTCTGGACCCCATGACATGGCCGAGATGATAGAGATTGTCATTGGGGGGCAACATAATTCCAAAACCTGGATATCCACCAGCAAAATGGGTGATCCAGTGTCCAGTGTAAACACAGCTGCAATTTTATCCTGGGATGAGTACCGTGCGTTCTGGATCAGCTGGAAAAATGGCGTCATCCAGGTAATATTGTCATAAAAATGATTTCGTTTACTATTCAGGAAGGCTTCCTAACAGATAAGGTTAGAAATTAGTATGTATGTTCCAGGTAGCAGTTTGATTTCAATTGTACCTATATAGGGATGTAAATTTTAATTTGAAAAAGAGTAGCTTAATTATTTTGTGCTTTTTTTTGAAGCCCAACATTATGCATCTACATTCGTTTAGTTTAAAATCTTTGTCACCCTGTGGCACTTTTGAATGCAGGAAAGAAACTTAAAGGATATAGACCTTCCACCTTCCTTTCTTCTCTGTCTCCACCTTCCCCAGGTAGGACACGGGACTCAGGGCTCCAATGACTCTATTATCTTGGAATGGGTAGCAGCCAGACAGCCCGACGTGAAGTTCATCGGTTTTTCCACCGGCTGGGGCTCCATGGGGGAATTTAAAATATGGCGGAAGGAAGAGACAGATGAGAACCACAATGAGGCTTTCACTCTTGGGGTTCCACACAATGTCATCCCAGGTTCTGAGAGAGCCACGGCATCCATTATAGGTCAGTATTATTAATTTAATTAATCATTGTATGTATATGTTGTGTAGGCCAATTACATTTTGAGAGGTTGGTAATCTGTAACACAAATGTAACAGGATTCAGCCCATTCCACCTTATTCTGTCACATAGCAGCCCAATCCAGAAAGAGCCAATATAAAAAGGAAAGAGGAAGTGTGTATGATACTGATTAGATTTTTGAATAGTTTCCCCATTTTAAGTGTCATTTTAAATAAAACATTTCAACCTACAAACTCAAAAACCTATAACCATTTTTTTTCACTTCTCCAAACAACAATCTAGCCTTGATTTCTGTACTAGTTATAAACAATGTTGCATGCTGGGAAATTTCACAATGGTAGAAAGTTACACAATGTGGTTTTCCTGGCTGGATTTGTCATCCAACAGATACAAAAAGTAACAACCTCACCTTTTATTAATATCCCATAGCATAAATCTCCATATTATTTTGCATATCCCACACTTTGAGCCCCATTATTTGGCCCACTAACCACCGTTTTAACTAAAACTTAATTGTTATTGATCTGTTAACCAAAAACACAACTGTGACTTGGGTCAAGCACAGAAGGTTCCTGTATATTAAAATGAGCATATATTCTATTGTTCCCAATACATTCTGAGTTAAACTGTTGGGTATGTGCACAGATGCATGTCCAACCTTCAGTAGGATTACTGGCTTGTTTAGGAAACCTAGTGTAGTGCATTTTCCTGAAAATATCTGAAGTGCCTCCTGACTTCAAAATGGCTTTCTCCAACTAATACACTAATAACATTAAAACAAAGCATACAGGACACTGTCAACCTAAACATTGCTTATACTGTGAGTGTAGAAAATACAAATGATATATACATAGTATACTATACATAGTATCAGCAGAACTGCAGAAAATGTATAAATTAAGATAACTATATGTTTGAATTGTGTCTGTGGAGGCTCATGCTTATGACATAACCTTGTGGTTTGACATTTGCATATCAAGCCTCAGGTGATGTCATAAACAGGAGACACCATAGACACATTCAACTTGATAATAATTGCTATTTTATGCTACTACTAGTTTTATGGTATATACTAGCAATACAATTGTAAGATTAATATACAGATCAATAATATCATCTGTCATGAATAACACCCTTGCTTTTAAATAATCAATAAGTGAAATATTTTAAGTTATGTAGTTGTTAGCGCAAAATAGGATGTGAGGCATATATAGATAAAATAAGACAAATAAAGGCCAGGTGAGATTAAGCATGGATAATTGTAAGGTCAAGAGATTTACATCTCATCTTTCAGCAGTTGCCAACACTTCTAGTAGGTCAATGGAACGCAAATAGTTATGGTTCCACAAGCTTTCAGATACAAACAGGTCTTGTGACGGTGTTTTGCGGTAACCTTAAATAACTTACCACCAGGCCTTGGTGGTAAGTGGCAAGTTTTTTTTATTAATTTTATAGACAACATATGTATAAAGGTTGTTTTTTTATCACTTAGTTTTCTTTCAATCCTAGGTGACGTGATGGGTCCAACAGTAAGTAATTTGGATAATCTTCTTCGTCTCCCATTTGGATGTGGGGAGCAGAACATGATCCACTTTGCCCCTAATGTTTTTGTGCTGAAGTATCTTCAGAAAACCAAACAGTTATGTTCAGAAGTAGAAAGTGAGGCTGTGGATTATCTCTTGCAAGGTGGGTCTCCTCATAAATATGTCTAAAATTAATTTTTTAATGAATATGTACTAGCTTAAGGGCCACCATTAGAAATAATTGGTCCCAGTCGATGTTGTGTGCCCCATGTATCTGACTGGTTAGCCTACCTGTTACCTCACCTCCATCAGTCCCTGCTCTCATAGACCCCCCCACCCCCACCCTTGACCATTAGTCCAGAACATGTGTTGCACATTTCTCCCTTGGAAGTTGAGGACTACATTTCCCACAATGCTCAAACAACCATATGCTGGTCTAGAATCACAACAAATGTAGTCAACTACAGCCATAGTGGTTGCTAAACGTTTGGCACTAAAACGGGGTTGAAATACATTAACTGTGGTTCCCAGATAACTGTTACTATGCCAAAGATCAGCCAGCACTAGCATATAAAAATGGCAGTGATTTGGCACGGCATCTAGTTTAGAATAAGTCCACATTATCGGGAGTGCAAAAATATCAACAATTAATGCTCCATTTCCATTTCCCTTCAGTGTTTATCCTCCCCCAACCTCAGCAGAAAGGTGTTACTGAAAACTGTACTATAATAAGTGGTATATACCTCTATGAGTCTGACAGACTGTTACCCTACTACAGGTTATCAACGGCAACTGACATACAAGAGACAGGATGGGTCCTACAGTGCTTTTGGAGAGAGAGACTCATCTGGGAGTATGTGGTAAGGAATAGAAATGCCAGTGTTTGTAAGGTCACCACACAGTGTGTTATGTGTGGATTCTTAACACTCTTTTCAATTTTCTAGGCTCACTGCTTTTGTACTGAAATCGTTTGCTCAGTCTCGTGGCTTCATCTTTATTGATCCTGGAGAGCTTTCTGCTGCCAAAGACTGGATCATCCAGCACCAGAAGAGAGATGGCTCGTTCCCAGCCATGGGCCGGATACTAAATAAAGATATACAGGTACCTACAGATGCATGGAGATAACCTTTGCTTTATTTAGGTTTTGTGCTGTACTATGCTTGACAAAGCGCATGCATCCCCCAGCCCTTGTCGGTTGTATCACTTAATCTCCAGGTTACACTCCTTCATTGCATAAACTTTCCACCACACCACATAACTTACAACAGTGCCAGACTGTCCCCACATTCCTGTCCACTACACCATATTATCCCACATCCCTTTGCGCCATATTACTCTCTGGTGATATAGTGGGCGCAGCCTGGATGTCTGTGCAGGCATTGCAAGGCAGTGAGAGAGAATGTATTACTAACAATGGTAGCACCAATTGTGCTGTCCCCCTTCAGTCTGTTGCCACCCCTGCTCCAGTCTGCTACCATAGGCAAGTAAGAGAAGCATAGTTATCCCCTTAGCGACAGATGACGTCCCAGGCACGTCACAGCAAATCGAGGACTTACTGACAGGTGACTTGCCTGGCACGTCATGCACTAAATAGAGTAAAGAAAGCGATAAACGGTCACTTTCTTTACTCTATCAGTGTTGCTACAATGCCTCTATGTAGAGGCATTGTGCAACACAAAAAAAAGTGCAGGGGCGCGCTACAATCACTCCCCGGAGCGATCATAGCTGCCATTTAAAAATGGTGCTGCCGGCTGCACACATGTGCTTTGGAAGCGAACGATCGTTCGCTTTTTAAGCATCTTAGGTGTTGCTAAAGTGCCTTGCTAGCGCCTAGTGCCTTCAGCTCCCCCAGATCCGATGGTGGGTGCTCTCCTGAGCGATCCCATCAGCATAGGCAGCGCTTCCCTTCTACTGGCAGGAGCATCGGAAGTTAATTTATTTCACTTACGTTGCTCTAGGGGGCACCAATCGATGCCTGCATAGCAGATCAGTATGATCTGTGTGCAGTCATGTATGATAAGTGCTCTGATAAACACTTATCATACAGTCAAAGGCAATATTTGTAAATATTGCCTTTGACAAGTATTGATCTGCCTCCCTCTCCTCACAATAGTTTTAGTGAGGGAGAGAGACAGATCAGAAAAAGTAAAAAAAATTTTTGGGTAAAATAATAAAATATTTAATACAATTTTAGATATCAAGGGCTTTTATAAAAGCCATTTTACGTGTTTAACCCCTTCCCTGCCATTGATCGCTGTGTACGCAGTGATCATGCACAGCAGCACATTTTTTGCTGTCTATGCATTTTTTATGGATTCATTTTTTTACTGTCATTTATTACAGTATATCAAAGGCTCTTTTAAGAGCTATTAACCTCTTGCTTGCCGTATATCACTGCCTAAGCAGCGCATATGGTCACTGCCTAAGCAGCGCACATGGTCACTGCCTAAGCAGCGCATATGGAGCGATCTGGCTGCAGTAGGATTTTTGTTGCTATCAGCATTTGTTTTGGTCACACTCGCTATGGGTTAATTAAACCCACTAGGGGATTACGTGTAATCATTTTGAAGCTGTCTGAACGCATGTATAGCGATCAGTAACAGCCGATCAGTGGCAAAGGCAGTTTGTGATTGCTCAGATGAGCATCACCATTTGCCTGGCCAGATCACTATTGGTAAATATTGTTCTGACCCATATGGATCTGCCTTCCTCTCCTCACTTGAGTTTTAGTGAGGGAGAGAGACAGATCTGTACAATATAAGTTTTTAATTGTAATAAATTAAATAAAATGTTACAAAATTGAGACCCAAGGGATTTTATAAAAGCCATACCCTCTGTATTAACCCCTTCCCTGCCACGGATCACTGCACAGCAGAACATTTTTTCTTGTCTGTGCATTTTTAGGGGTTCATTTTTTTTGTATGTTTTTTTTTATTCTTATAAGAGCTATTAACCCCTTCCTTGCCCTACATGTCAAAATTCCTTGCCCTACATGTCAAAACCTATGCATGGGTGGTATCCCTGTGCTCGGGAGATTTTGCTGAACACATATTGGGTATTGTTTGGCAGTGACACATACCAAAATCTGAATTTGTGTCTAAAGTACAATTTATGTGGGGAAAAAACACAATAAAATTACTACCACAAACATTGACAAAGGCTGGTGTTAGAATTGGTGCATGGAAAGTGTTAAAATACCACCATTTAAAATAGCCTAGGGTGTCTACTTTTACAAAAATATATGCTTTTTTTGGGTAAAACACACTGTCTGGCTTTAAAAAAAAGTCCCAAATGAAACATGGGCGCAGGCTGACTACACGTCAAAATTCCAAGTTGGAAATGCGCACCTTCAAAATGTGGCCTTTTAGCCCCCAAACAACCCAACAAATCTATGCATGGGTGGTATCTCTTTACTCAGGAGATGTTGTTGAACACATATTGGGTTGTTGTTTGGCAGTGAAACATACCAAAATCTGTAAATTCATGTCTGAATTACAATGTATGTAAAAAAAAAAACACAAAAAAAATTACTACCACAAACTTTGGCAAAGGCTGGTGCTAGAATTAGTGCATGGAAAGTATTAAAATACCACCATTTGAAATAGCCTAGGGTGTCTACTTTTAGAAACTATATGGGTTGATGGGGTAAAATACACTGGCTGGCTTCAAATATGTCACAAATGGTACATGGGTGCAGGCTGTCTGCATGTCAAAATTTCAAGTTGGAAAACCAAAAACTGCACCTCCCAAATGTGGCCTTTTAGCCCCCAAACAACCCAACAAACCTATGCATGGGTGGTATTCCTGTACTCAGGAGAAATAGTAGAATCTCTGTAGCATTTTTTTTTGTTAATACACAAAAATACACAATAAAATGACTACCACAAACTTTGACAAAGGCTGGTGGTAGAATTGGTGCATGGAAAGTGTTAAAATAACACCATTTAAAATAGCCTAGGGTGTCTACTTTTACAAAATATATACTTTTTGGGGTAAAATACACTGCCCTTATTAAAAAAAAAGTCCCAAATGAAAGATGGGCTCAGGCTGACTACACGTCAATATTCCAAGTTGAAAATGCGCACCTTCACAATGTGGCCCTTTAGCCCCCAAACAACCCAACAAACCTATGCATGGGTGGTATCCCTGTACTCAGGATATGTTGTTGAACACATATTGGGTTATTGTTTGGCAGTGACACATACCAAAATCTGTGAATTTATGTCTAAAATACAATATTTGTGAAAAAAAAACACACAAAAATTACTACCACAAACTTTGACAAAGGCTGGTGGTAGAATTAGTGCATGGAAAGTGTTAAAATACCACCATTTGAAATAGCGTAGGGTGTCTACTTTTAAAAAATATATGGGTTGATGGGGTAAAATACACTGGCTGGTTTCAAATATGTCCCAAATGGGACATGGGTGCAGGCGGTCTGCATGTCAAAATTTTAATTTGGAAAACCAAAAACTGCACCTACCAAATTTGGCCTTTTACTCCCCAAACAACCCAACAAACCTATGCATGGGTGGTATCCCTGTACTCAAGAGATGTTGCTGAACACTTATTGGGGTGTTATTTGGCAGTGACACATACCAAAATCTGTGAATTCATGTCTGAAGTACAAGGTTTGTGAAAAAAAACCACAAACAAATTACTACCACAAAGTTTGACAAAGGCTGGTGGTAGAATTAGTGCATGGAAAGTGTAAAAATACCACCATTTGAGATAGCCTAAGGTGTCTTCTTTTAAAAAATATATGGGTTGATGGGGTAAAATACACTAGCTGGCTTGAAATATGTCCCAAATGGGACATGGGCGCAGGTTGTTTGCATGTGAAAATTTCAAGTTGGAAAACCAAAAAGCGCACCTCTCAAATGTGGCCCTTTAACCCCCAAACAAGCAGGCAAACCTATGCATGGGTGGTATCTCTGTATTCAGGAGAAGTTGCTGAACACATATTGGGGTGTTATTTGGCAGTGACACATACCAAAATCTGTGAATTAATGTCTGAAGTACAATGTTTGTGAAAAAAAAACACAAAAACATTACTACCACAAAATTTGACAAAGGCTGGTGGTAGAATTAGTGCATGAAAAGTATTACAATACCACCATTTGAAATAGCCTAGGGTGTCTACTTTTAGAAACTATATGGGTTGATGGGGTAAAATACACTGGCTGGCTTCAAATATGTCACAAATGGTACATGGGTGCAGGCTGTCTGCATGTCAAAATTTCAAGTTGGAAAACCAAAAACTGCACCTCCCAAATGTGGCCTTTTAGCCCCCAAACAACCCAACAAACCTATGCATGGGTGGTATTCCTGTACTCAGGAGAAATAGTAGAATCTATGTAGCAGTTTTTTTTGTTAGCTTTTGTCGATGAGGAGAAGATTTTAATATTTTTTTACCATATTTTTTTACATTTTTTATATAGTATTATAGGATATGATCAAAATGATGGCATCCAAAGAAAGCCCTTCTTGTCCTGATAAAAACAATATATAATTTGTGTGGGTACAACAAATGACAAAGAAGAAAATTACAGCTAAACACAAACAGCACAGAAATGTTAAAATAGCCATTTTCCATAATGGATATAAATGTTTCAAAGGCTCTGTCCTTAAGGGGTTAACATATTCATAGCTGACATACATGTTCCACATCCTTGTTGTTAAAACAAATGTTTAATAGAACAATGTAATGCAAATTGATTATAGTTGAGCTGCACAACAGGCACTGACTTATATCAGCCTATTTGCACTATATATATATATATATAGTCCTGCTTCAGGGGGAAAAAAATCAATGGACGTTTACTGACTTCTTAACTATATATACTGTATATCTAATATTGTATAAACTAAGAGCGATATATTGTAATCTTAAATCTTTCATTTTTCCTTGCAGGGTGGTAACCATGGAAAAGTAGCTCTGACTGCGTATGTTGCAGCCGCTCTCCTAGAAACTGGAATCACATCTGAAGTAAGAACCATTGCTAATCAGAAAACATGCATTTTTTTTACCTGTTATATACATAAGAGGGGTGGGAGTTTAGGTTGCATCAAATTTTTGAATGTGTAGTTTCAGGTTTCATAATAATGTTCGATAATGATTTTGCAGAAATCTAGGCCTGTAGTTAGTTAAATATGTCACTTTGTTTCCTTTGCCAGGATGAAAGAGTTGCAGTCTCTAAAGCAAAATTGTTTTTAGAGTCCCATTTGTTTTCAGCGGATGACCCCTATACCACAGCGCTGACTGCATACGCCCTGACACTTTTGCGCAGCACTTATGCTCCTTTGGCCCTTCGGAAACTGAATGGCATGGCCATAACTCAAGGTAACTGCAGTTTGAATCCTAAATCTTAGTATAGTTTGAGAGCTGGAGTTCCTGGAAAAAAATGCTTCACCTATGGCCAGGGGCGTAGCGTGGGGGGTGCAGGGGGGGGCGGCCGCACCGGGCGCAATATCTGGGGGGGCGCACTAGCCCTATGCGGCCGCGCGGCCGCAGCCACAACCGCGCGATACTTCCTGTCAGCCGCCGGATGTGAGCGGCAAATGACGGCGTGACGTCACATCCGGCGGCTGCGCGGTGGAGGCTCTTCTGAAACTGCATCGCGGCCTTTCTTCCCTGAGCTGTTGGAAGTGGAATTTGTAAAGGTAAGAATAAAGGGGCTTGGGGGACCTATTGTATTATGTATTGAGGAGGGGGTCATTAATGTATTGGAGAGGGGGAGGGGGGGTCATTAATGTATGGGGGAGGGGGGTCATTAATGTATGGGGGAGGGAGGTCATTAATGTATGGGGGAGGGGAGGGGGGGTCATTAATGTATGGGGGAGGGGAGGGGGGTTCATTAATGTATGGGGAGGGGGGTCATTAATGTATGGGGGAGGGGAGGGGGTCATTAATGTATGGGGAGGGGAGGGGGGTTCATTAATGTATGGGGGAGGGGAGGGGGGTTTATTAAATGTATGGGGGAGGGGGGTTTATTAAATGTATGGGGGAGGGGAGGGGGGGTCATTTAATGTATGGGGGAGGGGGGTTCATTTAATGTATGGGGGAGGGGAGGGGGGGTCATTTAATGTATGGGGGAGGGGGGGTCATTTAATGTATGGGGGAGGGGAGGGGGTCATTTAATGTATGGGGGAGGGGAGGGGGTCATTTAATGTATGGGGGAGGGGAGGGGGGTCATTTAATGTATGGGGGAGGGGAGGTCAGTAATGTATTGGGGATGGGGGGGCAGTAATGTATTGGGGACGGGGGGCAGTAATGTATTGGGGAAGGGAAGAAGGGGGGCAGTAATGTATTGGGGAAGGGAAGAAGGGAGGCAGTAATGTATTGGGGAAGGGAAGAAGGGAGGCAGTAATGTATTGGGGAAGGGAAGAAGGGAGGCAGTAATGTATTAGGGGATGGGGGTCAACTGTGTATTAGGGGAGGGAGGGGTCAGCAGTGTATTAGGGGGAGGGGGGTCAGCAGTGTATTAGGGGAAGAGGGGGTGGGTGGGAAAGATCTGACTGGGGAATTTGAGATGAGGCAATGATTATATTTTTTACATTTGTGGCCTAATGAATAATCTATATATGTGTGTGTATGTAGAAGGAAATGTAAATAGGTGGGGCTACAGGGGTGAGGGAATTATATTTGTAATATATTTATTAGGAACTGTGGAGGGAAGGGGGTTGGATGAGAATATTAAATATCATAGCATTAAATATTATATTTATGGGGTAGGAACTGTATTATATATTTTTGGTTTAGTGCAGGGGTAGGTAACCTTTGACACTCCCTTTGTTTTTTGACTACATCTCCATTAAGGCTTGCAAAGCATAATGGGAGGTGTAGTCCACAACATCTGGAGTGGCAAAGGATGTCTACTCCTGGTTTAAAGCATAGGTGTATAACCATTTGGCTTCCCCAGGCCAAAATAACCCCTTAAACTCTTAAAGGATCACTATAGTGTCAGGAAAACAAAGCGGTTTTCCTGACACTTTAGTACCCTGAGGGTGCCCACACCCTCAGCGTCCCACTCCCGTGGCGCTGAAGGGGTTAAATTCCCTTCAGTTACTTACCTTAATCCAGCGCCAGGCTCCCTCGGTGCTGGTGACCTCTCCTCCCTGTCTGACGTTTTCATAACAAACAATACATGTGCTTGGGGGGTAAGGGTTTCTTTAACTAATCTAGTAGAAGAGACTCGAGTGCTAAAATCCACGGGTTAGGGGGCGCAAATTACTTGCCTTGCCCCGGGTGCTGACAACCCACGCTACGCCACTGCCTACGGCACTTCTTTTAGCAATCATTTCAAAACCATTCTAAGTTATTTGTTGTTATTGTGGGTTTATCTCTCAAGTGCATCTGTGCCCTAAGCACTGAATTTTCAGCGCCTCCTCTTTCATTATGTTAGAAAAGCACACCACATGTTTGTTTTCTCCTATATAGACATTACCATGCAAACCTGTTTATACTCTGATGACCTCAACAGAACACAAACCACATGTGGTAATGTTTGGGAGATATATACAGGGAACACTCTTCTCTTAAGAATTGGGCCTTGCCTTGCCTGGTATGAGAGGCTTATGATTCAATTAACATTGTAAAATTACACATTTATTGCTTGCAGAATTTGCCTGTCAATTTGTATTATCCACATTCTTCTGGACGGGGTATTAATTAATTATGGTGGTGTTAAAGTAAGTGATTTCCACATGTAAATGCTGCAAAATGTTTCTTACTAGGTAACAGTGAAAATGAGATGATTACCATCACACTTATATTCATCACTTCTCAGGCTTATAGCATAGCGACCCTAGCATGATACATGCATCATTTTACATTGTCAGACTGTAGTGCTGACATTAGAACAACTGTACCCTTCCATTGGAGTTCCTAGAAAAACATTGGAATCTGCCAACACTCCTCCCTGGACTGAATGAGTCACTGTTGATTTACTTTGTATCTCTGTCCTTAGACGATTACTATTTATTTTATAGCCTGCTCTCACTGGCTGGATAATCGGCTTCTCATTTATTGAGGTGCAAGTAGTTTGTTTTGATAAATAATTTCTTATGAATGGGGACTCTAGTTCGGTTTATAGAAAGCCAATAGTATTACATGTATTCTATAAGCCGGAAGTCTATAAACCGAAGGTCGTTCGGTTTATAGACTTTCGGTTTATAGAATACATGTAATTCTATTTACACTCTAAGTGTAAATTTCAGCTTTCAGCTTATAGAATACATAGAATTACATGTAAGCCGAAAGTCTATAAACCGAAGGTCGTTCGGTTTATAGACTTTCGGTTTGGACGAAAACGAAACGAAAATTTTAGTTTTGCACATGTCTAGTTATTTGGCTCTTGGTATTTGTAACGTTCCTAGCATATATGAAAGCATATGACATAGGGGCATTAGAGATACATTTGTGGATTGCTATTACCGGAGAATTCTCTAGTAAAGGGGTGACCAAAGTGTGGCCCTCCCAGATTTTTGCAGGACCATAATGCTATCTTAGCTAAGAGGCTGGCAGAGCATGCTGTTATGCAACAAGCTGGATTAGTCACCGCATGGCCTCCCCTGCTCTAGTGCATACTCATTTTATAACCATTTTGTTTGAACTGTTGGTTCCCATCCCCAAAAGCAGATGATGCCCTCTAATATAATACCATTTTAGGAAGCATGATGTTAAATTAAAAACATTTTTAAGTTGAAAAGGCCATTGAGGAATGGGGTAGCTCACCTCATGTTAAACATTGTCTGGCACTACCAAAACATTTAGGACAATACAATCCAATGCTTACCATTCTTTTTCTTTAGACATTTTCTGAAGTCTAATCCATTCCTATATGCTTTTCACACTTTAATAGATGGCTTCACACACTGGAGTTTAACTGGGACCATGGTAGCTGAAGAGGACACATTCATGGGATTTAATGATGGTCTTTCGCAGTCAGGTAACAAGATATTCCCATGTATTGGTGATCAACATTTTTCCTGTATCACCACACAACACACATATCTGGCTTGTCTATTAAGTGTGTGTCCAGAGCTCAAATGTCTGCAAGATGTAGAGTTACATAAATCAATGCAAAAAAAGTAAACAATCCGAATGATTAAGCGCTCCTCACGCCAGGTCTCCGCAGTTTTGTTATTATTATGCTGTCCGAGGGGATGGCACAATAAATAGCTTATTTTGCATACATCATTGTCCTCTGTGTATTCCTCCGGGTAACAAGCCTAGTCAACCTTTTCTTTTTATGTACTGGAAACATTGGACTTCACTTGTACATAAACCTGTCCAACCACGCGGTACTATTAAACCTCGCTGAACTGACCTGATAGAAAGTATTGTCATGTCTTTTTATCCTGTTGTGTATGTTATGGAAGAACATCTCTTTCCTCCAGTGGTTTCAGCAGAGGTAGAAATGACCGCATATGCCTTGCTGACGTACACCCTGCTTGGAGACGTGGCATCTGCTCTACCCGTGGTGAAGTGGCTTTCCCAACAGCGCAACGCACTTGGGGGATTTTCATCTACACAGGTTAGACATATATGTGTATAGGTGTATAAGTACATATATCTCCATCCTTTGTTCTTCCATTGCCACACAACCTGAACATTCCCTGTATTGCTACACATGTGAAGACATGTATCTAGGAGAGGTCCTAGATCGGTTTTCTTTTTTTGACAGGCATTTCATCCCATCATAGTTTCCTTAACATCTAGCTGTTATACTGTTACCTCCTTTGTATAAATGGAAAGTGAATGAGTAAATGCCCATTGTTGATGTGTTTGATCATCCTTACCAACTGGAGTATGAGCTACCTGAATCTCTATGGTTCAGTGCATCTTGTGGATCTATTTATTCAAATGTGTATTAATCTGGCTAAAAGACATAGAAACATAGAATGTGTCGGCAGATAAGAACCATTCGGTCCATCTAGTCTGCCCAATTTTTTTGAGTACTTTTATTAGTTCCCCGTTCCCGGTCTTATAGCTAGGATAGCCTTGTGTCTATCCCACGCATGCTTAAAATCCTTGACTGTGTTTACCTCTACCACTTCTGCTGGCAGGCTATTCCATACATCCACTACCCTCTCAGTAAAGTAATACTTCCTGATATTACTTTTAAATCGTTGCCCCTCTAATTTAAGACTATGTCCTCTAGTTGTTCTTCTTTTAAATATACTCTCTTCCTTTACTGCGTTGATTCCCTTTATGTATTTAAATGTTTCTATGATATCCCCCCTGTTACGTCTTTCCTCCAAGCTATACATGTTAAGATGCTTTAACCTTTCCTGGTAAGTTTTATCCTTCAACCCATGAACCAGTTTAGTAGCGCTTCTCTGAACTCTCTCCAAAGTATCAATATCCTTCTGGAGATACGGTCTCCAGTACTGCATAACAAAGTTATTAAAAGAACGTAGTGGTGTACTAGCAAAACCGTTAACAGATTTATTTAACCAATCATTGTTAACGGGAGTAGTTCCAGAAGATTGGAAATTAGCTAATGTTGTGCCCATTCACAAGAAAGGTAGTAAGGAGGAGGCGGGCAACTATAGACCAGTAAGTCTTACTTCAGTAGTGGGGAAAATAATGGAAACCTTGTTAAAGAATAGGATTGTTGAACATCTAAAGTCGCTTGGATTTCAAGATCAGAGACAGCATGGGTTTACTTCAGGGAGATCATGCCAAACTAATCTTATTGATTTTTTTGATTGGGTAACTAAAATAATAGATCAGGGTGGTGCAGTAGACATTGCTTACCTAGATTTCAGTAAGGCTTTTGACACTGTCGCACATAGAAGGCTTATCAATAAACTGAAATCTTTGAGTTTGGATTTCAATATTGTTGAATGGATTAGACAATGGCTGAGTGACAGGCAACAGAGGGTTGTAGTCAATGGGGTATATTCGATGCAAGGTCTTGTTACTAGTGGGGTACCTCAGGGATCTGTTCTTGGACCCATTCTCTTTAATATTTTTATTAGCGATATTGCAGAAGGTCTTGTTGGTAAAGTATGTCTTTTTGCTGATGATACAAAGATTTGCAGCAGGGTTGATATTCATGGAGGGATAAGCCAAATGGCAAATGATTTAGCTAAACTAGAAAAATGGTCAGAGCAGTGGCAACTGGCATTTAATGTGGACAAGTGCAAGATTATGCACCTTGGGCGTAAAAACCCAAAAGCAGAATATAGACTATTTGGTACAGTCCTAACCTCAACATCTGAGGAAAGGGATTTAGGAGTAATAATTTCAGAGGACTTGAAGGTAGGTAGGCAATGCAATAGAGCAGCAGGAAATGCTAGCAGAATGCTTGGTTGCATAGGGAGAGGTATTAGCAGTAGGAAGAGGGATGTGCTCATGCCATTGTACAGAGCACTGGTGAGACCTCACTTGGAGTATTGTACGCAGTACTGGAGACCTTATCTCCAGAAGGATATTGATACTTTGGAGAGAGTTCAGAGAAGGGCTACTAAACTGGTTCATGGGTTGAAGGATAAAACTTACCAGGAAAGGTTAAAGCATCTTAACATGTATAGCTTGGAGGAAAGACGTAACAGGGGGGATATGATAGAAACATTTAAATACATAAAGGGAATCAACACAGTAAAGGAAGAGAGTATATTTAAAAGAAGAAAAACTACCACAACTAGAGGACATAGTCTTAAATTAGACGGGCAACGATTTAAAAGTAATATCAGGAAGTATTACTTTACTGAGAGGGTAGTGGATGTATGGAATAGCCTGCCAGCAGAAGTGGTAGAGGTAAACACAGTCAAGGATTTTAAGCATGCGTGGGATAGACACAAGGCTATCCTAGCTATAAGACCGGGAACGGGGGACTAATAAAAGTACTCAAAAAAAAAATTGGGCAGACTAGATGGACTCTTGGTTCTTATCTGCCGACACATTCTATGTTTCTATGTTTCTATGTTTCTATACAATACTCCAAGTGAGGTCTCACCAGTGCTCTGTACCATGGCATGAGCACTTCCCTCTTCCTACTGCTAATACCTCTCCCTATGCAACCAAGCATTCTGCTAGCATTTCCTGCTGCTCTATTGCATTGCCTACCTACCTAACATACATAATGTTCAAACGACATAAAGCTTTACAGATGAAAACTAGAGAAAAGAATCTTATTTCGTAGTTTTCAATCCACAATAGAATTCCAAACCCTTCTTTGTTGAGTGTTTCTATGTCTGAAAAACACAACCCTGCCATTGTTACTAAGTAATATGTACTATTCTAGCTGTTGAGCAACATGAGCTCAAATGCAGACTAAATGTAGCAAAGTGTTAAAAGCATGCCATATGCAATGTATCCTACCACAAACTCATGTAACAATTTGAGCCATAAGGATGGAGATTAGATTGGTTCATGATTCTACATCACACAACAAAGTCTTGCATTTTCCTAGGCGTTCATTATAGGTTTAAGTAATGCTGGTCATACCAACAGTATCATTCCCCAAAAAATAGAACATTCTTTTTTTTAATCAAACAAAAAATGATAAAACAATATGTACAATTAATGGTATCAGCTTCAAACCATTTCACTTTATAAAGTGACTAATGTTAATGAATAATTTGACTGACAAACGTTTCGATTCTCTGTCATCCATGTGGCTTTTTCCCATTTGCCTACATGTAAAAGCTGTATTTTTACTCTAGCTGTCCAGATGTTTGGGCATTTTGACTGCCATTATGTGATTAATTCGGGGAAAAAAGTTCCAGTTTGTCCCACCAGATCAGCAAATCTTGCAATTCTTCTAAATTGATGGATAATTATCTTTATAGTTATTATTTCTGTGCCTCATTGGACACATTCCTGGATAATTAAGGACACATTACAGACCCCACCTTTTTCTCATTCATACGCAGGCCAAAAGAAAAAGGCTTAAATCAAATACAGCTGTGGTGAGTTATTTAATACACATGGGAGGTTATTTATTAAACAGTAAATTGAGGTGAACTGATAATGAGTAGACCAATATAGCCAAGTTGCAATTCTCTAAATGAGCTCCCCTCCCTTTTCCTTCGTATCTCCAGTTTTGTTCGATGATATGGTGTTGTCAGTTCACCACAATTCACTGTGCCCTACCATGTAGCCTAATAAAGTAGGCTTCATTTGACGATTTCATGACCAAGAGAGATTAAGCAGTGGTTGAGTAGCACGCATCAATTATTAAACCACTCAGAAAATCAGAATGAGATATGGTTAATATAAGTGAATTATAAGCATTACTACTTCAGAAGATTTGAATCCGAATTTTCCCTGAAATAATTAGAAAGCTCTGTTTCGGCAGGGGATTTATTTTCAAGATCAGTGACTAAATAATCACTTAATCTCCATTGCCTGTCTGGGTTCAACTGAATGGGCTCTTCTAGATATAACATTATGGGACATGATCAGACCAGTTAACATCCAGAATATCCGAACGTATAATAAAAGGAATAACATTTTCGCTTGCCAAGAATCTGTCAATCAGGGAATACATATTATGAATAGGTGAGTAGAAGGTGTAATCTCTCTCTCCTTCATGTAAAATACGCCAACAGTCAAATAGGCCTTGTGAAATGAGAAACCAATTTTTAACGGCACGATTAGATTCTCTAACTATATCAATATTGTGATGTAAAACTAAATTATTATCACTACCTATAATCAGTCTGCCCTCGATATTTTTGGACACTTTGTTCACAATTTTTTTCAAAAACTGAAGTTGATTAGAATTAGGAAAATAAACATTTGCCAGAGTGTATTCTACACTATTTAATAGGCCTTTCCAAATCACATATCTGCCCTCCTTATCAATTGAAATATCAGTAGTGTGACATGCTCCATTTTTATGAATAAACTTCATACCACTTCAGAAGAGAAAGGTTTGTTCTCAAGCATAATAGCTACAGCTTTGAATCAGAGAGTTGCTTCTCAGGTATGCATGTAAGCCTGGGAGATTATTAGTCAGG
This sequence comes from Pelodytes ibericus, assembly GCA_036172795.1. NCBI lineage: Eukaryota > Metazoa > Chordata > Amphibia > Anura > Pelodytidae > Pelodytes > Pelodytes ibericus. The sequence goes on from CM069860.1 coordinate 32,340,644, forward strand.
TGCCAGGGAAGACACACAGTCCATTTATTATTAAGGTTGGCTCAGGAGCTGCTTGCTCTGCTTTAATACTGTGTTATTGTGCCCAGTCCAGCACACATGAAGTGTATTTGTGTGGGTGCACTTCTCCTTGCTGTGGACATTCGACAGTCTCTTCCTGACTCAGTCGTTCCATTTTCACAGACTAGATGTTTTATTTTAGAGATTCAGAGCAATGTATTGTAAACATATCATCTTCTCAGCCCCTCCCCCCCCCCCCCGAATCTCCTTGTTCCACTCTGCCCCACAGAAATAATTTACAAAACTAATCTTTGCTTATTGTTTCACCCTATTGTCAGGGGAGAGCTGGCAACTTAAGCCTGGGAGGGTGGTGTGGAGGCAAAAACTATTTAGTGGTCCATTTTGTAACTTCATTAGTCCACTCGTTGGACACATTTAGACAGGCAGGACAGCTTTACTGACAGGTATGGTACAAAGATTGATAGACAGACTAAAGAATAGGATAGAAAGTGCTACACACTAGACTAGGAAATTTAGAAGTGAAAAGTGGTGCAGCCCAACCTATTGAGCAAGTGGTGTATCTTGGTTTTGTGTTGCCCTATGCGGGGCACCCACCCACATTGCACACCTGGGACATGCCCCATAACCCACGTTGCACACCATTACATGCCCTATCACTCACATTGCATACACATTACATGCCCCCATCACCCCATTACATGCCCCCATGACATGCTCCATTATCCCATTACATGCCTCCGTCACCCCCATGACATGCCTCCATCAGCCCCATTACATACCCCCATCACCCCAGGACTTAGCCTGGGCAGTGCTGTGCCTTCCCTGGTGTCTAGTAGCTGGCAGCATGGTGTCTGTGCGCTGCCCAGGTGCCTGTCAGGGCTCTAAACGCAAAATTTATTTTTATCCTAGCTCAACAAAAAATATATATCAATGATTTTCTCCTCCAAAAGCGGTAATTTTATATTAGTTGTGGTGATCTTTACATCCAATCGTAAGACAAAAAGACAAAGTAATTTACCGTAGAAATTTATCAGTTCTTTAAAAATCCTCAAAAGAACAATTTAATAAACCCCCAGAGCAGAGAGTATATTTGTTATTAACCAATATCTTACTCTGTTATATTCTTCCACCAGTCATCAGAGGTGCAAAGTCTATGTGAGAACAACCTGACACAATTATCAGTTTAGTTCCCAGTTTACATGACTGACGCAGACAGACCACTAGGACCAGCTCAGTAAAGCAGACGCTTCATGGAATGTTTCTCTTCCCATTTTTTTTTTGTTTGTTTTTTTTTTTTCGACAAAGACAATGGGCTATATTTTGAATGCTACTTCATTGACCAAAAAATGCAGAATTTGGAGAAATAGTCTCTCTTAAGATTCTCTTTATAACAGCTCTGAATGCAAAGTGACTAAGTGACAATGTTTATTTGCCTGCATGTACCCCTTGTTTTGCCATGTTACTCTTTATTAGTAAGGAGGGCATGATATAGTAAATATCAGAAAGGAGCAAACACTCTTTGAAATAATTTATAATTAGTAAGTAACATGGATCACATTTAGTGTGTCACTGTAAATGTTTTAACATCATTCTGCTTCTTGAACAGACAGCATTATTCACATATATAATATCCATCTAATTTCTTTTAGGACACCTGTGTGGCACTTCAGGCTCTTGCTGAATATGCAATCCTTTCCTACGTTGGTGGTGTGAATCTCACAATATCTTTGGCCTCAACCAACTTAGATTATCAGGAAACCTTTGAGCTCAACTACCTGAATAAGAAGATCCTGCAGACGGCCACGGTGAGCAGAATGCCAATGGGTAGAGCATTGAACCCCCTTTTTTGGGTTGGTAGGGTAGGCCAATATTATAAAAAAAAAAACATTTATGAATTAATTCTGTTATTCATAAATGTATAAATGTGCTTAAGAACAAGCTGCCCATTGCATCTTGGGAGCATGTGCATGCCTAGTTATATTTTCCATCTCTGTACACCGTGTCACCATGTTGTTTTTGCATGATGGGTGTATTTTTGGCATCATTCCCAATTCTGCAGTTCTGCATCTACCGTATATAAAATGTGTCATATTAGCAAATGATGCAACCTTACAGTCTCTGCAGTGCTAATATCAAAGGAGAAGTACAAAGTAAAACTCAACATTAAAAAAGTGCATATTCGCTCTGTGAGACGAGTAAGGCCAAGGATAGTTTTCATGTTATGGTTACTATTATTCTAATATGTCATTCACTCATTATAATTAATACAGATTCCCACCATCCCAACTGGTTTGTTTGTCAGTGCTAAAGGAGAAGGTTGCTGCTTGATGCAGGTATGGCATAGATCAAGTGATTGGTAAGGAATACAATAAAAAAAAATCATACTAATAAAATATACTTTTCACCCAAAATTCATCCATTTCGCACAGGAAAATTATGCTAATTGTGTTATTCATGAAAGCTTAGTTTCAAAGTACCATGTATTTACTCCTCTCAAAGATCGCTTTCTAATATTGATCACAAGGAAACCAACTCCAATTACCAATTATATAGATATGTGCAGGGCCAATATAAAGAGCTCTCCAGTGACCTGTTCCTTAACAGAAATGTACAAAGAACAAGAGGTCATCTATCAAATACAATAGATGCATTTAAAGAAAAAAAGTTTGGATGTTTTTTCATTTAGAAAAGCAGGACGTACCTGGTTATTAATAATATAATAAGCATTAATAATAAAGCTTCTTGTTCCAAGGAGAAATCTGATTGCCTTTTGGAGTCAAGAATTATGTTTTCCTCCTAAGTGGCAAAATTTGAAATGGCTTACTTATGGGGTTTTGCCCTCTTTTGGATCAAAAGCAGAAATGATAGGTAGAAGGGTTGAACTTGATGGACTTAAGTCTTTTTTCAACCTAAATTACTTTCTTGTGTTTCTTTCTCTCATGTTTGTCTATTCCTCTGTCCATGTATCTCTCTCTCTTCTCTCCCCCCAAGCAGCTTACCAGTGCCTTCTTCCCCATACAGCTTACTAGTGCCTTCTTCCCCATACAGCTTACTAGTGCCATCTTCCCCCTACAGCTTACATGTGCCATCCTTGCCACCTAATCAACTTACAAGAGCCACTTGTCCTCCAAACAGCTTGCCAGTGCCATCCTTGTCCCACAAACAGCTTGCCTGTGCCAACATTGTCCCATAAACAGCTTGCCTGTGCCAGCATTGTCCCACAAACAGCTTGCCTGTGCCATCCTTGTTCCACGAACAGCACGCCTGTGCCAACATTGCCCCATAAACAGCTTGTCAGGGCCATCGTTGTTCTTCAAACTGCTTGTCAGTGCTATCCTTGTTTGCCAAAAAGCTTGCACGTCCATCCTTGTCCTCCAAATCTTGCCTGTGCCACCTAAGGCTTCCACAAGAAGAATTAGAGTGTGTCAAAATCAAAAGCCCATAAGAAAAGCATTATGCATTTTTAGATACCTGCCTTTTTAAAGACTATTGATGTCTCTGGCTCTAGTTAAACTCGAAATACTGGTTATAGTTTTTGGAGTAAACCTTTGCTCGATCTACTACAACACTTACAATTCCTTTAGAAACCATTTAACCTCTCAGGCATTTTATTAAGTTATTGGAATTATCTTCTTTTTTCATTGTCTGCATATATTAAGGTGTTTTCTAAAATGTAGACTCTCTTCATGTGAAAGTGATGAAAAAGATTAATTTATCTATGCACACTTTGTGCATTTTGGTGTTGCTGAGTTCTAATGGTCCTGTTTTTGCCTCTCCAGATTGATGTCCATTATAATGTTCCTGACCCAGTGGCCAAACCTGCCTTCCATCTTTTGGTTCATCTGAAGGAGCCAAAGCCCGGAAGAGAGAGGAGACATGTGGGACGACCAGAGCCTCTTTTAAACGATCGTGCTCTCCCTGATGATGATGATCCAGGTTCTCACCAGGATCACCAAGAGTATAAAGTAACATTGGAGACCTGCACCAGGTATGATTGACCTCTCTCTTTGCTGATTGTGATTACCGCCTTTTTTTCTTTGTCTTGTATCTGGGTGACCATTGTCTCCACTACTAATTTGCATATCACTGTCTTCAAATATGTATCACAAACAGAGAAAAACTGCATGTATACAGTACCAGGGGGATGTCATATGGATTTCATACATTTCCCGATCATTTCATGATACTTAACATGACATGCAGAAGATAATGAAAATAGAAGCTGCTGTAGCTTAAGTATAATTTAGACTACAATAGCCATTATCTGCACTGATTAGCAGCAATGATAGACAGCATCCTGTATTGTTGTTTAGTGTCCATGTTTATTTTAACAAACGTTCCATGCAGGCCTCTGCTTTTACATAGTAACATAGTAATTTAGTCTGAAAAAATACACAAATCCATTAAATTCAACCCATCTACCTATCATTCCAGCTTTTAATCCAAAAGAAGACAAAAAAACTCTAAGGAAGCTATTTTGAATTTTGCCTCCTAGGGGGAAAAATTCCTTCTTGACTCCAAAGAGCAATCAGATTTCTCCTTGAATCAATAAATTATTAATGCTTATTCTATTATTAATAGCCCTGTATGTTCTGCTTTTCTAACAAAAAAATAACATCCAGACCATTTTTAAATGCATCTATTGTGGTTGATAACACTACCCCTCTTGGCAGTGAGTTCCATAACTTTATTGTCCTTACCTTAAAGCAGGGGTCCTCAAACTTTTTAAACAGGGGGCCAGTTCACTGTCCCTCAGACCGTTGAAGGGCCGGACTATAGTAAAAATAAAAACTATGAAGAAATTCCTATGCACACTGCATATATCTTATTTTGAACAAAACGAGAACAAATACAATATTTAAAGTAAAGTTAAATCAACAAACTTACCAGTATTTCAATGGGAATAGTGTGCCAATCAGAGCCCAGGAATATTATGCCAGTCAGATGCCCAGGAATATGATGCCAGTCAGATGCCGAGGAATATGATGCCAGTCAGATGCCCAGGAATATTTTGCCAGTCAGATGCCCAGGAATATGATGCCAGTCAGATGCCCAGGAATATGATTCCAGTCAGATGCCTAGGAATATGATGCCAGTCAGATGCCTAGGAATATGATTCCAGTCAGATGCCCAGGAATATGATGCCAGTCAGATGCCCAGGAATATGATGCCAGTCAGATGCCCAGGAATATTGTGCCAGTCAGATGCCCAGGAATATTTTGCCATTCAGATGCCCTGGAATATGATGCCAGTCAGATGCCTAGGAATATGATTCCAGTCAGATGCCCAGGAATATGATGCCAGTCAGATGCCCAGGAATATGATGCCAGTCAGATGCCCAGGAATATTGTGCCAGTCAGATGCCCAGGAATATTTTGCCATTCAGATGCCCTGGAATATGATGCCAGTCAGATGCCCTGGAATATTTTGCCAGTCAGATGCCCAGGAATATTGTGCCAGTCAGATGCCCAGGAATATTGTGCCAGTCAGATGCCCAGGAATATGATGCCAGTCAGATGCCCAGGAATATGATGCCAGTCAGATGCCCTGGAATATTTTGCCAGTCAGATGCCCAGGAATATGATGCCAGTCAGATGCCCTGGAATATTTTGCCATTCAGATGCCCAGGAATATTGTGCCAGTCAGATGGCCAGGAATATTGTGCCAGTCAGATGCCCAGGAATATTTTGCCATTCAGATGCCCTGGAATATTGTGCCAGTCAGATGGCCAGGAATATTGTGCAAGTCAGATGCCCAGGAATATTGTGCCAGTCAGATGCCCAGGAATATTTTGCCATTCAGATGCCCTGGAATATGATGCCAGTCAGATGCCCAGGAATATTGTGCCAGTCAGATGCCCAGGAATATTATGCCAGTCAGATGCCCAGGAATATGATGCCAGTCAGATGCCCAGGAATATTGTGCCAGTCAGATGCCCAGGAATATGATGCCAGTCAGATGCCCAGGAATATGATGCCAGTCAGATGCCCTGGAATATTTTGCCAGTCAGATGCCCTGGAATATTTTGCCAGTCAGATGCCCAGGAATATGATGCCAGTCAGATGCCCTGGAATATTTTGCCAGTCAGATGCCCAGGAATATTGTGCCAGTCAGATGCCCAGGAATACTGTGCCAGTCAGATGCCCAGGAATATTTTGCCAGTCAGATGCCCAGGAATATGATGCCAGTCAGATGCCCTGGAATATTTTGCCAGTCAGATGCCCAGGAATATTGTGCCAGTCAGATGCCCAGGAATATTGTGCCAGTCAGATGCCCAGGAATATTTTGCCATTCAGATGCCCTGGAATATGATGGTAGTCAGATGCCCAGGAATATTGTGCCAGTCAGATGCCCAGGAATATGATGCCAGTCATATGCCCTGGAATATGATGCCAGTCAGATGCCCTGGAATATTTTGCCAGTCAGATGGCCAGGAATATTGTGCCAGTCAGATGCCCAGGAATATTTTGCCATTCAGATGCCCTGGAATATGATGGTAGTCAGATGCCCTGGAATATTGTGCCAGTCAGATGCCCAGGAATATTGTGCCAGTCAGATGCCCAGGAATATTGTGCCAGTCAGATGCCCAGGAATATGATGCCAGTCAGATGCCCAGGAATATGATGCCATTCAGATGCCCAGGAATATTGTGCCAGTCAGATGGCCAGGAATATTGTGCCAGTCAGATGCCCAGGAATATTTTGCCATTCAGATGCCCAGGAATATTGTGCCAGTCAGATGGCCAGGAATATTGTGCAAGTCAGATGCCCAGGAATATTGTGCCAGTCAGATGCCCAGGAATATTTTGCCATTCAGATGCCCTGGAATATGATGCCAGTCAGATGCCCAGGAATATTGTGCCAGTCAGATGCCCAGGAATATTATGCCAGTCAGATGCAAAGGAATATTGTGCCAGTCAGATGCCCAGGAATATTGTGCCAGTCAGATGCCCAGGAATATGATGCCAGTCAGATGCCCAGGAATATGATGCCAGTCAGATGCCCTGGAATATTTTGCCAGTCAGATGCCCAGGAATATGATGCCTGTCAGATGCCCTGGAATATTTTGCCAGTCAGATGCCCAGGAATATTGTGCCAGTCAGATGCCCAGGAATACTGTGCCAGTCAGATGCCCAGGAATATTTTGCCAGTCAGATGCCCAGGAATATGATGCCAGTCAGATGCCCTGGAATATTTTGCCAGTCAGATGCCCAGGAATATTGTGCCAGTCAGATGCCCAGGAATATTGTGCCAGTCAGATGCCCAGGAATATTTTGCCATTCAGATGCCCTGGAATATGATGGTAGTCAGATGCCCTGGAATATTTTGCCAGTCAGATGCCCAGGAATATTGTGCCAGTCAGATGCCCAGGAATATTGTGCCAGTCAGATGCCCAGGAATATGATGCCAGTCAGATGCCCAGGAATATGATGCCAGTCAGATGCCCTGGAATATTTTGCCAGTCAGATGCCCAGGAATATGATGCCAGTCAGATGCCCAGGAATATTTTGCCAGTCAGATGCCCAGGAATATGATGGCAGTCAGATGCCCAGGAATATAATGCCAGTCAGATGCCCAGGAATATTGTGCCAGTCAGATGCCCAGGAATATTGTGCCAGTCAGAGCCCAGGAATAGTGCTCGTTATCCCTCCCTCCTCCCCCGCTTCCCCATCACTTACCTCCAGCTGCTGTGTCCCCGGACGTCTCGCTCGGTGTCCTGTGGAGGAGGGAAACAGTTACCGGATCCGGATGTGACGTAACGTCACATCTGGTCGTGGTGATAATTTTTTTTTTTTCTTACTGCAGCCGCATCCTTTGCGGCTGCCAGAAAGAAAAAAAAAGTAAACAATGCGGACGGAGGGGGGGGGGGGGGGGTTGCCGGCAGCACCCCCCGCGGGCCACATAAATGTCCTCGCATGTGGCCCGCGGGCCGTAGTTTGAGGACCCCTGCCTTAAAGAATCCCTTCTTTTGCTGTGTATAAAATCTTTGCTCTTCCATTCTCAGGAGGTGACCTCTTGTTCTTTGTACATTTCTGTTAATGAACAGGTCACTGGAGAGCTATTTATATTGGCCCTGCACATATTTATATGATGTTATCATATCCCCTCTGAGACACCTTTTTTCTAATGTTTATAAATGCAATTTTTTTTAAGTCTCTCTTCATAACTAAGATCCCCCAATCCCCTTATTCATTTTGTAGCTCTCCTTTGCACTTTTTCTAGTTCCTTAATAGCCTATTAAGGTCTTACTATTGATTTGTAAAGAGGCAAGATGATATCCTCCTCCCTTGAATCTATACCTCATTTTATACATGCCAATATCATATTGGCACTGCAGCTACAATTATTCCTAAATCCTTTACATAGGTAATAAAATGGAATACAAAGCAATTGTCAGCAGATATTTCTCTAAAAAGTGACAGTAATTTAATGTACATAATTGTAATTAGAAATCCTTTTTGTGGGAGTGGAGCTTAATTCAACTGTTTGCATTATTTTTTTTTAGATGGCTTCACACGGGTGCTTCTAATATGGCTGTTCTGGAACTCTCATTGCTGTCAGGCTTCCGAGCAGATATTGAAAGCTTGGAGCAGGTAACCCTGAATGATTAATGTCTTTTTAACTTTTTTTTTAATCTACCCACTGTAGCTCAAAGGTGATGTCTTCCAACTAGTTAAGCACCATCTAATCTATGTTATATAACAAGTAATCACTAAATTGTGGCCACCCATATCTGCAATGGGCTAACATTCAGTATAAAAAAACAAAACAAATTTGTACACTAGATCAGCGGTATTCTGTTTTTGGTCCTGCAAGTCATAGGGCATGACAATGTGAGCTTGTGTGCAGGATGGTGTGAGTTTGTGTGCCCTTTGCTTTCATCTCATGAAAAGTGCTCTTCCTAAATGTCAATTCTGACACTAATGACTGACTTTCAAGTGGCATTGCTGCCACCATTTCCTATGGATATCTTCAGATATCTGTTGGAGTCAGTGGAGAGGCAGATTGCAGTCTTATTTATGTGACAGGCCCAACATAGTATTAGGTATGTGGTCACAATTCAGTGATCACTCATTGGATGTTTGCATTACAAACACATAATCTGTGATGTAAGCAAAATAATCTTTTTGCTTAAGACAAAAAAACTCAGTTTTTTTCTCTCTTTTCATAATATTTGCTATTTATAATGCAGATAAATTTGGAATAATTGGCACGTTCCCAAACTCATTAAAGCATTTTAAAGGGGATAGCGGTGAACAATAATGTCTTAATGCAGTTTGCTCAGGGTTTATCTATTGTCAGTTTGGAATGCCTGCTAGATGCAAAGGATTTAATGTGCATTTTGGAAAGACTGGGGTGACAGATCCGCTCTTAAAGGAGCTTTTTACAACTTCCCTTGAGGTCTGGATTGTGCCGCACATCTGGATTGAATTGGGTCAGAGACTGCCTGTATTGAAATCCTCCTGTGTGCTCAGCTTGGAGGATGCTGTTTATTGCATATGGATGAAAACTGTAATTGAACTGTTTAACCCCAGCAAGCAGCCTGCAAGCAGCCTAAAAAAGTACAGCTTCATGGAAGAAAGTCATGCAGAGTTATTGTGATGTTTAAATGCTATACTTTTATCCATATGTCCTGCACGATTGTGGAAAAAGAAGACACAGAGAACTTTGGATCAGTAGAATTGTTGGACTCCTCTTTTGCGTTTTTTAGTTATTTCTCATATATATAAACTATTACATGCTATAAACCAGTGGTTCCAGAACCAGATGCCATGCCCCCCCTCCCCCTCAACAGTCAAGGATTTGTGAATGACCAAATTGTGTGTGTGTGTGTGTGTGTATATATATATATATACACAGATAGATATACTCAGCAACCCATGCTGTGTGTTATTAACAAAAAATGTGTATTTCCTTTAGGAGAACTGTTGCCAAAAGGGAATTTTAATTTTTTTACATTTATTTTTATTGAGTCACAAAGTAGTTTACAATAGTGTGTAAGATGGCCATAGTTGTCCAGGCATAAAAATATAAAGAGAACAGTTCACAACATCAGCCAGCCTGTACAAAGAAGGCAACAGTGTCCCAACACATTCCACCAGAGTAGTAGGTATTAGTCCTTTACTGGTTCGAAGGTCCAGGGTCGGTCAATTGTTCATCGGGTAGTGGAGGGAGATTCATGGATCGTAGCAGGGTCGCGGAATCCTCCATGTGGAGGGAGATCGTCAAACAGTTGTAGATGACCATTCTAATATTGGAGCTGCTCTGGATCTTGGCAAAGTCTTATTAGTGCAGACTTTGTGGTTGAAGAAAGCGTCTTCAATAGAACATTGCGTGTGCCTTCGGTCGGAGCCTTGCGTGCTTTTTGCACTCGAAATGCATCCAGGGTTACATTTTCCAGGGGATCTGGTCTGAGATTAAGGTGAGTGAGCAGTCGCATGTAAGAAGTGCACTTCTTGTGTCAACTGATCGACTTGCGAAATTTTCTCGGCTTTTTCTCAATTGAGAAGTTCCACTTCTTTTCTCAGTGAGGTGATCTCAGTACAGATGGACGCTATGTCGTGCCAGACAACCTCCTTATCAGACTTAATTAGCGCCTGGATGTCTTTATACAGCTCACGAAGGTCCTCTTTCGTTGCAGGAGCATACCTTATATCAGGATTGATCAGCTGCTTGTCAGGTTGTCCCTGTTGAGGGTTGTCGGGTTCTCCGGCTGACTCCGCTGATTTAGTCCGGTAGTCAGTGGGCTTCAGTTCGGGCCTTGTAGACCTCAGGAGCAGAGAGCCGATGTCAGGGCAATTCACGTGCAGTTATCTGTCTTTTTTCTTTTTGGACTTCTGCCCCATGCTTGTGCACCCAATTTTAGTAAGTTTGGTTGGTGTAGCCATTAAATTTCTGTATGTTTAGTCAGTGGATGCGGGAGCTCCATCGGACTGCAACCTGTCTCTTCAGCAGTTGGCTCCGCCCCCGTCAGAAGGGAATTTGTTATGAAATTATTAGAGTAAGATCATGCAGGACATTAAAGCAGTACATTTAATTATTCTTAAAGGCACAACCCTTTCTTTCCAATTTTAATCTTGCCGGAATCTTTCCTCAACTGAGGAAAACTATGTATATGTAGTTTTCCTCACTTGAGTCCCCACTGACTCTTGGGAAAAGCATGTTAATATTCCTGAAAGGCTCTATCTAATTTCATGATTCTAGAGTTCAGCTCTACACACACCCTTGCAGCTTCTCCATGTGTGGCAGCGATTATGGCATGTGCATCATTCCCTATGAGTGTAGATTCCTAGCTTTCATCAATACAGCGAATATATGTGTTAGAAAACATACAGGTGTGAGTTCACTGTGATATAACATGCTGCCTATGGTGTGTAAGTAAATGTACTTACCTTTTGTTCACCACCTCCTCAGACATGTTATTTTCACCAACTGTGTTTAGAGCATCCACAATCATTTTTTGTCCTCTATGCTGCTGCCCCTATCACACAGTTGTAATTTTGGCTAGTGTACCAATGCTGTGCTCATTGCTTCGTCTTGTAGCAGTTCGCAATTGTTATTAAGCAAGTCGCACCTCTTTTTCCTCAGCAGTCTCACTGCCCCATCTTGTAGCAGTTCACAATCATTGTTCTACAGGTTGCGTTCATACTCAAAACGCAATTAACTTATGATTCGTGCAAGGAACAATATAGAGAGCTGAAAATGTTATGTTATGTTGAACATATAACATAATGTCTTTTCGGGATAGTAATCAAATTTGCTTAAAATGGTAATGTTAGCCTATAATTTCCCGCATTAATAAGCTGTGCAAATTTAATTATTTTAGAATTCAGCATTCTAGAGTTTTTATCGCTTCAGACAAACTAGCAGACATTTTCTGGTTTATAGTTAAGATAATACAAATATCTTGAAGGTGGCAGCTCCTCATTACAAATATATAACATCAACCAGTACAGTATGAAAATTAGTTTTTAAAACTGTTGAGCAGTGTTGAATACTTTGTAATAAACTAAACAGCTTCCAAATTCAGATAGTCCTAGAAATCCATCAAGCAGTAATGCAGTTTGGTACCAATGGGTAGGTCTTGCTTTTGGTGGGGAATTGGGAGATGTAGGTCATCAACAGCTGCAGTTTGACACTACTTGTATATAGCAAATAGAAAGTACAGCTGCCATAATTATAAACTTTGCAAAAAAAGGTGCTGCTTTTTGAACTGAGCTCATTGTTATAAAAATTGAGTCTGGTACTGAATGATACAATCTTTCAACTCTGTGAACTCGGGATGGTTAATATAAAAGGGGCAGTTCTTGTGTCTCCAGCACCCTGTGGCACAAGGCGTCGTGGGCATTCCACAGCCCAGACGGAGCCCTCTCTCTGAAACATGTATCCGGGAGATGTGTGGGGTTCCCAGCAGGGAGAGGAATTCTCATTTATTGACCTCATTAACAGTCTGTGGGGTCAGCTCCCACAGCCCTTGAAATTACTTCTGTAATTCAAGAATGTTCTGATCTTAAAAAAAATTACTGCAAACAGACTCTGTGTCATTTGGATTACATCACATAAGAATGTGATGTATTCCAAACGACACAGAGTCTGTTTGCTTACCAAGAAGTATGAAACCCAATTAGCTGTTCAACATTCTGTTATTACTAAATATGTTGTTTGTTTAACTATTAAGAACTAGGAGCCTGGGCTTCTATTCCCACCGAGGAAGCAGAGAGTGTGGTCTTAGTTAAAGGAATGGAAAATTAAACTTGTTTTGCTTAGATCATGGAGGAATCCTTTTGTTTCACTGCGTAGTGTTTTCAGGTTCTCTGGTTCCTTACCTTGCAGCTTCTTCTCCAGTCACTGAACTCAGCATTGACTTCCATTAAAGGGGCTGACTATTGTGGCACTGCTAGTACACACCAACATTGGTATAAATTGGAGAAGCGGAAGGGGGAAACAAAAATGAGTTAACATTCCTTTAAGCAATTTCCAGTCTTTAATGTTAATGGCATCTTGGGCAAACATCTGCTCGTTGGCCCCCTGCCACAGTCTCCAATTTAGAAATACCCAAGGACTGGTGACCTATGTGAACCTGAACAGAAGAAATACAAATAAATTCCTCTCATATAATGAAAATAAATAAAATGCCGAAGAGAATGTCTCAGTTTTGTAGCATTATCACAATACAGTCCCTCAAAACACATACCTCGTTTAACACTCCCCAGGTCGTTCTGCTACTACATTCTACTAAGGGAATAAATGCGGTACTTTCATTCCCAAACCTAGCTGGTGATGCATTATGGGAGGTTTAGAATGTAGTAAAAGTAAGGGATGTAAACCTGTTTGGGGCACTTTGTATTTCTAAATCACAATATTCCATTCAAGTTTTTTATTTTTTTTATTTCAGTTACTTATGAATAAGCAGATTGGGCTAAAACGTTATGAAGTTGAAGGAAGAAAAGTGCTCTTCTATTTTGATGAGGTAAGGTCTTTTTTTCCTAATGTACAGTGTTTCTAGAGTCCAAATATTCTTAAGGAATGGTGACATATGTTAACGTGAATCTTATCAGACGATATAAATATGAGATCTTGTCGTTTAATTCAATGTATATAAATCACACACCACAAATGGGACCTAGTATATTTACACACAATTCACCACAATACACTAATACATGAATAAAATGTATGTGTTTTCTGTAAAAAAAAAAAAAATCTGTCTTCATACCTTCACAATATCATTTTAAAAAGTATGTCAAGCATATAGTGTAAATACCATGTACAATGTTTACTCAAAATATTTTACATATAATATAAACATCCAAAGATAGAAAAAAACAAATACAAACATTTCAAGTCCATCGGCAGAAAAATGGTCTGCTAAGCATTGGAAGCAGTTAATAAACTTGAATCGACTAGAGCCTAGGCCTCCAACTGTGGCCCTCCATCTGCTGCTGCTGTAATTCCCCACTGGCCTTCTAGAATGGCAGAGAACTATGGTAAATGTAGTCCAGAAATAGCTGGAGGGCCGCAGTTGGACACCTAGGAACAAGAGGATTATTAAAATGAAATACAGAGAATAACAGATGCTCAATCAAGGACTGATCACACAGGCAAGATGCAGTCTCCCTCCACTAAAGCAAGTTTTATGTGTTTGTATTATGGCCATCAAGCATAAACTACTGAAACGTTGTGATTCAGTAGTTCAAGGTGCTCAGTTGACTACATTCTGAATGGTTAGTAGTATTTGCAGCAATTTTCAAGCATCTCTCAGTTGGACATCACAATATTATTGATACACCCTAGTGGGATAACCTGTGTTCTAAGAGTATTCTTCTGTGTGATATACTACTAGTAACCTAATAAACTGCTTGGCTTCAGCAGAAAAACATTTTTGTAGTTCAAGATCACAACTGATCACAACAAGTCTAAGCAAACAAGCATTTCTGTAATTTACAAAGTAGTTTAGGTAGAAAAAAAGAATTGCGTCCAACAAGTTCAATCCCCCTTTTTTTTTTCCTATTCCTTGTTTTTCGCTTTTGACCCAAAGGAAGGCAAAACAAAAATACCTTATTTCAGCAATTATGAATTGTGCCTTCAATGGAATTCCTTTCTTGACTTTAAATGGCAGATCAGATTTCTTTTCGAATCAACAAGAGCTAAGTAAATATTAGTGCCTATACTAAAATACATAGCCCTCTATATTCTGGCTCATTAACCCCATGGCGACATTGAATGTACTAATGTAATCAGAAACACTGCTCAGACAGTGATGCTTTAATGACTCAATGTCGAGGCATTAAGCGTCACAGATATTCGGTGCCTGGGGTCGCTCTACGGAGCAAATTGCAGGTGTCATTTTGGAGAGCAACATGCTCCTCCAATATGGATGTTGCCCTCTTGTGGGAAGACTGTCGAAAGTGAGGAATTTTCTCTTCCGTCACTCTGATGCTGTTGCTAGACTGCCCCTAGAGGCAGTCAGCAACATTGCAATAAGGGGAAAAAAGGATAAATTTGCCTTACATCTAGGGTTAGAGTTAGAATAATGGTTAGGGCTACAGTAAAATTAGGGCTAGCATCATGGTTTATGGTTACTATTTACTATTATGGAAAAGTCCTCCCATGGGGAGCACTTCAACTTATTTCAAGGCTAATTCTGCAGCAAAACTCCAGATTAGCCCTTAGGGCAACTCTGATCGCCGAAGTGATCTGAAATTAATTTTGGGAATTCCATTAGTCTGAAAGTAATTGCCAAATGGAAATACTGGACAAATTCTGTCCAAACCAAATGCGTCAATGGACAAAATTCAGTTTGGACGAACCAAAATTTTCTTTCGTCCGAATGTAATCAGGTGAACCAAAAATGTAGGTGGTAACCAAATTTAATGGCAAGCTGCCTCTGAAAGAGGAACACAGCAACCACAGACATTTTGGCCAATCATAAGCCTCCTCATTGTGGTATTGCTGGTGTCCCTGCTGGTCCAGTGAGACAGGGACCCACACATTTTTGTACTGCTCATTGGCATCATAGAAACTATAATCTTTGGAATTACATACATTATTTAGATATTTCTATTGGTATAAAGCCATGCATATAAAGTTACTTCTTGTTACTTCATCATATATATTAATCACATACTTCTATTGATACAAAGCTTTGCATAGAACATTACTACTCATTGGCATCATATACATCATTCAGATATATTTACTGGTCATTGCTTATATATTTCTACTGTTCATTGGCATCATATAATTCCTTTATATGTATTTATGGTTCGTTGCTTATTAATTGCTTATATATATCTACTGCTCACTGCATCGGCATATAAATCCTTTATATATATTTATTGCTTATAGTATATATACCTATTGATCACTGGCATTATATAAATACGTTACATATCCACCCAAGCATGAGAGCATCTTTCTTTACTTCTATCAAATCTGTCATCAGCTCAAGTCCCAGATCTTTTGGAGACCTAGCAACGCCCCTGGATGATGGTAGGATTAAAACAAAGTCAGAGCAAGACAGGAGTTTGTTATAGGAAAAAAGGAAAATTCTGGTGTGAATGAGTAATAATCCAGATGTTTAGGAGACTACACCCCAGATGTGGCTGCATCAATTAAATATTTATTTAAATGTTTATTCTTGTAGATACCCAGTCAATGTATGACCTGCGTACAGTTTCAAGCATTCAGGGAATATATTGTGGGGAAAACTGCACCAGTTCCAGTCAAAATTTATGACTACTACGAGCCAAGTAAGTATGTTCTAAGGACTAAACGTATATAATTAAACAGTCAGGAAATCCAGGGAAAGAGTCTGTTTAACCATTTGTACATTGAAGGTATTTTACGCATGTGTGTACTAAGGTGGTATGTTTGATGGGATCAGAAGTTGCAATTCATCATATATACTGGTAGAATTACAGATGTGTACTGAAACGTTATTTTAAAGGACGTCTTTCACAAACTACTATACACAGGAAAACCAGTTATTCAAACAATAGTCCGGCCACTCATCCATACGGCTCAATCAAATACATTATATTTAAATGTTCATCTCTCTTCTAATGTAGAAGCACAAGTGAAAAGTGAGTTGCCCCTAGTATGAGGATGAACTGACGTGTACTTTTGATAGTACACGCCAGTTTATCCTCTGACCAACAGCTGCCATGCTTCCATAGGAAGCAAGGGTCAAACAACGTTTAATTTCCCTATAACAGGCTTACTTTAGGGATATTTTTTCCTTCCTCTCCTAAATACATGGAATTGCGAGGGCTCGGTTTGCTTTCTAAACAATTGCTAACTATTGCGTAGGTGGATCATAGGTTGAACCATAGTTACAAACGTTCCTGAATTTATCTGGACAGTCCTGTTATTGTTGGGTCTGTACCGGCATAAATACTACCTATGCAAAGTGCTGTGCACTGCACATGCAGCATTGCATTTACACTATGTATATCTGACATACAAGGTCTAAATGCTAGTAAATGAGCTCCCAAAACTAGGTATCTCTACTGGGAAGCCTGGAGTTTAAAACTACGGGTCACACAACACTGTGTCCAGGTACCATGACAAATAAAGTTGACAAGTATGGTTGAACTTGTGCATGTGTAAGTTCCATGAGTGGCCAAGTGTTGGATTACAGGAGTACAGGTAACCACACACCCCCAGGGCTTGAACCCACAGGTTCCTGCAACCACATTCCAGGGCCCTGTAGTTAAAGCAGCCGGTAACCAGTCCAAAGAGGTGTGTCTGACCATACCCTACAGTATCCTGTAGCCAGGTTTGGGAGATGGAAAAACATTTTAAGATAATCCATTCAAACAGACTGTCCTCTAGTAGTTTAAACAAAAGGATGGGGAGAGCTAGAGCAGGAAACTTTGGAAGAGATTCCGAGAGTTTTACTGCATTCATTTGAATGCAAAAAACAATGTACAGGTTAATACAAAAAAAGAAGAGTGCACAGCGCTTAGATATAAAAAAAGAAACAATGTGGAAATATGTGAAAAATGAAAGGGCAGTGATAATAAGTATATAATCAAAAAAACAAAAGGCACACTCACCCACCAGCTGAAGAAGTTTTTTACGAAACGCTTCCTGAGGGGTTCCTGTTTTTGTGTTTGTGCTTATAGTGTATATTTTATACATATGTTCTGTACCTGGCCATGTGAACAACACTATACTAGCAGTGGGTAAGGTTGTACTATATATATTTTATATATTATTTTATTCTACTTTACTGCATATTGATATTGCTTTTTGTGTATATTTTATTCCATTTGTTTTCTTATTATTATATTATTGTGGTATTAGACTTAGCTGTAGTCTTTTTACCTTATATACATGTATATTTTGTGACAATAAATCTTTTCTATTTTTATAAATTATGTCTTGTTCTTTTTGGGGTATATTTTAGCGCTGTCTCTCTTTTTATTAAACAGGTTAAACACTACAATATGCGCCAAACTTCATTTGATAAGTAAACGGTCTCTTTAAATCAATACTAGCAGTGCTTGCAGTGCTTTCAACACTGGTAGGCACAAAACCTACTTTTAGTAGTGTATTGGTATAACCTGGCAGGGAGACACCAGAGCAGAGATTAGAAGAGACTATAACGTGATGATTTTAATTTAATTTACATATACAGATTGCTCATAGACACAGTCTCTTACTTATTTCCTTCTTTGAACCACATACAGCTTTTGAAGCCACAAGATTCTATAACGCCAGTGAAAACAGTCCATTGTCTCGTGAGCTTTGTGATGGGACTACATGTAATGAGGTGGAGAGCTCTATTAACCAGTGGACAGGTGATAATCTAGATACTCTTTGACTTTCTCACTTTCTATAAGCATTTCACTCATTTCCACCTGTTTTGATTCAAACCTTTCAGCTTTATACTGTGTCATTTGGTACATTTGTACCACTGAAAAGCTTTACCATGTGTGAATATGACCATGACGGTGATTCTGAATCATTGTCAAGACATTTAGACTCTTCCACTTCCAATGTAGGCTTTGCCCCCACTGGTTCATGCAATGGAGCATTTTCCTGCCCGGAGGAGAATCATTTTGAGCGCTGCATGTGCTACAGAGACTGTGGGTATGATGGTGATCCTGTGTGTGGCTCTGATGGAGTCATTTATCAAAACCAATGTCAAATGGAGGTGACAGCCTGCAGGAACAACACCAAGATTGAGCGAGTGACCATGAATCAGTGTACCATGGGTAAGAGAGCAAATTCTAGGGATGTTAAAAGAAAAAGGTATTAGCTGTTTACACTGTTTACTATTACTGTTACATTTTTTTTCAATATAAAAAAAAATTCTGAAAAAATAAGCCTGAAATTTTACTGATATTAGCCTGATATTTGTTAATATGTACAGAAGAGAATATATCAGAAAAAGAAGTGGATATCCCAGCAGTAAAAGAGAAGGATGCCCCCCAAGAGAAACCAGGTATGACATTACTCATAATGCAATCTCTTGAATCATAATGTAATATCGGCAAGCAAACACATATTTAGCTTTCCAATTTAGGTGCTTTCACTCAGATCATGGTTTCCTTTTATTTGCCTCTGTCTCGATCATTATTTGCTATTTTAAATGTAATTTCGAAGCCATGTTAGTGTGGTGATAAGCACTGAAACTAGTTCTGCAAACCCCAGGAGGTAATGATGATGATAGTTGTCAAACATTTTATTTGGCAAGTGTAGGATTTCTAGTGTACTGCTAGAACAAGTAGTAATCTTTTGTTTTACAAAAGGCAAATAATTAACCGTATTGCACCCACTTGGTTCCATATAGGCCAGTCACACTGCTGACATATTATTCAGAATCTTGAGTCTTCCTTCATCTTGGGTTGGATAAAGGAAGGTCTGACCCACAATTCTGAACAATATGTCTGCCTCCAGATAATGCTTTTATAATGCTATATGGATCAAAGAGTGCTCAGTAAGATAGTCACTGTTTCATTAAAGCATATCTTGAAAGTCAATAAATACAGACGTTTTAAGGAAAGATAACAGCAAGAGAGATAATATATGTGACAAAATGAGAGAAGTTATACACAATTGCTATATTCATTTTTAAGAAGCGTCACATTATTGTGTAACTGGTTGATACCTGATCCTGCTGTCTCTTCTAGAAGAGGAAGTTCCTGCTCACCAGTCTGAGGTCTCTTATTATTCCTATGAATATGATGTGGATCCGTACACTGTGGAGAATGAGGATGGTCTTGAGATGGGAACTGAGCTAATAACACCTGCAGGCCCAGCAGAGGAAACAGGGAAAATCAATACATCAGCAGCCAATGAATGGTAATCCTCCTCCTATTGCATAACACATTGAAGCTGTTTGGTAGCAAATATGGCACAGTCAGGTGGTTATGGGGAAACTGAAGCTCTTTGGGAGCAAAGATGGCACAGCAGGCTGTTTTGGTGGCCCTGGAGTGGTTTTGTAGCAAATCTAGAACAGGCAGGTTGTTCTGCGGACACTGAAGCTGCTTGGTGGCAAATATGGCACAGGCAGGCTGTTTTGGGGGCAAAAATGGCTCATTTGCATCATATACAGCAGTTTGAATGTGTATTTTCTATTTGTATTCAATTCATGGGATTCAATATTAACAATTCTCCAAAATCCTTTTGTTTAGAGGGTAGGGGGTGTTTTGTAATGATAAATATATTTTATTTTTACTTTTATTTAAGTCATTAGATATGAGACAAGAATAACACAAATAAAATAAAAAGCACATACATTTTATCCAGAAGTGTCCAAATCAAGAGTTTAGAAAAGGATCTTGATGCACTTGAAACATGTTTTTTAATTTTTACTGCTCATTGGCATCATATCCAAAGTTGTTAATGTGTTTATAACTGTTGGAATTTGTTATTTTTAATTGAAAGATTGCATCAATTATAGATGACAAATAAAATAACATGTTGAATCCTCTTTGCTCTAAACAGCTCTACTGGAGGGCAGACATGTTGTTTAGAATTTTGGGTCAGATATCCATTCACCTTGGGTCATTTGAAGGAACATCTGACCCAAAATTGTAAACAACACGTTTGCTCCCTGTTACAGTACTTTATTTGTATTCTTTCAGTAAAGATTTTCTGTACAAACTATCTACAGTTGATGCAATCTTTATATAAAACTATCATTCATTTTTTTTATAGTGTTGTTCTTTAACATGCATTGAGAATTTTTGTATTAAACTAGGCCCGGTGGTGGAGCCAAAAGTGGGTGTGGCCCTTTGGGCTCTATCCCTGGTAGGCCAAATTTTATCCTTCTGCTGCTTGCAGAAGCTGAGATTTTTGCCTCCTCTCTCTTATGTTCTGGGACCTTTAACATGCAGTGTGAATTTCTATATGCCCTGATTTTGCCTGTATCCAATCTTTCTGAGTTACTTTTTTATTCTTCTCCATCCACAGAAAATAAAGCACCCATTTGAATGCAGACCTTGTCTTTCCTTGGCCAACCAATAAATAAGGACTTGCACGGATTTCATTATCACATGCCTTGATTGCAGGAGACAAAAAATAGGACTGATTTTTAGCTGATTTCTGATTCTCAGATAAATATCTTGTTTGATTCATTCTCATGATCAATTTTTATCCATTAAACCATGGAAAAAATGTGTTGTCTAAAAGAAAGCTAGAGAAAGAAAAACGTAACCCCTTTCCGCTGTTGATCATACAACTCCGCTAGCTTATTCATCTAACTCCAATTTGACAAAAATCATTTCAAGTAGTCACCAGAGGAGCCACCAAAATACTTCAACAAGGCAGGATATCATTTAAAATATGTTCTCATCTATGAAAGCTTGTTCTGTAACGTTTATAACGTTAAAGATATGAACATATCTGAACTTGCATAGATTGACCCTTTCCTGAGCAGAAAGATGCTGTAGAACATGAAGAGGAATGTGTAACAATGTTTTTGAGTGTCATCGAATGAGCTTTATACAATAGAAACGGCTATTTCACTATTATTTTACTTCACGAATATCCCTCTCCAGAAAGCTATTTAACTAGCAGTGCAGAATAAATTCACTGTTTTTTGTTAGACTGCCAGCTGATTTCTAGTTTCCTTCAAAAGGATGTCATTACATTGGTAAAGTTTGTACAGTTTGAATGTTTTTGTTTGTTTTTTCTTTTTTTTTCTTTTTTATACAATTCAGGTGATTGGATATTAACAACATCCTTCTTTTCCAAGTTGCTTACTAGCGGACTTATCTATTGTGCCGATGGGTGCTTTTGTTTAGAGGGGATGTGTTTGTAGTTAATAAATACTTTTTTAAAAACTTTTATTTAAGTCACAAGATACAGATACAAGGTAAACGCAAATAAAATAAAATCAAATACATTTTAGGCAGAAGTGTCCAAATCAAGAGTTTAGAAAAGGGTCTAGATGTACTTGCAGCATGTTTTTTCCTTTTTCCTCACATAAACACCTAAATAATTTGACTAAAAAAAAACAAACCACAGGCAAATAAAAAATGTAATTAAACACAGCATAATATTTACTAGAAGGAATATCTGTATTTGTAAGACAGGCAGTAGTACATATCAAGGAGAGGATGACTCATGTACCACTCGCTATGTTATATATATGCACTGTGTATACCATGGTAACCAAGTTTATTTTTTATAGTATGATTCATTAAGGCTATAAATTATTCCAAAACCAATAATTTTTTTTATTCTCAAATAAAGAGTCCTGAGAGACGGGAAAATGGGAAACTCAAGCTCCTAGCAGCTTTGAGAACATGATTAAATAATCTGGCTGTACGTCTTTGAGTTTTCCTGAGAAGCTAAGCTAGCCTTTCATTCAATAGACCGACAATAGGGAAAGAAATTAGGCTCTAGAGGAGTCTGTGAGTCAATCATTTTGCAGCTGGATTATGTGTTGGGGCCGTAC
The DNA here is from genome assembly GCA_036172795.1 of Pelodytes ibericus. Taxonomy (NCBI): domain Eukaryota; kingdom Metazoa; phylum Chordata; class Amphibia; order Anura; family Pelodytidae; genus Pelodytes; species Pelodytes ibericus. Next base: position 32,363,078 of record CM069860.1, read on the forward strand.
TTTCATACACCCATGTTCTGTGGAATTTAATATTTTTACACTTAAAAGTCAGAGAGGAGTATGTCTTATCCATCCCCTTTTCGATCAAATGTTTAGTTCCGGTATTTTGTTTGCCATGTCAAGCACCTCAAATAATAAGAACGTCTGGAGGCACTTAAACTCACTGGTGAAAAGCATTTACTGGTTGGTGTGTTTAACAGAGCAGCTTGATAGGACAAAGAACGATGGTATTTTTTTAAATGGGATTGGTAGAATGTGGACTTTAATACTTTAAAGCCAAATGACAACGATACATTCATAATACTTTGGTTCATTGGGACCCCGCTCTAACAAATTTGTTTCATTCCGTAGAGTTTGTTGTACATTGTACGCTGACATAGATGCTTTAAGGTGCAGATTGTGATGACGATTTGGAATATCACTAGTCCATACAGCTAATACTTTTGTCTTCAACTAACTTTCCAGTACCAGGGTGGCACAGGGTAACTTATAATATCATGCTGACCAACGTTTTGACACTTTTTTTTTCCTTTTATGCTAATTTCTATTTTTTCCCCTTTCACCCTCAGTTAACATCCAGTTAAAACTCTACAACCAACTCTGACAAACTCTACAACCAATGTAAAATCATTCAACTTTAATGCCCATTCAATAATAATAATAGTCCTGATGTTTGCCTGGATAACCATGAAAACATAGCATAGATAACCCACCTTCTCCAATCCCAATTTATAATAAAGTTTTTCCTTTTTAAAAAGAAATAAAATATTCTCAATCGCTCCTATTCAAATAAGGGTTTATCGGTTTTCTCTACTATAAGATGCTACAGCAATAAAACAGTAATTTCCTACATTGTAGGATCAAATAATCATCTTGCTCAAACTTCCCTGTATCCAGTAATTTAATGTATAAAACCAGTATGTCAAATATATATATATATTTTCTACTGTCCTTTCAAGCACATGTATATAAATTAAATGTTAAACAGGAGATCTGTTTTTTTTTACTTTTTCTTGCCAAAGTTGTAACTAAAAGTAGATGTTTTTTTTCTTTGTTGGTTTCATTTAGATCTTGGGCATATTGTAGCTCTATGGGGTGGGGCAAGATAAATGGCATTATTACACCTTTTGATCTCAATATTTTTGAAGCTTCTAATATACACTGAAATACAAAAACAGAAAAACCTTAGTGCTATGGCTTGCTAGTGGTGAGTTGCCACTCTTTGTTCTGTAGTGTCGTTGTTGCTGATTGGCTATAGCATAGCTACGGGGTGTAATCCTAAATGTTAGTGAATGTGTTGTTATTTTTTTCTGTCTGAATTTTATAAGCTTTTACCCCAAGGTCTTGCGTTAGTTATGTATATTATATGGATGTAATTATGTATCTGGTATTGCTCAGAGTTAATGATACTCGCGCAAGCGTTTTGTTAAAACTGAAATAAACAGTGGTTAAAAAATATCAAGCCTCGTTCTTTTTCTTCCATTGTTACATGTGGTTGCGTGTGGTTTACCATTTGGTATGCAACTCAAAGGAATTCTGCAGTTGCTATTTATAGAACCACAAATAATGTGTTCCTTATTGTGTAAGATCATCCTACCACTGCATGTTTACTACAATATCACAAACAAACACCTCAATGCTTCATGTCCACTATACTCAACGTGGTGTAGTAGGGGTCTCTAACTTATAAAGCAAGATATGTGTCAGTATGGAGGTGGCCATGTTGAAATCACAACTCATTCTGACTACGATGCATATCCTAACCAGTGGAGGGCTGGTAGAGCAGCCCTGGGCTACTTTCTACCATGGTGAAATGGGCTGGGGATCCACCACTTTTCACTTCTAAATGCCCTAGTGCCCCAGTGTCCAACTGCAGCTCTCTAGCTGCCACAGAACTACAAAACCCTAAGTTCAACCAGCTTTCCAGAATGGCAGGAAATCATTGTAGTTAGTGCAGAAACAGATGGATGGCCGCAGTGGGACTTCTAGGTCCTAGTGTGGGTCCATCAATCTCTGTACCTTATCTACCTTATTTTTGTTTAGCTGGTTAAACAAAATGTTTTATATTCTTTTAAAAGCATTTCCAGAACAAAAAGATTAACACATTGCTAGAATTGTTGTAAAAATGTTTTACTTTGAAAAAAAGAAAATAATGACATACATTTCAGTAGATACATGTTTATTTATGTGCATATAATGTTTAATTTGTCTGGTAATATGTAAAAAGAGTTCCTCATCTATTAAGTGTGTGTTTTATATCTTGGCTTGTTAGAGATCTACATTAAATTTCCCCACAGCTTCACAGAAGTCTTCAGGAATACTGTCCTTTATATATTCAGTCATGCTACTGGCAGGTGAATTCTCTTCCTCGCTCTAGTACTGCTCCTTGTGCACTGAGATATTCTGCCTACCGCAATTCAGTAAAAAGTTATCTCAAGTCAGTGAGATGTCAAAGCACTGAGTGTGAGTGTGAGGTGGAGCAGCTAGCAGGAAGAACGTCTTTTGAAGTTTTGAGTGAAGTGATGGACATTTTGGATCTCTTTCGAAATTGATGTAATACCTTCTCCCGGAACTCCTCTGAGACATAGTAATACACAAAGGGATCCACACAACTGTTAACAGAGCTGACTGCCAAGCAGATCATGTAAACCCCATAGAGGTCACCAAATGTATAAAGGCAGTGCTCAGAGTAGTGCAACAAAAGTACTACATTGCTGGGTGTCAAGAAAATAATCACAATGATAAGGACTAATGAAGTCAGTTTGACAGCGTAGGCATACTTGTCCCCACTGAGTACTAAGGCCCGGATTACAGAAGCATAACAAAATATTATTATACCCAGTGGCAGAAGAAAACACATGACAATAAGGCACATGAAATAGTTAAATAAGTACTCTGCCTTCTCTTCTCTTGAGAGGACATCATGGCACAGGGTAAGTTCAGTCTCTACTAGGGAATAGGACTGCTGAACGGTTGCCAAGGGCAGGGTAGACAAAACTGCAATAATCCAAGAGGCAATGCACATGCCAATGGCGAAGGTTTTGCTTCGGAATGTCCGGGAAAAGAAAGGGTGCACCACTGCCAAATAGCGATCCACACTGATGCTCATGAGAAGCAATATTGAGCAGTACATGTTGCCATAGAAGAATATAGTTAAAGATCTGCACATCATCTCTCCAAATATCCAGTTGTTGCCTAGAAAGTAGTAGGATATCTTAAATGGTAGAACTAGAATGAGCAGTAGATCTGCAGCTGCCAGGTTCATCAGGAATATTGTAGAGGTCATCTTCTTGACTTTGGTTGCCAAGACCCACAATGCAAGGCTGTTGGAAGGCAACCCCACCAGAAATACTACTGTATAGATGGAAGGGATGAGCATTACAGTGATGGAGCTGCTTAAGTGTTCCCTGGAGGACTTGGAGATCGACACAAACGTTTTGTTCTCCTTGTATATAATGTTCCCTGGGAAGGAGCGTGGGCACAGTATGTTTTCCAAGGTTTCTGTTGCATTAGATTGGTCTTCATTGGAATAATCTAATAGGAGAGTAAATAGTTAATATCAATCACTCAACATGGCTTCACTAGCCTTTTCTTAAATCAATGACTGCCAAAGACAGGTGATTTATACCTTCAGAGGCATAGATTTGGATGAACAGGTTCAACTTTACTGCACAAAGGGCATACAGGTAGCTAAGACAAAAGTAAGAATGGAGAAAACTGTGAGCTTAAACTGAGAAGCAAGTGTTAATAGGATAGGCACAATAAAAAGGAGACTATGTTAGAGGGAGACTGGAATACATGGAAGCAAAACAGAGGAGAAGGATGTGAATTGGGAAAGAAGACTTGAGGATGAAGTTGGAGCGGAGAAGCTGGGATGGAAAAGGCTATCAACATAGAGAGGAGACTAAAGTATAAAGTCTATGGTAAGACCTCACCTTGAATATGCAGTATAATTCTGGGCACCAGTCCTTAAAAAAGGATATTATGGAACTAGGAAAAGTGCAAATACGTGCTACAATATTAATAACGGGATTGGAGGATCTTACTTATGAAGAGAAACTAAATAAGGTTGCATTCATGCATTGGATATGATAACATTATATAAATATGTGCAGGGCCAATATAAAGTTATAAGACATAAGAACAAGAGGGCATCCCCTGAGACTTGATACATAAAGGGAATCAACACAGTAAAGGAAGAGAGTATATTTAAAAGAAGAAAAACTACCACAACTAGAGGACATAGTCTAAAATTATAGGGGCAACGATTTAAAAGTAATATCAGGAAGTATTACTTTACTGAGAGGGTAGTGGATGTATGGAATAGCCTTCCAGCAGAAGTGGTAGAGGTTAACACAGTCAAGGATTTTAAGCATGCGTGGGATAGACACAAGGCTATCCTAGCTATAAGACCGGGAACTGGGGACTAACAAAAGTATTCAGAAAAATTGGGCAGACTAGATGGACCGAATGGTTCTTATCTACCGACAAAGTCTATGTTTCTATGGAAGAGCAAAAATGTCAAGGACAATAAAGATATGAAACTCACTGCCAAGAGAGGTAGTGCTATCAAATACAATGGATGTATTTAAAGAGGGTTTGGATATATATATATATATTTTAGAAAAAGAACATACAGGGCTATTAATAATAGAATAAGCATTAATAATAGAGATTATTGATCCAAGGAGAAATCTGATTGCTGTTTGGATTCAAGAAGGAATTTCCCCCCCTAAGTGGCAAAATTTTAAATAGCTTCCTTAGGGTTTTTCGCCTTGTTTTGGATCAAAAGCAGGAATGATAGGTAGAAGGGTTGAACTTGATGGACTTGTGTCTTTTTTTCAACCTATATTACTATGTTACTATGTTGGTGCAAAGAGCTGGCATTGGTTATGTAGACAATATAACATATCTTGAAGTAAGAAAAAAACCATGGACGTCAGATAAATGTGAAATAAGTTCTAAGAGAAAAACATAGACGCTTATCTTTAAAGCAATTTGTAATGTTCATTTTATATGAAAGTATTAAGGGGGGAAAATATATTGCAATCTGTCTGTGTTTCAGCTATGTCCACAGCAATTGTAAAATGTATTTTGTTAATCTCCGGCACTATTCAGCAAATAAATATGAAAAATCTTGCATGACTCAAGACAGTTTAAAATATTTGAAACTTGAATTGCCTATTTGCAGTTTATTGATAGGACAAGGAAGTTTAAATTACAAATTATTTTATAGCAAGGAACTACAGCTATAATAAAGAAAATGCCCCAAAACATACATTTTACACTTGGAGCAATTAGCAGAAGTATTTTATTGGCTTGCACAGTGATTGCTCCAGATTTTGGACATGTTACTCCGCCTTCCAGAATGGCTCTTGATAAATGCAGGTTTTGGTAAAGTATGTATACATTTAGACTGTAAACCCCCATGAGGTGAGAATCATTTCCTGTGACGTCTGACAGGTAATTAAAGAGAATACATATTCTTGTGATGTCAGTGAAGTTTTTTATCTCTAGTTTCCTTTAATGGGCATGTTTTACATATTGTAAAGACATAGTTGCCAACATCAGCTATGTTTCCAGGGACACACATTTGTTCTACGTGCTGCAGGAAGAGCATGCAAAGTGCAGCCCGGCAGTATGTAGGATGCATACACCCACAGACACAATCCAATTAATTAATCATGGTATATCCTTTGAGATCTCTACCCCGATTAATTAATTGGATAGTGTCTGTGCATATATATCCATCCTACATACTGCCGGGCTGCACTTTGCATGGTCTGTCTGCAGAATGTGGAACAAATATGTGTCCCTGGAAACATGGCCGATGTTGGCAACTATGTACATGCACAGTAAAAAAAAAATGTTCAGGTGATACAGTCCCTTTAACCAATTTTGGGCCTCACTACTTATGCTAATGCATCAATATTGAGAAATGGTTAATGGAGTTTAACACCAAGCATTGGTTATTACTACTGTTAATGACCATTTTAAATGCTTAGTTATGTCTTTACTTGGGTTTATCCAAATGAATTCCTATTTAAAACAAAAACATTTATAGGTATGTTATAAATAATTGGAGAGATTTCTTTGGATTTGAGGAGAAAATCCACCAATTGCCACTGCTTTCCAAAAAGCAAAACTAACAGTGATGTTACAAGATAATCCCCATATGGTACCCATTGTGTTCAGCAGTGAGTCACCAAGGACTGTATACTCAAAAGAGACAACATCTCTTAAAAGATGCTAAAAGTATAGATAGCCAAATAGAAATCATACTTACCATCATAATCCAACATGCAAAAGGAGTATCCCGGTAGAGTCAGAAACAGCAGGACAACATACAGTGGGCACAGGCAACGTGGGGATAGCATGATATTAAAGTTACAGGACTTTGTTTTCCCAGAATTATGCAGTTTCTGCTCCTGGCCTTTCACTGAAGGAAACCAAACAGGAAATATACAAGGGGGAGGGAGCAGTCTGTGTGAAACAGATGTGCAGAGTCATTTGAGTTATTAGGGAGTTATTAGAGGGGCTCTTGGAACCATTTCCTCCCTCCTATTACCAAATGGCGGTGACATTTTAAGGACGGTCTATATATAATCTGTAAATGGCTATATTTATAAAAAGAGAATAATAATGACCAGTGATAGCAGTGCTTGCAATGGGCAAAATAAACTAGCAATAGTTAACACAATTTAATTCTTTGGAATAAATAATCAAACAGTTTGTATCAAAGGCCAATTAGTATGTGTCAAATTAATGGAAGATGGCAATATTGTAACTATAAATTGTAATGTTTAAACTTCATAGCTTTCTCTCCTAGTCGAACCCAGTTATATATATTATTATTTTTTTTTTTTTAAAACATTTAAGGTGCCGGTCATCTACACCTTGTTTGTAATGGCAAAAGTAAAACAAAATGTGAAAAATGATCAATACATTTGGGGTTTTGTACAAAACTGCAAAGCGTCGGAAAAAAATGTAAAAAAGGAAGTTTTTGCCGCCTAATCAAGATATCACATGGTGGCAATCTGTCCTGTGGATTCGTTGCATACAGTGCCATACGATCATAAATAAGAGACAACACAGACACAGTTACAATACTGTGAGTTTGATGGTCACCATTCACACTGCACACAGGTTTATGTAACATTTTAAGACAAATGGTCCTGCGGCTCACCTTTCCACCCTACTTTGTCAGTCCATACAGTCCTCTCATTATGTCCAGATAAGACCATTATGGGTTTATCAATGTATAACTGCTGGAGTTCCAAAGGTTAGCTACCAATATCTAAGCCTAGAGTAAACCACTGTCCCCATAATAACTGAGCATCAGAAGTTGAAAGGTTGGCCATCTCTTATTGTGGGGAGAAAAAGCAGTTGGGTAATTGCGATTAATTATTGACACCCCATAGGGTTGCCACCTGGCCGGTATTGGCATCAGGGCAATGTTAAGTCTATGGAGAATGTACCTTTTTGGAAGAAAAGGTGGCAACCCTAGCACCCCAGCTTACAGGGAGTGCAGAATTATTAGGCAAGTTGTATTTTTGAGGATTAATTTTATTATTGAACAACAACCATGTTCTCAATGAACCCAAAAAAACTCATTAATATCAAAGCTGAATATTTTTGGAAGTAGTTTTTAGTTTGTTTTTAGTTTTAGCTATTTCAGGGGGATATCTGTGTGTGCAGGTGACTATTACTGTGCATAATTATTAGGCAACTTAACAAAAAACAAATATATACCCATTTCAATTATTTATTTTTAGCCAGTGAAACCAATATAACATCTCAACATTCACAAATATACATTTCTGACATTCAAAAACAAAACAAAAACAAATCAGTGACCAATATAGCCACCTTTCTTTGCAAGGACACTCAAAAGCCTGCCATCCATGGATTCTGTCAGTGTTTTGATCTGTTCACCATCAACATTGCGTGCAGCAGCAACCACAGCCTCCCAGACACTGTTCAGAGAGGTGTACTGTTTTCCCTCCTTGTAAATCTCACATTTGATGATGGACCACAGGTTCTCAATGGGGTTCAGATCAGGTGAACAAGGAGGCCATGTCATTAGATTTTCTTCTTTTATACCCTTTCTTGCCAGCCACGCTGTGGAGTACTTGGACGCGTGTGATGGAGCATTGTCCTGCATGAAAATCATGTTTTTCTTGAAGGATGCAGACTTCTTCCTGTACCACTGCTTGAAGAAGGTGTCTTCCAGGAACTGGCAGTAGGACTGGGAGTTGAGCTTGACTCCATCCTCAACCCGAAAAGGCCCCACAAGCTCATCTTTGATGATACCAGCCCAAACCAGTACTCCACCTCCACCTTGCTGGCGTCTGAGTCGGACTGGAGCTCTCTGCCCTTTACCAATCCAGCCACGGGCCCATCCATCTGGCCCATCAAGACTCACTCTCATTTCATCAGTCCATAAAACCTTAGAAAAATCAGTCTTGAGATATTTCTTGGCCCAGTCTTGAAGTTTCAGCTTGTGTGTCTTGTTCAGTGGCGGTCGTCTTTCAGCCTTTCTTACCTTGGCCATGTCTCTGAGTATTGCACACCTTGTGCTTTTGGGCACTCCAGTGATGTTGCAGCTCTGAAATATGGCCAAACTGGTGGCAAGTGGCATCGTGGCAGCTGCACGCTTGACTTTTCTCAGTTCATGGGCAGTTATTTTGCGCCTTGGTTTTTCCACACGCTTCTTGCGACCCTGTTGACTATTTTGAATGAAACGCTTGATTGTTCGATGATCACGCTTCAGAAGCTTTGCAATTTTAAGAGTGCTGCATCCCTCTGCAAGATATCTCACTATTTTTGACTTTTCTGAGCCTGTCAAGTCCTTCTTTTGACCCATTTTGCCAAAGGAAAGGAAGTTGCCTAATAATTATGGACACCTGATATAGGGTGTTGATGTCATTAGACCACACCCCTTCTCATTACAGAGATGCACATCACCTAATATGCTTAATTGGTAGTAGGCTTTCGAGCCTATACAGCTTGGAGTAAGTCAACATGCATAAAGAGGATGATGTGGTCAAAATACTCATTTGCCTAATAATTCTGCACTGTATGTAGACTGCGGGTTGGTTACTCAGCCATCAATAGCAGCAGTGATACCAAAATGTAAGCACGACTGCCACATCATACACTAAACTACAGTTCCCATAATGCACATCCAGTAGTATGCTGTGCAAGGTTTAGCTACCTTCATGGGCACCATGTAACAGATTTGCTAATGACAGGGACATATTTAAGGGGCAGTTTTCTCCTACGACTAAAAGGTTTGCCAATGATAGTATTGCTTTTAAAAGTCCGTCATTGAACATGGACACTGTGATGTGAAGGAAACAAATTTCTAGGTCCTAGAAGCTGATGTATTGTTAACATGCTTTAGTCAGGGAATGAACTGTAGCACTGTAAACATCCATGCAGAAATCGGCTCTCTGTAAATTCCAGTAATACCAAACAGTACATAATAGGATGACTTTCACTCAGCAGTTATGAAATACATCACTCCAGTGTATCCAACATTCTTATCCATTATAAACACTGGGAGGTGGCTTAGGTCACTTCCTGTTTAAAGGGACAATAATATTTTGAACCGAGTACTGAGTGGTAAATGGTTGAGGAACATACAAAATGAGATTCAGGAGCCAGAGGTGAAAGAGCGGGAGAGTGATTCATCTCCTAGGAGCATGTTAGGGGTATATTTTGTTATCTTGCCTCATCATAAAAAAAAGGATATTTGAAATTCTTTTATGGTGAAAAATAACAGTACAAAAGGTCGGTGGACAAAAGAAAACTGGAAAAATAAAATATAAAAGGTGGTTTTAATTATAAGATAGTGAACAAATGAGAAATCCAACATGCCTTCTATGCATTGATTACCTAAGCAGCAACAAAATTAAAGTATACGAGCCTGATATATATGTATGAAGCTAGCTCCTTATGAAAGCTGTGAGCTTGTACTGTGTGTGCAAAAACTCTCTTGTGGGTTAGGCTGGTGTGCTTAGCGCTAGTGGAGCCCATGTATAATAGAAAACAAGCATAGAAATGCATTTAGATAGTGTTGGACAATCACTCTAATATCCATTTTCAGCACAGGTATTATCATAAGTCAAGGAAAATGTCTAGATTTATATATATTTTTTAAAGTGCATTGTTTTCAAAAACTAGAGGTCAGAAATGCACCTTTCCCACTTTGCAATGCTCTATTTTTATACATACTTTCCAAAATATCTTGAATTTGCTGCATCAAAATGATTGCTGCCACTGTATTAAACTTACTTCTGCATTATTATTATTATTATTATAATTATTGTGCACACAAGCCAAATTTTAACATATTGCATTATCTCCTGGACAAGAGGAAACAGAAACTAACTGTCCTCCACTTGAGCGGCTCCGATATCTCCTCCCTAAGCTCTTCCTAATGTTATTTCCTCTCCCACAGAATGAATCCAAACACTAAGGAAAAACCTGGTTTGTAGATTAGATGATGTATATTCAGATCATTCTATGTAAATTAAGTGTTTAATCATTGTGACATTAATCTAAAAAGGACCATTCCATGCTTATCATGTGCAAGCTGCATTTAGCAAATATGGCTTGTTGTATTCATAGCTTCATTCATTACATTTTTAAGAAGCATTCTTATATAATATTTAAAATAGAAGAATTAGAAATATGAAAGTACTGCAAACATTAATTTCCTTGCCAGTGTCATCCTTGTCCCCATACAGTTTCCCAGTGCTTTCTCTGTCCCCAGTGCTATCCCTGCCCCTAAACAGTGTGTCAGTGCCATATCTGTCCCAAATAGCTTGGCAGTGCTTTATCTGTCCCAAATAGCTTTCCAGTGTTTTATCTGTCACCAAAAAGCTTGACAGTACCACCTTTATCCCCAAGCAGCTTGCTAGTGCCACCTTTGACCCCAACAGCTTGTCATTGACATATTTGCCCCCCAAAAACTTACCAGTGACATTGTCTCCAAACAGCTTGCCAGTGCAATCCTTGTTCCCAAACAGCTTGCCAGTGCAATCCCTGTTCCCAAACAGCTTGCCAGTGCAATCCCTGTTCCCAAACCGGTTGCCAGTGACATATTTTCCCCCCAAACAGCTTACCAGTGCCAGCTTTGTCCATCCCAACTGTAAGCATCGGATGTCACTGACATCCAGTGCTCTGACTTTAATTAAGGTGCTGAGCGTGAGGACTTAGAGCATGAGGTCTGTGCCGATTCAGTATGTACAGACTTTACCCCTCACTCTGCGCTCCCCTACCTTGCATGGCAGATGGGCCCCCTTTACCAGTGGGCCCTGGGCAAGTGTCCATTTTGCTCACTAGTAGAAAAGGTGAGTAAGGCTGAAGTCTCCAGGTAAACTAAGACTCAGCTGTTTGGGGACAAAGTGGGCACTGGGAATCTGTTTGTGGTCAAGGATGGCACTGGGAATCTGGGGACAAAGTTGGCAAGCTGTTTTGAGGCAAAGATGGCACTGTTAAATTGTTTGGGAAGGAAGATGGAACAGACAAGCTGTTTGTGCACAAAGATGGCACTGGGAGCATGTTTGGGTACAACAATGGCCCTGGGAAGATTTTTGGGGACAGAGTTGGCACTGAAAAGCTTGGGGACAAGGATGGCACTGGGAATCTGGGGACAAAGCTGGAATGGGGCAGCTGTTTGGTGACAAAGTTAGCACTGGGAATCTGTTTGGGGACAAAGATGGCAGTGATAAGCTGTTTGGATACAAAGATGGCAGTCCCATGATGATTAGAGGGTACATGAGTTTAGTGAGGCTTATGGTAGAATAAAACCAAAAAACACCACTGGCCTTAGCCAAGATCGACAAAAAGGCATCTGAAAAATGTTAGGGTGACAACCAGGTGTGGAACATAAAATTTGCAAAAATAGCAGTTTATGTAGTGTGACGTGCGCTTTTCAAATGAAGAGAGGGTGAGTAAACATACATCCAGAATGACATAAATACAGAAATACAAGCATAAGGCTGCCAGTGTCAGCATTCTCATGAGATGTACAAGGTTACGCTGTTTAATTATCACCCACTAGCACACATCCTAAACTGATAAGGCAGAATGACTCAGTCAGGAAACTGCACACCCCATGACGTTCACAAAACACACATTATCCACCACACTATCCCTGAGCAGCAATGTCTTCCTGTCCCAGCAAGATCCCATCAACATTCCATTACCCTCATCCTACACATTATCAAACCGACCTTTCAACCAATCAAACATGCCACCTTCATCAGGTCACCTGCATGGGACTGTATAAAATGTCCCCACTGAAATGTGTCGAAAAGTGAAAAAATGTGCAATCAGAATTTGTTATGTACAGATGATGTAACAAGGGAGAAGAAGAATTGGGAGAACAGTTTCTCGCACACTAATCAAACGCTGGAAAGTGCCTGATCACGTTGACACGGGATGAACCTGGATGTTGTGGACTACCAGACGTGGCATGAACAGCATTGGGAGTCTGTTTAATACATAGACGCACACAGGGATAGTGCCTAATAGTGGCAACATCTCTGTGTACACCATGTGTTTATATAACCCTCACTTATTTTGCAGAATTACAAGCTACATAGAAAAAATTTGCATCTGTAGGATCTTGTGTTGTGCTGACATAACCTTGTGGCTTGAAATGCAAGGTTCTCATTTCCCATTAAAAAGCAGTTCATTTGCATATCAGGCCATATGTGATGTCATGAACATGAGACACTACAGCCATGATTTTTTTAAATCTTAATTTATGAATTTGCTTGCAATTCTTCTAATGTTTATTATCATAACATAATTAACATGAAATGTCTAACTGCTTCATTGGGGTGAACCAATTAACCACTTAAAGGACAATTCAAGTTTTTTTAAACATTTGTTTCCTTATAGAATGCAATGGTGACCCGTGTATCTTTATAGTCAGGAGGCTGGCGTGCACTGACACCACCATTGCATGAACAGCCAATCAGAGAAGGTTTACCTGCCTTATAGGGGTCTGTATTCATCAGGGGTCTCTATCTCCTCCTAGACCGACGTTTTCAAAGAGGATCAAATGAGGGGACCAGTTTAAGAGAGAGTCAGTAGCCAACCAGACTGGGCGTCCTACTTCCCAGGGAAGTCAGAGGGTAAACTGGCAAGTAATATCAAAAGTACATGCCAGTTTATACTCCTAATAGCGGCACTAAATGCTCCTCAGCTTTAAGTGACAGCAGAGCTGAGAGGCTGAAACTAGAAGTAGAAGCGTAGTCAGGCAAGCCGAGGTCAGTAGGTAGGAGAAGGCAGAACTGTCAGACTGTCCAAAATCGGTAGCAGGTAAAGAGAGATCAGTAGCAAGCATGATAATGATGCAAGCAGGAATCACAATAATCTGTCAAAGATATAGTGGCAGGAAGTGGCTTTTATTGGCAGAGAGTCAGCACGTGACCAGACACAACTAAGGAGAGTTGACAATGATTATAAGATTTGTAGATCGCTGGAGCAGGCTGATTAGTTTTAAACAGGTTCTGATGAATATAATATATTGAATGATTAGGAAGAAAGAGAGTTATTTAGTAGGCAATGGAGACAACAGATTGATTAACATAGTTCATTATGCAGTGTTAGTGATAACTCCAGCAGGGAATGAAGGCAGCAACTTGGATTGTACAGCTGCAGGGTAAGTACTTTAGCACTACTGATATATTCCAGGTGCGCTTTGACTTTTTTTGATTATCCCTGCTTACTGTGGAGAGGAAGCAGCCACAGTATTTGCCCACAGCAGCCGAGGACAGCATCATATTTACTCTTAGTACTGTAAATACTCCCAAACATCTATTTTTGGAGATTCAGGAATCCAGAAAGAGCAACAACCAAGATGGACTGGTGCTTCAGTCTCTCTAAATACCATGGGTTCTCAGCAGCTCCAACTTTCACTGTGAAATGTGCATGAGAACTTAGACGTTCCTGTTGTGTGTTGCAGGGAAGCAGATTTGTGACAGAGGTCGCAAGCCTCGTGACAAATGGCTTCTGCCTGATTAAAACTTTTTTTTGGGAGGGGGTTTAAGACCTCTTTTGCTCATATAGACCATCCTAAAATACAATGCTTTGAATATCCTGTGAAAAGCAGTGAATCCTGCCCCCCCCCCCCCCCCCCCCCCCAATGCCCTATGCTGCGGATCCCACTGCAGAGAACTGCATCTGGATCCCCTCTGTCCAATGACAGGCTTGATTCAACTGATTCTCTGAAGTGAGCATCAGTTACATTTACTTAATTGTGCCATGACTAAATAGGGAGTGCCATGAGAGATGTCACAAAGCATTGGGCTCTGCTTTTGTGTCTCTAGCACATGATCATTCTCGCATCAGGTCCCACAAGAACAAAAATAGGGGTTAAGGGGTTAACCAGCTTTAACACATTAAACATATCACTGTCGTTAGGTCACTTTACAACTGCGGCACTACTGACCCTTTAACTATTACACTGTCACTTTACTCCAAAATTGGCTAGAACTTTTAACCCATTAAAATGTTTCACTTTCAATTTACTGTTCTATGAGCCATTAAACACTATGATTAGGTCAGTTTGCTGGGGCCTAATCCTTTAACCCACTCAATGATAGCATATTAGTTCACATGTCCTTATAAGGTACTCTGGTCCATAGCAGGAGTGACCATCGGTGGTAATAGTGTCACAAGACCCTACGTTTATGACAAGGAGACTTTAATCTAAACCAGACCAGCGTGCAGTAAACCCGCCCCCTGCAGACCCTAACAAAGACCTGTTTGTATGAGCTGGATCCCTAAGGGGTAGTTTTCTCTAGCACTCATTCTGTATACAAAACCCGCCTGTGTGTGTGTGTATGGAAACAGATGATACAAGTGACTTAACGATCCCTTGGTATCCCTTAAAAAATTATGGTTTATGGGGTGAGTCATGGCCCTGCAGGGCCGAGTACAGAGCAAGGCGTCAGCGCAGGCGGAATCCTTTGCAAGGAGAGGTCTGGTAAATGTAAGGGCAGATCTGCAGGCAGAGAAAGCCATCTGGGAATGGAAATAGTTCCATTAACCACCAGAATGTCTTAATAAAAGCGACATGGTTACTAAGTCAAGGGGTCAGTCCCATTCAGAGTACAGTGACCTAATGAGAGCGACATGTTCACTGGTTTATGGGTCTGTTTTCACATTTACAGAGTAAAGTGATCTAATGATTGACATATGTAACAGTCCAAGGGACCCTATAATAATAATAATGCCCTGGCTAAAGAGGCACATTCAAAAGAAAAATGACCTAATGACACTGACATTTAGTGAAGCATTCAGCATATGTACAGTATGATTAGAAGTATGAAGGGTCAGTCCCATTAAGGAGTAATGTAACCTCGTAGAACCATATACTGTGACATTCTATGTTTGTGATATATACTAAGCGTGCGAATAAAGCTTATTCAAGGTATTTACTACTCTTTCCATAGAATAATATGTTCTCACCTTCTGCTCTCGAAACTCAAATTTTGCCATTTAAAAAAAAATATTTTTATACTAATTAAGACAAGTAATAGAAGAATATTAATGGCTCTTCAGTGAGAATTAGGGAAACAAAAAATGTTTAGAAAAGGGGAAAAAACAACAACATGTAAACCACACATTCCAGGAATCAATTGCTCAAAATATAAAGGCATCTACAACCAGTTGTAGCGCTGCCATCTTGTGGCCTGTCATAGAAATGACTCATGCAAACATTTGGCATTTCTTCCATCAGTGGATAGCAATACATTATGTCCACGGATGCACTATTCATTAACGTGTGAACCAGTTTGAAGGACACTGCACCGGGCTGAACAAAGTGATAATGATATCAACAAGTAACACCTGCAAAGCAATTCCTGAGGTGCTCAGTGTTGATTGTGAACCTATAACAAAGTATTTGGCTTTGACAGCCTAAAAAGGCACTTGTATCACTGAAAATAGTAGCACCTTGTAATGAATTATGCGGTTAGAATTGCAAAAAAAGTGTAAAGCAAAATAGCTTTGACACTTATGATTGTGCAAGTTGGATGTTTATGCCATTTTCTACATGAATAAGAGAAGACACACTTCATTCAAAGCTATGCAATTGCAATCCTAACCGCATAATTCATTACAAGGAGCTACTATTTTCATTGTTCAAGTGCCTCAAAGTGGAACAATAGGCAATCAAAGACAATTACTTTGTTAGAAGTTCACAATGAACAAATGCTGGGGATTCAAATGTTACATAGCAATAACTATCACAGCAGCACATATTCAGTTATATGTGCTATGATTTAGTATGTGCAAATTAAATATTTCTGTTTAATTCCAAATGACAAACAGGTATGTCATCAAAACATACCCCACCCACCACTAACG
Source organism: Pelodytes ibericus (assembly GCA_036172795.1). Classification (NCBI taxonomy): domain Eukaryota; kingdom Metazoa; phylum Chordata; class Amphibia; order Anura; family Pelodytidae; genus Pelodytes; species Pelodytes ibericus. The sequence goes on from CM069860.1 coordinate 32,379,473, forward strand.
TCCCCATCCCAGGGCCGGACCAAGACATTGTGCTGCCTGGGTCCAAGGATAAAAATCCGTGCTCACCAAAACCACGCCCACATCCATTATGTTATTTCATGACAATTAAAATCTGTCAATCTAATATTAGTGCCCAGCTGGTCAGTGCCATATTTGTGCCCAAACAGCTTGTCACTGCCATATTTGTGTCCAAACGACTGGTCACTGCCATCTTTGTCCCCATAGAACCGGTCACTGCCATCTTTGTCCCCCAAACAGCTTGTCAGTGCCATATTTGTGCCCAGAAAGCTTGGAAGTGCCGTCATTCTACCCAAGCAGCTTATCAGTGCGATCTTTGCCCCCAAACAGTTAGTCACTACCATCTCTGTCCCTATAGAGCTTTCCACTGCCCCCAAAAAAACATATAATTTGTGTGGGTACAGTATGTGAGAAAGAAGAAAATTACAGCTAAACACAAACACCCCATAAATGTAAAAACAGCCCTTGTCACTAAGGGAAAGTCAAAGTCAAAATGTCTTGTCACTAAGTGGTTAAACATTGTGCTGCAAGCACAGTGACGCAGCATGAATTCTGTGCCACATCTGTCAAAGTGCCTGCTGGGTCCTATGGAGCCATGTAAGGGTTGGCTCTGCTGGGGCACACAAGCATAGTTTGTGAGAGTCCATCAAGTCAATATTAGGTGTAACCCATATTGACAGAAGATGTCTAGATAAAGGGTGCCCCTTCCCTGTGATCATTGCTCCCCCCCCTCCCCCATTGCAGTGCAGTGGTGTCCCGAGCAGGGTGCGGGGGGAGCGGACCGCACCTGGTGACACCTCCAGCAGGGGTGACACCCGTGCTACCAGCATCCCCCTGCAGTGCATCGCGCTGCTTAACTTTTTTTTTTTCCAGACAGCCGCATCTGCTGGAGTCGACCGCCGGAAAGAAAAAAAAAAAAACTGCGACCAGATGTGATGTTAAAAGTCACATCCGGTGCCTGTCTTTCCCTCCTCCGTGCAGAAGGGAAGACTGCACGGAGACGTCCAGCCGGGGACACGGAGCAACAGCCAGGCGGTAAGTACTGGGGAAGGGGGAGGAGGGTGGAATAATGAGCATAGGAACTTTAAATTATTAATAGAAAAGCATAATACTAGTGTCCTAATGGGCAAATTGGCTGGGGAATCTAAATGACACAATATTACTGGCATCTGAATGGCACAATATTACTGGTATTTGAATGTCACAATATTACTTATATCTAAATGGCACACTATTATTGGCATCTGAATGGCACAAGATTACTGGTATTTGAATGGCACAATATTCGGGGTATTTGAATGGCACAATATTCCTGGTTTTGGAATGGCACAATATTCCTGGTATCTGAATGGCACAATATTCCTGGTATTTGAATAGCTCAATATTCCTGGTATTTGAATAACTCAATTTTCCTGGTATTTGAATGGCACAATATTCCTGGTATTTGAATGGCACAATATTACTGGTATTTGAATGACACAATATTCCTGGTATCTGAATGGCACAATATTCCTGGTATTTGAATGGCACAATATTCCTGGTATTTGAATGGCATGTGTTTCCCTCCTCTGTGCAGAAGGGAAGACTGCACGGAGACGTCCAGCCGGGGAAACGGAGAAACAGCTAGGCGGTAAGTACTGGGGAAGGGGGAGGAGCGTGGAATAATGAGCATAGGAACTTTAAATTATTAATAGAAACGCATAATACTAGTGTCCTAATGGGCACATTGGCTGGGGCATCTAAATGGCACAATATTACTGGCATCTGAATGGCACAATATTACTGGCATCTGAATGGCACAATATTACTGGTATTTGAATGGCACAATATTCCTGGTACCTGAATGGCACAATTTTCCTGGTATTTGAATGGCTCAATATTCTTGGTATTTGAATGGCACAATATTCCTGGTATTTGAATGGCACAATATTCTGAGCATCTGAATGGCACAATATTCTGAGCATCTGAATGGCACAATATTCCTGGTATTTGAATGGCACAATATTCCTGGTACCTGAATGGCACAATTTTCCTGGTATTTGAATGGCTCAATATTCCTGGTATTTGAATGGCACAATATTCCTGGTATTTGAATGGCACAATATTCTGAGCATCTGAATGGCACAATATTATAGGCATCTGAATGGCACAATATTAAAGGCATCTGAATGGCACAATATTACTGGCATCTGAATGGCACAATATTATAGGCATCTGAATGGCACAATATTACAGGCATTTGAATGGCACAATATTACTGGCATCTGAATGGCACAATATTACTGGTATCTGAATGGCACAATTTAACTGTCATCTGAATGGCACAATATTACAGGCATCTGAATGGCACAATATTTCAGGCATCTGAATGGCACAATATTATTGGTATCTGAATGGCACAATATTACAGGCATCTGAATGGCACAATATTACTGGAATCTGAATGGCACAATATTACTGTCATCTGAATGGCCTGTGTTTCCCTCCTCTGTGCAGAAGGGAAGACTGCATGGAGACGTCCAGCCGGGGACACGGAGAAACAGCCAGGCGGTAAGTACTGGGGAAGGGGGAGGAGGGTGGAATAATGAGCATAGGAACTTTAAATTATTAATAGAAACGCATAATAATAGTGTCCTAATGGGCAAATTGGCTGGGGAATCTAAATGGCACAATATTACTGGCATCTGAATGGCACAATATTATTGGCATCTGAATGGCACAATATTACTGGTATTTGAATGGCACAATATTCCTGGCATCTGAATGGCACAATATTACAACGGGGGCCTGATAGAAAGCAGTTGTTGTTGGGTGATTCTATCATAAGAGGTGCGGAGTTGGACAGTATTGGCTTAGTGAGATGTCTTCCTGGAGCTACTGCTAGCAGAGACAGGAGGCGTATTTCTAATATTGTTAAGCAAGCAAATCAGGAAGGAGAATTGGATGTACTGGTTTATCTAGGGACAAATGATTTGGCTTGCAATGAGGTTTCAGAGGTGAAGGAAGCTTTTCGTGTTCTTGCCAATGAGATACGGCAGGTTGTGTCCACACTGTCCTTTTCTGAAGTTATGCCTGTGCATAACATTCAGAATGATAGACGGATGCGTATTAGGGACTTCAACTTGTGGCTTGGAGAATGGTGTCGGGAGCAAGGATTTGGCTTTGTTTCTCATGGAAGTTCACTATGGGATAGAAAGGAACTGTACAAAAAAGATGGTTTGCATCTTTCTCAAAAGGGAACGAATGTTCTCAGTGAGCAGTTCAGAGGTTTTGCTAGGAGGTTTTTAAACTAAAAGAGGGGGGCAAAATGGCGATAAAACATCAATTACCTGTAGTCAGTGTGCTGAAAAATGATAAGCTTAGGGTCATGTCTACAAATGCTCGCAGTTTAGGGAATAAGATCCATGAACTTGTGGCAATATTTATTTAGTGGCTGTTACTGAGACATGGTATAATGAAAAACATGACTGGGACATATCAATACCATATAATAATAATAATATAATCTTTATATAGAAAAGACAGAGAAGGTAAAAAAGGGGGAGGGGTGGCCCTGTATGTGAGGGATAGCTTAAAATGTAACGTAATACAAGTTAGTGAGGCGAACATAGAGTCAGTTTGGGTTACATTAGAATTTGGTAATCATATGGTAACTCGGGTAGGTGTGATTTATAGGCCCCCTGGACAAATAGAGGAGTTAGATAATCTACTAGTTGAGGAAATAGCTAAAATGACAATGAAGGGAGAAGTGATCATCATGGGTGACTTTAATCTTCCTGATGTGAACTGGAAATACAAAACAGCTACTTGCGCCAGGAGTACACATATTCTAAACTCCGTACTGGGATTATCTCTAAAACAAGAAGTGGAGGAGCCAACTCGAAAGCAGACCATACTAGACTTAGTGTTCACAAATGGAGATTTGTTATCAGATATTACTGTAGGTGAAAGTTTAGGATCTAGTGATCACCAGACAGTGTGGTTTAATATAAGAACAGTGACGCAGTCACACCACACAAAAACAAAAGTTTTAGATTTTAGAAAAACAGACTTTTCTCAAATTAGATTAGGTGTGAAGCAGTCATTATCAGACTGGAGCAATTTAAATGGAGTCCAGGAGAAATGAGATTGTCTAAAAGTTACACTACTGAAGGCAACAGAAAATTGCATAAGGCTTGTCAGTAAGAGCAAAAAATTGAAGAAACCACTGTGGTACTCTGCAGAGGTGGCTAAAATAGTAAAAAATAAAAAGCTAGCATTTAGTAATTATAAAAATACTCAGAGTGAGGAAGATAGAAAAATCTATAAGAGTAGGCAGAAAGAGGCAAAGCAAGCTATAAGAGCTTCCAAAGCACACACAGAAGAGACTATAGCCCAGTCAGTGAAAAAGGGGGATAAAACATTTTTTAGATACATAAATGAGAAAAGGAAAGTAAAACAAGGATTAGTTAGATTAAAAACAAAAGAAGGATGCTATGTAGAAGAGGATAAAGGCTTAGCAGACTGCCTTAATGAATATTTCTGTTCAGTTTTTACAAATGAAAATGAGTGTAAGGGACCTCATTTAGGGAAAAAGACTAATGAGTCTTTTGATGCATGTAAGTTTACAGAGGAAGAGGTTTTACTTCAGCTGTCTAAAGTAAAGACAAATAAGTCGATGGGACCTGATGGGATACATCCAAAGTTATTAAAAGAACTTAGTGGTGTACTAGCAAAACCGTTAACAGATTTATTTAACCAATCATTGTTAACGGGAGTAGTTCCAGAAGATTGGAAATTAGCTAATGTTGTGCCCATTCACAAGAAAGGTAGTAGGGAGGAGGCGGGCAACTATAGACCAGTAAGTCTTACTTCAGTAGTGGGGAAAATAATGGAAACCTTGTTAAAGAATAGGATTGTTGAACATCTAAAGTCGTTTGGATTTCAAGATCAGAGACAGCATGGGTTTACTTCAGGGAGATCATGCCAAACTAATCTTATTGATTTTTTTGATTGGGTAACTAAAATAATAGATCAGGGTGGTGCAGTAGACATTGCTTACCTAGATTTCAGAAAGGCTTTTGACACTGTCGCACATAGAAGGCTTATCAATAAACTGAAATCTTTGAGTTTGGATTTCAATATTGTTGAATGGATTAGACAATGGCTGAGTTACAGGCAACAGAGGGTTGTAGTCAATGGGGTATATTCGATGCAAGGTCTTGTTACTAGTGGGGTACCTCAGGGATCTGTTCTTGGACCCATTCTCTTTAATATTTTTATTAGCGATAATGCAGAAGGTCTTGTTGGCAAAGTATGTCTTTTTGCTGATGATACAAAGATTTGCAGCAGGGTTGATATTCATGGAGGGATAAGCCAAAAGGCAAATGATTTAGCTAAACTAGAAAAATGGTCAGAGCAGTGGCAACTGACATTTAATGTGGACAAGTGCAAGATTATGCACCTTGGGCGTAAAAACCCAAAAGCAGAATATAGACTATTTGGTACAGTCCTAACCTCAACATCTGAGGAAAGGGATTTAGGATTAATAATTTCAGAAGACTTGAAGGTAGGTAGGCAATGCAATAGAGCAGCAGGAAATGCTAGCAGAATGCTTGGTTGCATAGGGAGAGGTATTAGCAGTAGGAAGAGGGAAGTGCTCATGCCATTGTACAGAGCACTGGTGAGACCTCACTTGGAGTATTGTACGCAGTACTGGAGACTGTATCTCCAGAAGGATATTGATACTTTGGAGAGAGTTCAGAGAAGGGCTACTAAACTGGTTCATGGGTTGAAGGATAAAACTTACCAGGAAAGGTTAAAGCATCTTAACATGTATAGCTTGGAGGAAAGACGTAACAGACGTAATATTGGGGGAGGAAGGTGGAATAATGAGCATAGAAACTTTAAATTATTAATAGAAAAGCATAATACTAGTGTCCTAATGGGCAAATTGGCTGGGGCATCTAAATGGAACAATACCGTATTACTGGCATCTGAATGGCACAATATTCCTGGTATCTGAATGGCACAATATTCCGGGTAATTGAATGGCACAATATTCCTGGTATTTGAATGGCACAATATTCCTGGTATTTGAATGGCACAATTTTACTGGAATCTGAATGGCACAATATTACTGGTATTTGAATGGCACAATATTACAGGCATCTGAATGGCACAATATTACTGGTATTTGAATGACACAATATTCCTGGTATCTGAATGGCACAATATTAGTAGAAAGACGTAGAAAGACGTAATATGATAGAAACATTTAAATACATAAAGGGAATCAACACAGTAAAGGAAGAGAGTATATTTAAAAGAAGAAAAACTACCACAACTAGAGGACATAGTCTTAAATTAGAGGGGCAACGATTTAAAAGTAATATCAGGAAGTATTACTTTACTGAGAGGGTAGTGGATGTATGGAATAGCCTGCCAGCAGAAGTGGTAGAGGTAAACACAGTCAAGGATTTTAAGCATGCGTGGGATAGACACAAGGCTATCCTAGCTATAAGACCGGGAACGGGGGACTAATAAAAGTACTAAAAAAAAAAAAAATTGGGCAGACTAGATGGACCGAAAGGTTCTTATCTGCCGACACATTCTATGTTTCTATGTTTCTATTACTCGTATCTAAATGGCACACTATTATTGGCATCTGAATGGCCCAATATTCCAGGTATTTGAATGGCACAAAATTCCTGGTATTTGAATGGCACAATATTCCTGGTATTTGAATGGCACAATATTCCTGGTATCTGAATGGCACAATATTCCTGGTATTTCAATGGCACAATATTACTGGTATTTGAATGACACAATATTCCTGGTATCTGAATGGCACAATATAACTGGTATTTGAATGGCACAAAATTACTGGTACTCGAATGGCACACTATTACTAGCATCTGAATGGCACAATATTAGTGGTATTTGAATGGCACAATATTACTGGTATTTGAATGGCACAATATTCCTGGTAACTGAATGGCACAATATTCTGGGCATCTGAATGGCACAATATTATAGGCATCTGAATGGCACAATATTACAGGCATCTGAATGGCACAATATTACAGGCATCTGAATGGCACAATATTAGTGGTATTTGAATGGCACAATATTCTTGGCATCTGAATGGCACAATATTATAGGCATCTGAATGGCACAATATTACAGGCATCTGAATGGCACAATATTACAGGCATCTGAATGGCACAATATTACTGGCATCTGAATGGCACAATATTACTGGAATCTGAATGGCACAATATTACTGGAATCTGAATGGCACAATATTACTGGCATCTGAATGACCTGTGTTTCCTTCCTCTGTGCAGAAGGGAAGACTGCACGGAGACGTCCAGCCAGGGACACGGAGCAACAGCCAGGCGGTAAGTACTGGGGAAGGGGGAGGAAGGTGGAATAATGAGCATAGAAACTTTAAATTATTACTAGAAAAGCATAATACTAGTGTCCTAATGAGCAAATTGGCTGGGGCATCTAAATGGCACAATACCGGTATTACTGGCATCTGAATGGCACAATATTCCTGGTATCTGAATGGCACAATATTCTGGGTATTTGAATGGCACAATATTCCTGGTATTTGAATGGCACAATATTCCTGGTATCCGAATGGCACAATATTCCTGGTATTTGAATGGCTCAATATTCCTGGTATTTGAATGGCACAATATTCCTGGTATTTGAATGGCACAATATTCCTGGTATCTGAATGGCACAATATTCCTGGTATTTGAATGGCACAAAATTACTGGTACTCGAATGGCACACTATTACTGGCATCTGTATGGCACCATATTAGTGGTATTTGAATGGCACAATATTACTGGTATTTGAATGGCACAATATTCATGGTAACTGAATGGCACAATATTACAGGCATCTGAATGATACAATATTATAGGCATCAGAATGGCACATTATTACAGGCATCTGAATGGCACAATATTACTGCCATTTAAATGGCAAAATATTACTGGTATCTGAATGGCACAATTTAACTGTCATCTGAATGGCACAATATTACAGGCATCTCAATGGCACAATATTACTGGTATTTGAATGTCACAATATTCCTGGTATCTGAATGGCACAATATTACAGGCATCTGAATGGCACAATATTCCTGGCATCTGAATGGCACAATATTACTGGTATCTGAATGGCACAATATTCCTGGTATCTGAATGGCACAATATTACTGGTACTCGAATGGCACACTATTACTGGCATCTGAATGGCACCATATTAGTGGTATTTGAATGGCACCATATTACTGGTATTTGAATGGCACAATATTCCTGGTAACTGAATGGCACAATATTACAGGCATCTGAATGACACAATATTATAGGCATCTGAATGGCACAATATTACAGGCATCTGAATGACACAATATTGCTGGTATTTGAATGGCTCAATATTCCTGGTATTTGAATGGCACAATATTCCTGGTATTTGAATGGCACAATATTCCTGGTATCTGAATGGCACAATATTCCTGGTATTTGAATGGCACAATATTCCTGGTATCTGAATGACACAATATTACTGGTATCTGAATGGCACAATATTACTGGTATTTGAATGGCACAAAATTACTGGTACTCGAATGGCACAATATTACTGGCATCTGAATGGCACAATATTACTGGAATCTGAATGGCACAATATTACTGGAATCTGAATGGCACAATATTACTGGCATCTGAATGACCTGTGTTTCCTTCCTCTGTGCAGAAGGGAAGACTGCACGGAGACGTCCAGCCAGGGACACGGAGCAACAGCCAGGCGGTAAGTACTGGGGAAGGGGGAGGAAGGTGGAATAATGAGCATAGAAACTTTAAATTATTACTAGAAAAGCATAATACTAGTGTCCTAATGAGCAAATTGGCTGGGGCATCTAAATGGCACAATACCGGTATTACTGGCATCTGAATGGCACAATATTCCTGGTATCTGAATGGCACAATATTCTGGGTATTTGAATGGCACAATATTCCTGGTATTTGAATGGCACAATATTCCTGGTATCCGAATGGCACAATATTCCTGGTATTTGAATGGCTCAATATTCCTGGTATTTGAATGGCACAATATTCCTGGTATTTGAATGGCACAATATTCCTGGTATCTGAATGGCACAATATTCCTGGTATTTGAATGGCACAAAATTACTGGTACTCGAATGGCACACTATTACTGGCATCTGTATGGCACCATATTAGTGGTATTTGAATGGCACAATATTACTGGTATTTGAATGGCACAATATTCATGGTAACTGAATGGCACAATATTACAGGCATCTGAATGATACAATATTATAGGCATCAGAATGGCACATTATTACAGGCATCTGAATGGCACAATATTACTGCCATTTAAATGGCAAAATATTACTGGTATCTGAATGGCACAATTTAACTGTCATCTGAATGGCACAATATTACAGGCATCTCAATGGCACAATATTACTGGTATTTGAATGTCACAATATTCCTGGTATCTGAATGGCACAATATTACAGGCATCTGAATGGCACAATATTCCTGGCATCTGAATGGCACAATATTACTGGTATCTGAATGGCACAATATTCCTGGTATCTGAATGGCACAATATTACTGGTACTCGAATGGCACACTATTACTGGCATCTGAATGGCACCATATTAGTGGTATTTGAATGGCACCATATTACTGGTATTTGAATGGCACAATATTCCTGGTAACTGAATGGCACAATATTACAGGCATCTGAATGACACAATATTATAGGCATCTGAATGGCACAATAATACAGGCATCTGAATGACACAATATTGCTGGTATTTGAATGGCTCAATATTCCTGGTATTTGAATGGCACAATATTCCTGGTATTTGAATGGCACAATATTCCTGGTATCTGAATGGCACAATATTCCTGGTATTTGAATGGCACAATATTCCTGGTATCTGAATGACACAATATTACTGGTATCTGAATGGCACAATATTACTGGTATTTGAATGGCACAAAATTACTGGTACTCGAATGGCACACTATTACTGGCATCTGTATGGCACCATATTAGTGGTATTTGAATGGCACAATATTCCTGGTATCTGAATGGCACAATATTCCTGGTATTTGAATGGCGCAATATTCCTGGTATCTGAATAACACAATATTACTGGTATCTGAATGGCACATTATTACTGGTATTTGAATGGCACAAAATGACTGGTACTCGAATGGCACACTATTAGTGGCATCTGTATGGCACCATATTAGTGGTATTTGAATGGCACAATATTACTGGTATTTGAATGGCACAATATTCCTGGTAACTGAATGGCACAATATTACAGGCATCTGAATGATACAATATTATAGGCATCTGAATGGCACAATATTACAGGCATCTGAATGGCACAATATTACTGGCATTTGAATGGCACAATATTACTGGTATCTGAATGGCACAATTTAACTGTCATCTGAATGGCACAATATTACAGGCATCTCAATGGCACAATATTACTGGTATTTGAATGTCACAATATTCCTGGTATCTGAATGGCACAATATTACTGGCATCTGAATGGCACAATATTACAGGCATCTGAATGGCACAATATTACTGGTATCTGAATGGCACAATATTACTGGGCTCTGAATGGCACAATATTACTGTCTCTGAATGGCACAATATTCCTGGCATCTGAATGGCACAATATTACTGGTATCTGAATGGCACAATATTCCTGGTATCTTAATGGCACAATATTACTGGTACTCGAATGGCACACTATTACTGGCATCTGAATGGCACCATATTAGTGGTATTTGAATGGCACCATATTACTGGTATATGAATGGCACAATATTCCTGGTATCTGAATGGCACAATATTACAGGCATCTGAATGGAACAATATTACTGGTATCTGAATGGCACAATATTACTGTCTCTGAATGGCACAATATTACAGGCATCTGAATGGCACAATATTGCTGGCATTTGAATGGCACAATATTACTGGTATCTGAATGGCACAATTTAACTGTCATCTGAATGGCACAATATTGCTGGTATTTGAATGGCTCAATATTCCTGGTATTTGAATGGCACAATATTCCTGGTATTTGAATGGCACAATATTACTGGGCTCTGAATGGCACAATATTACTGGCATCTGAATGGCACAATATTCCTGGTAACTGAATGGCACAATATTACAGGCATCTGAATGGCACAATATTACTGGTATTTGAATGGCACAAAATTACTGGTACTCGAATGGCACACTATTACTGGCATCTGTATGGCACAATATTACTGGTATTTGAATGGCACAATATTCCTGGTATCTGAATGGCACAATATTCCTGGTATCTGAATGGCACAATATTCCTGGTATTTGAATGGCACAATATTCCTGGTATCTGAATGATACAATATTACTGGTATCTGAATGGCACAATATTACTGGTATTTGAATGGCACAAAATTACTGGTACTCGAATGGCACACTATTACTGGCATCTGTATGGCACCATATTAGTGGTATTTGAATGGCACAATATTCCTGGTATCTGAATGGCACAATATTCCTGGTATCTGAATGGCACAATATTCCTGGTATTTGAATGGCACAATATTCCTGGTATCTGAATGACACAATATTACTGGTATCTGAATGGCACAATATTACTGGTATTTGAATGGCACAAAATTACTGGTACTCGAATGGCACACTATTACTGGCATCTGTATGGCACCATATTAGTGGTATTTGAATGGCACAATATTACTGGTATTTGAATGTCACAATATTCCTGGTATCTGAATGGCACAATATTACTGGCATCTGAATGGCACAATATTACAGGCATCTTAATGGCACAATATTACTGGTATCTGAATGGCACAATATTACTGGGCTCTGAATGGCACAATATTACTGTCTCTGAATGGCACAATATTCCTGGCATCTGAATGGCACAATATTACTGGTATCTGAATGGCACAATATTCCTGGTATCTGAATGGCACAATATTACTGGTACTCGAACGGCACACTATTACTGGCATCTGAATGGCACCATATTAGTGGTATTTGAATGGCACCATATTGCTGGTATATGAATGGCACAATATTCCTAGTAACTGAATGGCACAATATTACAGGCATCTGAATGGCACAATATTACAGGCATCTGAATGGCACAATATTACAGGCATTTGAATGGCACAATATTGCTGGCATTTGAATGGCACAATATTACTGGTATCTGAATGGCACAATTTAACTGTCATCTGAATGGCACAATATTACAGGCATCTGAATGGCACAATATTACTGGTATCTGAATGGCACAATATTACTGGTATTTGAATGGCACAATATTACTGGACTCTGAATGGCACAATATTACTGGCATTTGAATGGCACAATATTCCTGGTAACTGAATGGCACAATATTACAGGCATCTGAATGTCACAATATTACTGGTATCTGAACGGCACAATATTACAGGCATCTCAATGGCACAATATTACTGGTATTTGAATGGCACAATATTCCTGGTATCTGAATGGCACAATATTACTGGCATCTGAATGGCACAATATTACAGGCATCTGAATGGCACAATATTACTGGTATCTGAATGGCACAATATTACTGGGCTCTGAATGGCACAATATTACTGGGCTCTGAATGGCACAATATTCCTGGCATCTGAATGGCTCAATATTCCTGGCATCTGAATGGCACAATATTCCTGGTATCTCAATGGAACAGTATTACTGGTACTCGAATGGCACACTATTACTGGCATCTGAATGGCACCATATTAGTGGTATTTGAATGGCACCATATTACTGGTATATGAATGGCACAATATTCCTGGTATCTGAATGGCACAATATTACCGGCATCTGAATGGCACAATATTACAGGCATCTGAATGGCACAATATTGCTGGCATTTGAATGGCACAATATTACTGGTATCTGAATGGCACAATTTAACTGTCATCTGAATGGCACAATATTGCTGGTATTTGAATGGCTCAATATTCCTGGTATTTGAATGGCACAATATTCCTGGTATTTGAATGGCACAATATTACTGGGCTCTGAATGGCACAATATTACTGGCATCTGAATGGCACAATATTCCTGGTAACTGAATGGCACAATATTACAGGCATCTGAATGGCACAATATTACTGGTATTTGAAAGGCACAAAATTACTGGTACTCGAATGGCACACTATTACTGGCATCTGTATGGCACAATATTACTGGTATTTGAATGGCACAATATTCCTGGTATCTGAATGGCACAATATTCCTGGTATCTGAATGACACAATATTACTGGTATCTGAATGGCACAATATTACTGGTATTTGAATAGCACAAAATTACTGGTACTCGAATGGCACACTATTACTGGCATCTGTATGGCACCATATTAGTGGTATTTGAATGGCACAATATTACTGGTATTTGAATGGCACAATATTCCTGGTAACTGAATGGCACAATATTACAGGCATCTGAATGATACAATATTATAGGCATCTGAATGGCACAATATTACAGGCATCTGAATGGCACAATATTACAGGCATCTGAATGGCACAATATTACTGGCATTTGAATGGCACAATATTACTGGTATCTGAATGGCACAATTTAACTGTCATCTGAATGGCACAATATTACAGGCATCTCAATGGCACAATATTACTGGTATTTGAATGTCACAATATTCCTGGTGTCTGAATGGCACAATATTACTGGCATCTGAATGGCACAATATTAAAGGCATCTGAATGGCACAATATTACTGGTATCTGAATGGCACAATATTACTGGGCTCTGAATGGCACAATATTACTGTCTCTGAATGGCACAATATTCCTGGCATGTGAATGGCACAATATTACTGGTATCTGAATGGCACAATATTCCTGGTATCTGAATGGCACAATATTACTGGTACTCGAATGGCACACTATTACTGGCATCTGAATGGCACCATATTAGTGGTATTTGAATGGCACCATATTACTGGTATATGAATGGCCCAATATTCCTGGTAACTGAATGGCACAATATTACAGGCATCTGAATGGCACAATATTATAGGCATCTGAATGGCACAATATTACAGGCATCTGAATGGCACAATATTACAGGCATCTGAATGGCACAATATTGCTGGCATTTGAATGGCACAATATTACTGGTATCTTAATGGCACAATTTAACTGTCATCTGAATGGCACAATATTACAGGCATCTGAATGGCACAATATTACTGGTATCTGAATGGCACAATATTACTGGTATTTGAATGGCACAATATTACTGGGCTCTGAATGGCACAATATTACTGGCATCTGAATGGCACAATATTCCTGGTAACTGAATGGCACAATATTCCTGGTAACTGAATGGCACAATATTACTGGCATCTGAATGGCACAATATTACAGGCATCTGAATGGTACAATATTACTGGTATCTGAATGGCACAATATTACTGGGCTCTGAATGGCAAAATATTACTGGGCTCTGAATGGCACAATATTCCTGGCATCTGAATGGCTCAATATTCCTGGCATCTGAATGGCACAATATTCCTGGTATCTGAATGGCACAATATTACTGGTACTCGAATGGCACACTATTACTGGCATCTGAATGGCACCATATTAGTGGTATTTGAATGGCACCATATTACTGGTATATGAATGGCACAATATTCCTGGTATCTGAATGGCACAATATTACAGGCATCTGAATGGCACAATATTACTGGTATCTGAATGGCACAATATTACTGTCTCTGAATGGCACAATATTACAGGCATCTGAATGGCACAATATTGCTGGCATTTGAATGGCACAATATTACTGGTATCTGAATGGCACAATATTGCTGGTATTTGAATGGCTCAATATTCCTGGTATTTGAATGGCACAATATTCCTGGTATTTGAATGGCACAATATTACTGGGCTCTGAATGGCACAATATTACTGGCATCTGAATGGCACAATATTACTGGTAACTGAATGGCACAATATTACAGGCATCTGAATGGCACAATATTACTGGTAACTGAATGGCACAATATTACAGGCATCTGAATGGCACAATATTACTGGTATTTGAATGGCACAAAATTACTGGTACTCGAATGGCACACTATTACTGGCATCTGTATGGCACAATATTACTGGTATTTGAATGGCACAATATTCCTGGTATCTGAATGGCATAATATTCCTGGTATCTGAATGACACAATATTACTGGTATCTGAATGGCACAATATTACTGGTATTTGAATGGCACAAAATTACTGGTACTCGAATGGCACACTATTACTGGCATCTGTATGGCACCATATTAGTGGTATTTGAATGGCACAATATTACTGGTATTTGAATGGCACAATATTCCTGGTAACTGAATGGCACAATATTACAGGCATCTGAATGATACAATATTATAGGCATCTGAATGGCACAATATTACAGGCATTTGAATGGCACAATATTACTGGTATCTGAATGGCACAATTTAACTGTCATCTGAATGGCACAATATTACAGGCATCTCAATGGCACAATATTACTGGTATTTGAATGTCACAATATTCCTGGTATCTGAATGGCACAATATTACTGGCATCTGAATGGCACAATATTACAGGCATCTGAATGGCACAATATTACTGGTATCTGAATGGCACAATATTACTGGGCTCTGAATGGCAAAATATTACTGTCTCTGAATGGCACAATATTCCTGGCATCTGAATGGCACAATATTACTGGTATCTGAATGGCACAATATTCCTGGTTTCTGAATGGCACAATATTACTGGTACTCGAATGGCACACTATTACTGGCATCTGAATGGCACCATATTAGTGGTATTTGAATGGCACCATATTACTGGTATTTGAATGGCACCATATTACTGGTATATGAATGGCCCAATATTCCTGGTAACTGAATGGCACAATATTACAGGCATCTGAATGGCACAATATTACTGGTACTCGAATGGCACACTATTACTGGCATCTGAATGGCACCATATTAGTGGTATTTGAATGGCACCATATTACTGGTATATGAATGGCCCAATATTCCTGGTAACTGAATGGCACAATATTACAGGCATCTGAATGGCACAATATTATAGGCATCTGAATGGCACAATATTACAGGCATCTGAATGGCACAATATTACAGGCATCTGAATGGCACAATATTGCTGGCATTTGAATGGCACAATATTACTGGTATCTTAATGGCACAATTTAACTGTCATCTGAATGGCACAATATTACAGGCATCTGAATGGCACAATATTACTGGTATCTGAATGGCACAATATTACTGGTATTTGAATGGCACAATATTACTGGGCTCTGAATGGCACAATATTACTGGCATCTGAATGGCACAATATTCCTGGTAACTGAATGGCACAATATTCCTGGTAACTGAATGGCACAATATTACTGGCATCTGAATGGCACAATATTACAGGCATCTGAATGGTACAATATTACTGGTATCTGAATGGCACAATATTACTGGGCTCTGAATGGCAAAATATTACTGGGCTCTGAATGGCACAATATTCCTGGCATCTGAATGGCTCAATATTCCTGGCATCTGAATGGCACAATATTCCTGGTATCTGAATGGCACAATATTACTGGTACTCGAATGGCACACTATTACTGGCATCTGAATGGCACCATATTAGTGGTATTTGAATGGCACCATATTACTGGTATATGAATGGCACAATATTCCTGGTATCTGAATGGCACAATATTACAGGCATCTGAATGGCACAATATTACTGGTATCTGAATGGCACAATATTACTGTCTCTGAATGGCACAATATTACAGGCATCTGAATGGCACAATATTGCTGGTATTTGAATGGCTCAATATTCCTGGTATTTGAATGGCACAATATTCCTGGTATTTGAATGGCACAATATTACTGGGCTCTGAATGGCACAATATTACTGGCATCTGAATGGCACAATATTACTGGTAACTGAATGGCACAATATTACAGGCATCTGAATGGCACAATATTACTGGTAACTGAATGGCACAATATTACAGGCATCTGAATGGCACAATATTACTGGTATTTGAATGGCACAAAATTACTGGTACTCGAATGGCACACTATTACTGGCATCTGTATGGCACAATATTACTGGTATTTGAATGGCACAATATTCCTGGTATCTGAATGGCATAATATTCCTGGTATCTGAATGACACAATATTACTGGTATCTGAATGGCACAATATTACTGGTATTTGAATGGCACAAAATTACTGGTACTCGAATGGCACACTATTACTGGCATCTGTATGGCACCATATTAGTGGTATTTGAATGGCACAATATTACTGGTATTTGAATGGCACAATATTCCTGGTAACTGAATGGCACAATATTACAGGCATCTGAATGATACAATATTATAGGCATCTGAATGGCACAATATTACAGGCATTTGAATGGCACAATATTACTGGTATCTGAATGGCACAATTTAACTGTCATCTGAATGGCACAATATTACAGGCATCTCAATGGCACAATATTACTGGTATTTGAATGTCACAATATTCCTGGTATCTGAATGGCACAATATTACTGGCATCTGAATGGCACAATATTACAGGCATCTGAATGGCACAATATTACTGGTATCTGAATGGCACAATATTACTGGGCTCTGAATGGCACAATATTACTGTCTCTGAATGGCACAATATTCCTGGCATCTGAATGGCACAATATTACTGGTATCTGAATGGCACAATATTCCTGGTTTCTGAATGGCACAATATTACTGGTACTCGAATGGCACACTATTACTGGCATCTGAATGGCACCATATTAGTGGTATTTGAATGGCACCATATTACTGGTATATGAATGGCACAATATTTTACAGGCATCTGAATGGCACAATATTATAGGCATCTCAATGGCACAATATTACAGGCATCTGAATGGCACAATATTACAGGCATCTGAATGGCACAATATTGCTGGCATTTGAATGGCACAATATTACTGGTATCTGAATGGCACAATTTAACTGTCATCTGAATGGCACAATATTACAGGCATCTGAATGGCACAATATTACTGGTATCTGAATGGCACAATATTACTGGTATCTGAATGGCACAATATTACTGGGCTCTGAATGGCACAATATTACTGTCTTTGAATGGCACAATATTCCTGGCATCTGAATGGCACAATATTACTGGTATCTGAATGGCACAATATTCCTGGTATCTGAATGGCACAATATTACTGGTACTCGAATGGCACACTATTACTGGCATCTGAATGGCACCATATTAGTGGTATTTGAATGGCACCATATTACTGGTATATGAATGGCACAATATTTTACAGGCATCTGAATGGCACAATATTATAGGCATCTCAATGGCACAATATTACAGGCATCTGAATGGCACAATATTCCTGGTATCTGAATGGCACAATATTACTGGTATTTGAATGGCACAATATTACTGGTATTTAAATGACACAGTATTCCTGGTATCTGAATGGCACAATATTACTGGTATTTGAATGGCACAATATTACTGGTATTTGAGTGGCACAATATTACTGCTATCTGAATCGCACAATATTACTGGCATATGAATGGCACAATATTACTGGCATAGGAATGGCACAATGGTATTGACATCTGGCACATTAATACTGGCATATTAATGGGCAAATTGGCTGTGACTTATTAATGACAAAATGATACTGGCATATAATTGGGCAAATTGGCTGTTATAGAGAGAGAGATGTCTTTATGTATAGCTATGTATTGTTTTAGAATTGTACAATTGTCACCTCGTGGGGCTCCAGTTTGTTGCATAATTAATGCCGGTCCCATGTGTGCATAATTATGGGGCCCTTGTGTGTGGCATATTTATTGGGACCCATGTATGGCATAATTAAGGGACTTTTTTGTGTGGCATAATTATGGGGCACCTGTGTGTGTGTGGCATAATTAAGTGGGTTGAGATAAGGCATAATTTATGGGGCTCCTGTGTGTGGCGTAGTTAATAGGCCATCTCACTGGCATTACTAAGGAATCTGTTTGGCATTGTATTGGAGGAAATACAGGGGCGTGACACCATGACTTTCCGCACCGGGTGACACCAACCCTAGTGACGCCTCTGTATAGACGGGGTCTTTTTTTTACCATTTGTAATTGTTTAAAAAAAATCAGGTCAAAGTTAGAAAAAGTTTTTTTATGGCATATTTTCATCATATTTTATATTTTTTTAATAGTAAATTATATCGTACGATGAAAATAATAGTATCAAATTAAAGCCCTATCCATCCTTTAAAAATTATTTATAATTTGTGTTGGTGGACTGAACACAAAGAAAGAAATTCACAGTTCAGTAAACATATGGCAAAAATTATGGAATTCTGGTCTTCAAGGTACATCAAATGCAGCATACAGGGCCGGCCCTATAATGGGGCAGAGTGGGGCAGCTGCCCCAGGCGGCATCCCGGCAGAGGCGGCACTTTGTTCCTCCGAGCAGCTGTCTTTTTTTTTTCTGTGTTTCTTGATTGAAGAAGGTCTTAGCCAATCAGGTGAGACTTCTCAACTCTCCTGATTGGCACAGAGCTCAAAGCAAAGAGAGATGCATACAACAGGTAAGTTTCAGTGTGAATGTGTGTATGGATGTCAGTGTGAGTGAGTGTATGTCAGTGTGAGTGTGTGTATGTCAGTGAGAGTGTGTGTATGTCAGTGTGTGTGTGTGTGTGTGTGTGTGTGTGTGTGTGTGTGTGTGTGTGTGTTTTAACCCCTTGACTGCCAGTTGGCCTTAACTAACATAATTCTGCAGCATAACTATCAAGTGTCACTTTTTATTGCCTGTAAATGCCCTTTTTGTAATACTTCCCAGTAGTGGGGGGTGGGTGGGTGGGTGGTTGGGGTTCGGAGTTACAGTATGTGTACAATACAAACTCTGACTATAATAATATTCAACCAGCCATATTGCCAGCTTAACTTAATTGGATTTGTAGTTAGACTGGGATTGTTACACTGCACAGTAACTTTTTTCGTTGTTGACCGCAGCTCCCATGATATACAGCCAGCCCATTACTGGCTGAATACCATAGGAATCGTGGACTGGGGTAATAGTGGCTAATCTTTAGCACCCCAGCTATTGTACCGTATTTGCTCGACTATAAGACGACCCTGATTATAAGACGACCCCCCAAACATTGGATATTCCTTTAGGAAGAAAAACTAAAAGCCTGAATATAAGACTACCCTATAGGAAAACAGTTTAACTTGTATATATTAACATGTACATTTCTTTTTAATATTCAATAACAATTATGATATTAAACAAATGCATTTCTTGTTTTTATTGTGCCAATGCTGCCTCCCCCCAAACTTTTCTCTCTTTCTCCCCCCTCCCTCCCTTAGTCTTTCTCTCCCCTTGTCTTTCTCTGTCCCCCTCCCTCCCCTTGTCTTTCTCTGCCCCCCTCGTTTTTCTCTCCCCCGTCACTCCAGATGTTTCCTGCTTCATTCAAGTCTTTGCCTATTGGAATTGTATTTGGCAGAGGTACCAAGGACAACTGACTCCTCCCAGAATGTGCCCGTGATTTTTGTGATAACTGCTGTAGCACAGCCTGGCTGATACAATTTTGTAATAAGCACATCCCACAGAGAAAAGACACAGACCAACACCAGTTTACATTGTATCGCATATTCTGAGAGGTAATGATTCTTGATTCCATGCAATATAACATAAAATGAACCTACAATGTGAAACAACAGCTGGATAAAAACCTGTGTTGAAGGCAAACAGAAAGAACTAATAGACAGAGCCACGAGCCTCTCCACTTTAGAAGACACAGGGAAATCATATCCGTTTTTGAAGAACCAACAGTAGTACATGTGTGTTCTATCTGAACAGTACCCCGTTTAAGATACTGGAGCGGGTGATAAAGAAATACTATGGTGGACGCCAGCAACTTTGTAGAGACTTCTCGACTCAAAGAGATGCAAGCCAATCCAAATGAAAATAGTAAGAATAGGAAATGAGTGCGTCACTTAAAAAAAAAAAAAAAAAAAAAGAAACTGCTAATCAGCATTATGAAGAGGGAAATGTATGCCTCTGTTAGAACAATAGATTCAATAAACACTCCAAGAGTCATAGGTTGACTTATGTGAATATAAGAATTCTATTATGAAACAGTACACATGAACCCATTACTTGAAGGATTTAAAGTATAGAATTTGGTGGAACTTGTACACAGTCTTTGGAACATGGAAGAGGTTTGAGTGCATCAGGGTCATCACTTACTTACATCACTTGGTTCTAAAAAGTCAAAAAGGCCTGTCTTCTGAAGATCTCTGGAAGGAAGTAGAATAAAGATTTCAGTCCATTGGAAAGCACTATCATGTCATAGAATAAACCACAAATAGCAATTTCTGAAAGGCCAATAGATTAAAGAAAACCAAAAGTGGTGGCAAGTACGTCTGAAAGATTGAAGAGAATGTAATAGGTCTAGAGCCAATTCCATCATTGACATGCTGTGCTACCTTTTCACCAACTCAATCTGTGTAAGAGGAATAAAACCTATTGGAAATCGCAGACGTGCTGGCTGGTGACTTCCATTATGTCTCCAAAACTTGAGCGGTCTTTCCAGAGATCCTTGTAGACAAGAAGCGGATTAGCAGTGCATCACCTGAACCTTTGGATACTGAATACATATTTTACATTTGATGTAAAGATGTGGCTGTAACTGTCCTGTTTAACGGACCAAGATCAATAGTGGCAAAGAATTCCACAAATTCATTTGCAGGCATAGGGCAACTTCTAATTGCCCATAGGAGCAGTTTCTATCACGCTTACCTATAACAGTAGACAGGGAGCAGATGCACATGTATAACACTCAATACTCAGAGTCTCAAATCTGATTTCTGTGAGTCCACAGAACTATTAATCGCACTAATCTAATCCTGAACTGAATACACTGACACAAACATTAATCCCTAAAAGCAGACTCCAAGTGGCAGGGAGAAGGAGCCCCACAAAATGGGACAGAGACCCGCAGAGAAATTTTCACTCATAACATAGCAAAAGGATCCAGGGCTCTGCAACAATACAAACACCAATAGTGGCATAACATTTGGGTGCAACAAGAGGAGCAGTTTACAGCATTATCAAGTTATTTACGAAGATCTTGGCAAATAGGTTAAAATTAATTCTGCCGGAGTGTATACAAGGGGACCATGTGGGATTTGTACCTGGTTGCGAGGCCAGGAAATACACCACTAAGATCCTGAACTTGATTAATTATGGTCCCAACGCTGATGATCTCGATTGATGCACAGAAAGCCTTTGACAGGGTGAGCTGGGGCTATATGAAAGAGGTCCTCTATCATTTGGGTGTAGGACCCAGGATGAGAAGTTGGATTGACGCATTGTATAAGACACCTACACCTATATGGATCAATGGGGTCCTGTCAGACCAGCGCATCCTGTCAAATGGTACTAGGCAGGGGTGCCCATTCTCACCTTTTTTGTGTGCATTGAGATCTAATGGACAATATATAAATGGTCTCAAAGGTAGCTCTTGAAGTGAGGAGAGACTTCAACTAAGGGGAAACCCTAAAAACTAGATAAGTAAGAAAACGATGATGTGAAGTCTTGCCAAGTTAAGACGTAACCTTTATTATTGATTGTTAAAAGGACACATAAGACAAAACGAAGTGAGAGACAAACCGTGAAATAAGTGATTAATAAAAAATAATAAAAACAATCTCAAGATCCCACATATCATCCAATGTTGAATAATGTTACTAACGCTCTGAATCTATAGTGTGGTATGGGATGCAACAGCAGTAATCTAAGGTCCACTAGTGAATAAACAGTAGAATTATTGTGAATCGTGTCAATAATGACTTGTAATAATATAACAATATTATGGACTCCTGATTACTGAAGAGGGTCTGATGTCCATCTCCTATTAGGAAACCTTGTACAATGTTACACTTAATGAGCCTAGGGATAGAGAATTATTCTCTTCTCAGGTGAAAGCGTACTTCTATCTACTTTTTTTCACGGTGTACTTACCACAACAGTTCTCCCAGTAAATTTACATAGACATGAGCCTCATAACACGTATTTACTGGCAATTATTTGCTTTCATTTTTTCTATCTATCCCTCCCTAGGCTCATTAAGTGTAAAAT
Organism: Pelodytes ibericus; assembly: GCA_036172795.1. NCBI lineage: Eukaryota > Metazoa > Chordata > Amphibia > Anura > Pelodytidae > Pelodytes > Pelodytes ibericus. The sequence continues at coordinate 32,402,840 of CM069860.1, forward strand.
TGCACAAGGTTTCTTAATAGGGGGTGGACATCAGACCCTCTTCAGTAACCAGGAGTCCATAATATTGTTATATGGTTACAAGTCTTTATTGACACGATTACTGCTCTTGTATCCCATACCACACTATAGATTATGATGGTAAAATTACTCAACATTGGATGATATATGGGATCTTGAAATTGTTTTTATTAATTATCACTTATTTCAGTTTGTCTCTCACTTCATTTTGTCTTATGTGTCATTTTAAGAATCAATAATAAAGTTCCGCCTTAACTTGGAAAGACTTCACAACATCGTTTTCAAACGCATTGAGATCTAATCCTGATATTGGGGGACTAGAGGTTGGGGAACGGAAATATAAGGTATCTGCTTTTGCAGATGACTTGCTATTGATAGTTACTCAGCCCCAGATATCAATGCCAAATTGATTGAAGAAATCCAGAACTACTCCAAGCTATCCAATTTCAAGATAAATGTAGGTCTTAAATTTTTCAATATCTGGGGAAACGCAAAACACCCTTAGAAGATCCTTCCCACTAAAATGGGCCACTAAATGTATAAAATATTTGGGAGTGTATATTCCACAGGAACAGGATAAAACTTACTCCCTGAATTATGCATCCCTTATAACGAAAGTTAAGGAAGATATGGATAGATGGTCCAGACAGAGGATTTCATGGTTTGGGAAGGTGCAAGTGATCAGGATGAACATACTGCCGAGAGTCCTCTATGTCTTACAAACCCTTCCAATCTGTATACCAAAAATGTTCTTTAAAGAAATGTATAGTAGGATTTTTTTCGGGGTAATAAACCAGCCAGAATAGGATATAGGTATTTGGTTAGACCTAAACATCTGGGGGGACTGGCGCTTCCTGATCTGGAATGTTACCAAAATGCAGTACATCTTGCAAAAATAATGGAATGGACTAGACCTATAGTGAAACAGTGGGTCTCACTGGAACAAAAGGGCTTATTGATACAGATTCCCATGGCCAAATGGGTCAATCCCTGACAGAAAATAATTTTAAACAGTCTACACCCCACTGTTGTGCCAACTGTTAGAACATGGAGAAAAGTCATGGGATCCTGTGAAATGGTGAACTGCCCTCCCCATTAACCTCATCGATATTTAACGAGTATTTCCCACCAGGTACATTATCTCTGGAATGGTGTAGAATCCTGCCTGGCGACACCAGGTACCCTATTCAATATTGGTGCATAAATGCTCTTTATCAGTAGCAATTCAAGAAAATAATGATACAATTATGACAGAGTTCCAACTGTCTTACATAAAACATTTCCCCTGAAGTCAAATGTTCTCCACATCTGGTGGGACTGCCCATCTATGCCTTTCTGGGATATAGTAATAGAAACAATACATATTTTTCAAGATTCAGATTTTCCGAGGGATCCTTTGGTTGCCTTATTGCATAATACGAAACAATCATTGGGCCAATATAAGAGATCCCTACGTACATTTTTTTTGAATGCAGTAAAGATTCTGATCCCGAGATATCGGAACCAGGATGGGGTCCCTACTTACGAAGAATGGGTAACAGAGGGACAAATAGGGCAGACGCTAAGAAATGGTCCAAATGGATACAATTTCTGGAGGTCCATTCTTTGTACCACGTCTGAAGCAGTTGATTTAGATTACTAAGGGAGAAAAGGAATAGAAAGGGTTGGAAAACAAGAAAGAAGGAAGGGGAGGGGAGGGTAGAGGGAGGTGTTTTGATAAATGTTATTTTATGTATTTGTAGGAGGATTTTTTATTGTAAATAATTAGAGACAATGTAACGAAATGTTAAAGATTTTATTCAATAATAATTGAATAAAAATATATTGAAATAAAAAGAGGAGCAGTTCATCTTTTCACCATCCTCCTAACATTGTTTTACAAGAAAAGATATTCCTGAATTACAGCTCTAACCAACTCTCACCGTGTCCTTAAGTCAACACACAACGAAGCTTGCATATTCTCATGCCAACCTGTAAGGCCACAAAGAGAAACCATGCACGGACTGCAGATTTGTAAAGTTACAGAGAGTTGCCGTGGCAACCACCTGTGAGGGTGCCAGGAAAATGCCCCAGCTAGATAAAAGTATTAAGGGTTCCCATGGCAACTTGCGAAGCAGCCTACATTTGATAAATTAATCAGTGAGAACTGTGTAGGCGAATTACAGCCTCAGTTCCACTTGCTGAAGAGCAGCAATGCCCTACAATCCAAATGCATTTAAAAAATAAGTGATAATATAGTTTTTAATGAGTATAAAACCCTAATCATGACCAACAATTAACAGAATGTATGGGTCCAAAAGAACCTCATGTCATACCTCTATTAGCAGGGACATGCCTAGAAACTCACATGGATGGCCAATCTTGGCACTACAGATGTTTTGAAACTGCAAATCCCATAGTGCTCACTGAAAGCCATTTCTGACCAAGTTTCATGGGATACGTTTACCCAAAACAACACATGCCAATGTTAACCATCACTATTCTAGCATGTCTAACTTGCTTTCATACCATCTACATTGAGCAGATGCCGGCAAGGGTTCAGTCAGGAACCCTACCACTATAGAGAAGGCATAAGGAGCGTTCATGTTGGCTCTGGGTGCATGTGTATGTGTACACTCAATGCAAGTAGGGAGGTAAGAGATCTACGTTTCTATAGAGAATGTTGCCCAGATCTGAGCAGTAAAGTAGACTGTTGCTTTATCACTAACTTCAGAAATAATTTTGGAGGTGGTGGTGGGGGGGAGGGGTCATGGATTAAACAACAAGCAAACATTAAAAAAAAACATCCTGCATGCTAAGAGTTTTACAGCACTTGTTTTATTCAACAGAACCATTATGCAGGTCAGTATAGACAAAAAAAAAAAATCATGATTTGTGGCATTATGTATTATTCAGAGAAATAACCAGTCCTTCTTGCTCACAATTCCAGGGTTTTGAATACTGTGTCCACACTGCCAGTGTTGGGGTTAAACAGAACAAGGCAATTTATAAACAAGGTCATATTCAAGGGCATTCCCAAGTGCTTCTTTTTCAATGATCATAGTCAACCCTTTCATTTTTAGCTTCTCACCATTTAATGCTGAATGCTCCAAAGTGGAGAAAAGAGGATTTTTATTATTAATTCCTTTTTTTTTTTTTTTAAATCTTTTTTTTTAAATTCATTAGTTTTAAATAAAATCACCCAAAACCTATAAAGTTGATTTTGGAAACAAGCACTTTAAAACATATATGCAGTAGATAACATTCTGGAATGGACATTCGAGGTACAGATCTTCTCTTTGTCATCACTGCCGTTTACAAATTAAAACAGTGTGCTATGAAATGCTTTCTCCTTTTTAAAATACTTTTAAAATGTATTTTTTTTTCACCCCAGCAGAAAAAAAACCTGTTATAGTCCAGCACTGGGCCATTTTCATGTTTTAGATCTTTTTTTTTATAGATCAGGACAGCTAATAAGAAACATAATTATCCACATATTTATTATTTTTAATTAAATGTAATTCATCCATGTTTTGCAATGATTAAAGGTTCTGGATTTGGTTGTCTGAAAAGCGGAGTGATCTTTCAAAGACGAGGTCATCAATGACACTGCTCCATTGCTAGTGACGGCGTTAAGGTAAATTAGCTCATTATAGAGTCCAACACGTTCCAGGGACAATAATGGCACTGGTTTTAATGTCCAGCATCCTTTAGTGTCAAGTAGGAACAGTTTTAAAAAAAATAAATAAAAAGCAGCCGTGTAAAAAAAAAAAAAAAAATATATATATATATATATATATATATATATATATATATATTGGAGCAGCAAATACAGACTGGGGAGCATTGAACGTGCGTCAAGGAGATACAGCTCTTCGGCTGTACTGAACTCTATATCTGGTGACTGTCATGCCATGAACCTCCGACATCTCACACACAGTCTTGCAGGGAACCATATCCTCATCTTCTTCACCAGTCAGCCAGTCTTGCACAAGTTCAGCTGCTCTGGGGCTGACATTCTCCTGTAGCCAGCGGTTGTGCCAGGCTGAAAATTTCTCATGGTGCTTCTGGAAGACCAACGTTTGGAACTGGAAATGGAAAGACAAACAAAGGTTAGAATGAAAGGATACATCCCCGCTCCCATTTATCTTTTCTTATTAGTTTAGCTAGAAGTAACAGCCTGAAGTTTCGGGTTTTTGAACTTCTGCATGATTCAACATTTTGAAGGATATGTCACTTAAAGGGACACACTAGATGAGTAAAAGTAATTTCCTTTTTTTCTGTAGGAACCAATGAGAATAATGCCATTCAATGAATGGAATATCCTGTCTCTCTAGTGATGTCATCAGACAATGTGTTGCACTTTTAAGAGATCCTACCGTGTTCAAGAGCAAGGTCACTCAATTTGAGGAGGACAGGAAGTGACTATATGAAACAAAACTTTATAATCCTCAGAGTCTATAGAATCAGTGATAATATTAAAAATGTGATTTATACAGAATGCCTGCATCAAATCACACTGGGATAAAAGCCTGTGCATTATACAAGCAGTGATCTTCAACTTGCACCAAAGTGAGTTTGGGGACTAGACTGTCCCTCTAAAAGGTGATACATATCATTTATCAGTGTAGTTTAAAAAACTACTACAAATCCTGTCTGAGAAAAATGTTCTTGGAATTATTACTTTAATCATCTACCCAGCTAAGCCTCCTTGTGCAGCTTTCTTGCTATTAAGCTAAATAGACCACACCTGCACCTGCTGATTAAGCCTGATATTTGTGAGTAATTTAAATAGACTTGAAATACAGATATACTATTGTAGGCATTTATTAAATTAATTGACCAATTTAAATACATTTATAAAAATTAGGGGGGTCCATTTATGCCTCACAGCTGCAAAAGACACATAAAATCACAGAGAATACTATTTGGTGTATTGCAAATTGATTTGCTTCCAACTACAATAAGATGTACGGTGTCCAGGGATGTACCTCTTTGGCTCTGGTCAGTGTCCCCCAGCGGTACATGTAGTCTTCAGAGTTGATGATAAACATCATTTTGTGACTGTTGATTCTAAAACGGCAGTCCATGTTGCTAGCACTTTCCACTCCCATCAGCCTCTTCCATGAGGACTTTACCTCATCCTTCATCACCTGCATTGTCCTGCACTGCCAGTTGTTAAAATTTCGGACATTCCTGAAGGGAGGAAGGGTGGATGCGTGATCAGTGATTTACCACAAATGAAACATAATGACTTAGATAACCTCTTATAGATGAACAAAAGGAAACGAAAAAAAACCTTGTTATAATAATGAAACATCTTTTAACAGATTCGACCTTCAGTAATAGGGCAGTCCTTTATGTAGCAGCACAAATTGTACCACATTTTTTATTTTTGGTATATAGCGGCAAAAGAACTAAGCACATTTGCAAGGAGGTGGCCACATGACCTGTGCACCATTACCTAGCTACAGAGGCATCACTAGGGTTGGTGTCACCCGTGCGGATTTCCTCCAATGCCATGCCAGATTCCTTAGTAATGGCAGTCAGATGGCCCTTTTAATATGCCACACACAAGAGCGCCATAGTCATGCCACACACAAGAGCGCTACAGTCATGCCACACAGAAGAGCGCTACAGTCATGCCACACAGAAGAGCGCTACAGTCATGCCACACAGAAGAGCGCCACAGTCATGCCACACAGAAGAGGTGACAATTGTACAATTCTAAAACAATAAATATCTATACATATATCTCTCTCTCACTAGGTGCATTTATACTTATATAAACCTTTTAATATTATATTTAACTATTTTCATATGTAATAAAAAAAGTTATTGAAAAATGCCACTTCTTGTTTTAATTCCCTTCCTCTCCACCCACATTGCACTTAAAGGACTTAACACAGCACCATACAGTACCCACAGCACTTGTCATGCACATATATTGCACCCTAAAGCACTTGGCTTGAACTCATATTGCACCCACACAATGTGGCATGCCACAGTGCCAATTTGCCCCACAGAACATACCACAGTGTCACTTTGCCCCACAGAACATGCCACAGCATTACTTTGCCAATTAAAATAAACCAGTCAGGTACCAATTAACATGCCACAGTCATTTTGTCATTAACAGCCAGTTTGCAGTTTAAAATACCGTTTGTTCACTAAATATGCCACAGCCAATTTCCTCATTAATATTCCACAGCCAATTTGCTCATTAATATGCCAGTATTATTTTGCCATTAATAAGCCACAAACAATTTTGCCAATAATATGCTAGCATTATTTTGCCATTAATAAGCCACAACCAATTTGCCCAATAATATGCAAGTATTATTTTGCCATTAATAAGCCGCAGTCAAAGTTCAGCAGCGCAATGGACGTGGAATGCGTGGAAGAGGATGCAGACAGCACAGATGTCTCCCCCGCTGAGGGTGTCTCCTGGTGCGGCCCGCGCCCCCCTTTTGACGCCACTGTCTAGCTATAGTAAAAGAAAAGACAGTTAACCCACAGGGTTGTGTGGGTTATAGCCGATTTATAACATCACCTGTAGCATGATATGCAAATTACACATTTCACGCTGAAAAACAGTTAATTTGCCTATCTAGTCACAAGGTGATGTCATAATCGGGAGACACCACGCTCCTTTAACACACATTGTGTTATCAGAATTGCAAGCAAATGCCTACAAAAAAAGTGTGTTAAAGGAACTGTATCACCCGAATATTGTTTGTACTGTGCATGTAGAGAATAAAATAATGATTGTATTAGCAAAACTGCAAACAAATACCTAACTTAGGAGAAAAATGTGTTTTAAATGCGTCTGTGGAGGCTTATGACATCACCTGTCACCAGGTCACAAGGTGATGTCATAAGCAGGAGAAGCCACTGACGGATTTAAAAACACATTTTTCTCCTAATTTAGGCGTTTGCTTTGCTTGCTACCAAAATCCAATAAACTGAAAGCAATTAAGGACTGCTGTACCAACAGCTTTTATTTCCATCTATATGTGGAGGTAGTTAAATGACATGTTTTGGATCATCGTCATGATCAGTGTGGCCACATCATGTATTAAAACAAAACTATTTGTATCCTACAGCCACGCGCCTTGCAAATGTATAGATTAAAAATGAACAGCATCAACTGGGACCAATTGTTGCGAGAGAGAGTTGCAGAATTTAGGACAAAATAGCCAAAGTGAAAAATAATCTGCAACGCCAGCAATTTCTAGCTAAGCTTTTTACACCTAGATTAGTGGAACAAAGCCACCCCTTGCTGTACTGTTAGAACTACAGCTGAATACTAAATGGGATCTACAGCCAGCTGCAATTGACCACATACACATTCTCATATGCTAAAACTCAACAAAATAAATGTAGGGGGTTTCACATATGATACATTTATATAAAGGGATCACACATTAAAATGCCAAGCACCCAGATGTTCAATATAGTACTTCATGGTTCTCTATTTTATAACCTTTTCATATTGAGGGTATATACACTGAAATGTACCCACCTCTGCAGCAATACAGGTTTCAATAAAAACCCCTCACTCTGATTGCTCTGGACTCCCTCCACATTAATGAACTGCTCCACGTAATTCGCCAAATGCTGTTAAATGAGAAAACATTCATTACAGCGAGTTAGCAGTGCTACGGCTGTAAAATACCAATAACTTACACACAAGACAAGCCCATATCATGCAATGAGCAGACATTTACCTGTACTTCTGTAGGATCTTCTGTCTGTACGTCCTCTGTGTCTAGCAACTCAATTGTCATTATTACTTGGCCTTGTCGCTGGAGGAACATTACCTGAAAAAAGAGAGGATATTTAGAATTGGTCCTGAGATACGAGGTCTGAGACCTGACTAGCCTCCAACACTAACATACTCCCTGTTGTCAGCACTGAATTCATGCATTACACTGATGAATGGATGGCAACAGGTGGACACTGCATAAACTGGATTTCAGGGTGGTGCATTATTAAAATAATGCTAATTTCTTATTCTTTTTATAATCTGAAAGGGAAAAAAGTTATCTGCAGATGTAGAAAGTCTAACAGAATAACAAATTAGCCTTATTTTAATGAATTAATACAGCACCTTGAGCAACACCGAAAATTTTCAGGCCCTGGTCACCTGCGATTGCTCCAGGGAGTGAACGCGGGCGCCATATTGGAGAGCAGCATTAACATTTCTTTTGCCAGCACATGTGACATGAAAGTGCAGCTCAAAACTAAACATGTGAGTAGGATGCGCTAGCAATATACAGAGGATGCACCTTGCTTACCAGTACATTTTTTTTTAAATCGTAATTAGAGTTGCGTAGTCAGAAATCAAATTCACCATATGGTTGGTCTAGCTCAACTTTTACTAGTTATTGTTAAAATAACTTAAGTTTTAATTCAAATCTTCAGAGATCTCAGCATTCATTAAATCCTCATCAATCTATAGATTTTGTTAGACAAATTTAAAGTAAGTGGCTAAATTAGGAGAGAAAAAAAAATGTCTGTTCAAATAGGTCTCAGGGCCACTTTAAGCCTCTAGTGGGCCCTGGGAAAAGTCTTTAGCAGTGGGAACCTCTTGACCCAATTTTTCTAAAGCTGCAATATAAATGTAAACTTTTTAATATTATATGCCAATAGTTTTATATTATATTCAACAATTTTTATATATGATAAAAATGTTATTGAAAAATTACATTCCTTGTTTTTATTCCCTTCTTCTGAACCCACATAGCACCTAAAGGAGTGCCTACAGCACTTGGGATGCATGCAGTGCACCCACATAGCATGCCACAGTGTCAATTTGGCCCACAGAACATGCCAAAGTGTCACTTCATCCCATAGTACATGGGAAATGGTATCATGAGGGTAACAGGGTGGACAAAATGCTATCCTACAGGTTAAAAAATCAGAAGGCAAAAAAATAAAATTAGGGAAAAGGGCACTATGTCATCTGAGCTCCTACAGGCTGTAATCTCCTCAATATTAAAACCTTCAAAAAGATCCCACAAATCCTGCCAATTATAGACCAATTTCATTAATTAACACAGACGCAAAAATCTACTCTGCCATAATAGCAAACCATTTAAAAGTCATTATTCCCTCGATTGTCCATCAGGACCAGGTTGGCTTTATAGAGGGACGTTCAGTGGCTAATTTTTCTAGGAGGCTTATTGATCTGATGGGGTATTTAGGCTCCGTGAAGACTCCCCAGCTGGCCCTGTCATTTGACGCTGAGAAGGTCTTTGACAGGGTCAGCTGGGGATTCATGAGTCAGACTTTCAGTAGTTTTGGTTTTGTGGGGTCAATAAAATCGCCAATTATGGCCTTGTACTCCAGTCTAATGGCTAAAACTGTGTGTCCAGGCATCTCCGCAGAGTGGTTCTCCATAAAAAATGGCACCCAGCAAGGTTGCCCCCTTGTCCCAATATTATACATCTTAACCCGGGATACATTAGCAACCAGAATTAGAAATAATCGTCGGATAAAGGGCATGACACTTGGTCAACATAATTTTAAGATAAGTCTCTACGCAGATGATATTATCTTGACACTTACAGACCCTAAAAACTCCCTGGTGGCCCTTATAAGAGAATTAATGATGTATTGTAAAGTTTCCAATTATAAGCTAAATATGGGGAAATCCCAAATAATGCCGGTTAACCTTGATGTACAAACTATAAACCAACTTTGTGTGGAATTCCCCTTTGCGTGGTCCCCAGCTGGTTTAGAATATTTGACAATATTCATCACCCCAAACATCTAATGATTACAAATTTCAATATACTATACAAATGTTCTACCGGAAAATTGTTGAAAGATTGGAAAATGCTTGACATCTTGTGGCCGGGGTGAGTAAATATCATAAAATCTTATTTGTTACCTAAATGGTCCTACTTGCTTAGAATGGCCCCTCTTATGATGATTCCTACTTTTAAACTTAGACAACTTCAAAAACTCTTTCTGAACTATGTGTGGGACCATAAAAGACCAAGAATCTCAATATCCCACATCATGAAACAGCCTAATAAAGGGAGCCTGGTGGTGCCAAACATTACTAAATACTACCAAGCGAGTCGGCTGTTTCACGTGCGGAAATGGTGGTTAAAGGAACATTAAACATTGTTTAATTGTCCTTGAAGGAAGAAACGGTTAAACAAAACATGTCACGGGACATTTAAGTAAACCCGACGTGTAGCTTAATAGATACATGCGGGTTTAATATCTGCTGTCTCTCACATGTGAGACACAGCAGTTTCTGGTTGTCGTGTGCTGACAAACGTCCGCACGCAAACAGCCAATCAGAGCGGGGGCTTGTCCCACTCAGACATCCGAATGAGAGGGTCCCTTCGCTCCTAGCACAGAGAGAGACTTCTATATTAGAAGCACAAGTGAAAATTAACATTTAATGTCCGTTTAAAAATGAATTGTGGTACAGCATTGCGTCGACAATTGTGGGTCTTGATGATCTTTCTCTAGTATTCTGGATGAATGCCAGTGCTACTGGAGAACCACTTGACAAGATAAGTGGTGTAAATCTGAAAGACCTAATAAGCCAAGTGGTATTTATTTAAAAAAAAAAATAACTTAACAGAGAAAATCTCCCCTTCTATTTCCTTAAATGGACTAGAATTCAACATAGAAAATTTAAATTTAGACTATTGGACAAAAATGAATTCAATTATAATCGGACTTAATGGAAGACCATATGCTTAAATCTTTTACACAGATTCAACATAGATATCCCACCTAGAGAAATATTTAACTTTCTACGTTTAAAGAATTATCTAATCCGCCATTTAGTTTATGGGGATATGGATTGTTCGTCTTCCAAAATTTTAGCATTCATAGATCCCAATTCTAAGGGTATAACAACTGCCGTTGCCTAGAAGGTACAAAACTAAAAGCTTGGGTGAACTTGGAAAGGATATCGGTGATGAGATTCCACTAGAGAGCTGGTCAATTCAATAAAATCTGTTAAGAAATCAATTAATTGCATAAGCATTATTGTGTTGCACTATATAATTTTACATCAGTGGCACTAAGTGCCCAAAATTTTGAGTAAAATCAACCCATTTCTCTCAAATCAATGTTGGCGATGCAATAAGGAGGAAGGAACATCTAGACACATATGGTGGGACTGTTTAGTTATATGACCATTGTGGACAAAAGTCTTTAAAGGTCATATCTGACATCACAGACCACTACATAGAGCCTGACATAGCTGAAACCTTAATGCATTTTAATATCTTTCACCTTTCTTTTAAAAAAAGATAATTAAATCATACAGATGCTGCTAGCCACTAAGATGACTTTAACAGGACACTGGAGGCAGGAAGCGTCACCATCATGGTGTCAGATAAAACTTCAATTGGAATATCAATATAATATGGAAGGAAGTATATCCTTTCAAGTGGATAACTGATTTGAGGATAAATGGTCCCCATAGTTCACTTGGAGGACTAATCACAATACATTTGCAGAGATGTCCTAGGCTGGGCAATTCTGGACCTATACTGGGCCCTATCTCTCTCTGTCTTGTCTCAATTTCCTTGTGGATGTTTCTCCCCCTGGTCATTCTTTTAGTGCTTTGGAATCTATACCTAGCCAGAAGCTGGTCCCCCTCCTTGTCCCCAGTTGCATAAGTATAATCATTAGCAAAATTCCAACCGATATCCGCATCCCTCCCCGCTCTTGTCTTTGTTTTTGTTTACACTCATCGGTTAAGGGCTTACTGCTTGTTAGTAGGCCATGTCTTATTCAAAATGTAATATATATTGGTTAACTTTATCATCCTATCCTGTGGCAGTGACAGTAAGCCAGACCATTGGATGCGGACTGCCGACTGCTGCCCTAGCATGACTGTTCCATGTCATGCAGGCAGCGCTACCACAGTGGGCAGTTGCTTTAGGCCCCCTGGGCATGTGCCCACTTTGCCCCTTGGTTAAAATGGCCCGATGGGTCTGTGGTGTTTCCATTTTATGACATCACATGTGGCCTGATATGCAAATTCTACATTCCCACTGAAAGTCAGTTCATTTGCATATGAAGCCACAGGGGAGGTCATAAATAGAAGACTCCACAAATACATTTAACACTTTTTTTTATCCTAAATGAGCCATTTACGTACAATTTTACTAATACACAGAGGACAGATCATTTTCAATCATTTTGTATTCTCCACATTCACAGTAAAAACAATGATTAGGTGATACAGTCCCTTTAAAGACAATGACATCCCATTTTGACATTTCAGTCTGAACCTATGTTGAGCATGCAAACTTCTGCTAATTTGGTAACAGGCCTTACAGGGCCACAAGTATACTACATGAGCAAGACATACCATGATGGAACAGAATTCCTTTTCTCAGGGCAATTTGCACACAGGATTTATCTCGATGTGCAGGTTTAAAAAAAAGTGTCTATTTACCTTGAAACAGTTTTCATCTGCCATGCAGTGCTCAGCTTTCCATTGATAGCTGGTTTCCTTGGAGGCACGAACACACTGAGATACTAGGCTGCCACCAGCAGCCCCACGTTTCTTCTCGCTTAGATAGAGTTCCACCACTTTAAGACAGATTTCATCACTCACCAGATGGTGGAGCTGGAAACGAAATGACACAAAAGTCACATAGGGCTCCTTAAAATTTGTGACCTGTTATCAGCTTTCTGAGTCATAATAGTTCAACTATACAGCAATGGTTAGTACACTAGAACAATAGTTCCCAAAGAAGTCCATTCCAATATCCCTATTTAGAACACAATTAGAAAATATAGGAAAGCTATGGAAACCCCTGCTCTAGACCAATGGTCTTTAACCTTGTCCTAAAGGACCACCCAACAGTCCAGATTGTTTTTTTCTGGTTACCAAACTTGGCAATACCTAACACCTTAGACACAATCCGTAAGATCTGGACTGTTGGGTGGTCAGGGACAGGATTGGAGACCCCTGCTCTAGACCACAGGCTCTCCTTAATCCCAAATTGTACTTAGGATTAAGGATCAACATTAATTCTATGGAGTTGACAACCTTGGTTGCGTTCCAAAGACACAGAACATGGAAAACATTTGATCAGAAAGCACTTTGCAAAGAAATTATACTTCAACTGAATTTTCTATGGCCTAGCAAATGAGAGAAAGCATTTGAATGTACTGCTAAACATAAAGCATAGAGGTGTGTATTCATCAACAGTTTAACTTTGTTTCAGTTAAAGAACGATAATACATACCAGAGGGGGTTAAGTATAAATATGGCGCACATGCCCGATAGCACCAAATAATGTAAAAATCGCATGATGGTCAGAGAACCACCGCGATCGCGCTCCTGCACTGCAAAGTGTCAGGAGTCATAAAAATGAAAGGCGCAATCGCCGTTCTACATAACAGACAGACATAGCGCCTTTTTCAATAAAACTCCTGACACTCTGCAGTGAGGAAGGTTTTTTTTGTGTTTTTTTTTACATAACCCTCATAGTGATTTTGTGGTAGGGACAAGTCACCTAACCGTGAGTTCTGGTGTACAGACAATGGCATTTCAGGTGAAAAAAAAATTGAACCATCTAGTAAATAAACCCTATCATTTAGCTGAAGAAACACTATAAAACGTACGGTTTCCAATTTCAACTCTACAACGAGATTTGTAATCTACAGAGGATTAATTCTTTATCAGCCGTGTACCATACAAATCTGTTGTATTAATGGTACATGAAAACTTTAAATCATATGACAAAATATGGTTATTTTGGCCCAATATTAACTAAATATTTATTTATCCATACTCTCAACTTGATAACACTTTATTATCAGTTTTTTTTTATTTTTTATAATATTGTCTTTTAATTTATATTAACTTTACATTTAGATTTTGGCCATGTATTACTTTATTTTGTGATATTTATTTTGTATTAAATCAGGTGGAATTCACACCTAGCAGTGTGAACCAAAGCAAAACAGGCAACTTGTATCAAGCCATAGAAGTATAACATTGCACTGGGCTCACCTGCCGTGTGATGTTCTGGATCAGTTTGTCCATGGTGAAGCCAATGTAAGCATGAATGGTGAACATCTCACGTAAGGTATCTTCATAATGTGTGGGGTCAAGATTCCCAACAAGCAGGTTCCTGACCATGTCCAGGAATGCAGGGTAATACTCTTCTAGTTCTACCTCACCTGTAAAAGCAGATTACAGATTACAAGCTGCTGGTTTAAACACTAATGCTGTTGTGCTACAATATTTGATTTTTACAAGGAGTGTTATGAACAAGACTAGAAGTGTACGAAAAGGGACAGTACCAAAAGCAATAATAAAAAAATGTAAAAAAATCGGTTAACTTCAAAAAGATGTAACTTAACTTTGCAGTGTAAAAAATAAAAAACAGAACTTTTGTTTGAGAATCAGAGATATAAAATGAACCACCCTCAAGACTCAAACTATCCCATAATTTTACAGTTTTCACTCTTACAAAGGCCAGTGGGTCAGAAAGCAACTCATCAATAATGTAAAAAAGAAAAAGTCCCATATTACATTCTATGGTTTACAAAAAATATATCATTTATAAATCTATATTATCTGTATGCATGTATTTAAAAAAAATTATATTTAGCATATAAAGGTCACTTTCTGTTGTAATCTTTATACGATACAATAAATGAGGAATACAAGAGAGATATTGCAGAAAACCTTCTATGGTTCAGATCAGTGTAGTATAGTTATTACTCCTTTCTCCAACTGAAACCATAAAGTTCAGTTTCATAATAAGACATTACACAGCTTACATGCAGATTAAAGCGAAAATGGTTTAAACAACCTTGAATCCTTTTACCTCATTTTGTGTCCCTGGCTGTGATCACAGAGTGATTGGGAGTCGGGAATATAGACACAGAGACCATGGTCTTTATTAGACCCTGTGGGTCCCTGTCCAAAGAGCATAAGCGCCCAGGATGTCACTTGTGATGTTGTGGAGCCATACTCGGAGGTTCTTGCATGGTGCAATTTAGTTAAATGTAACTGGTGGCTCCCTTTGAGTGTCAGTTCAATTTTCCCTGTCAAACGGAGGCCACTCAATGTGGCCTCATCTGACCACTACCTGTAGCGGAATCTGACGTACAGCACATAATTTGGGCAGCAATGTATTTCTGAACAGCGGACATTCTATGTCAACCTAAGATGGTTTTAGTCCTGCATTTTAGGAGGCATAGAACTTCAAATACAGGAAAGGCATTAAGGCTCATATGTTGTATTGAACAGAATAATTCCAAAAATTGTCAAACAAAAATCCCTCCAAAAATAACCATGCTGAAGTGCACCATTTCGAAGATACTCTGGTTTAATACCAAGTAAGGTTAACGCAATTTGAGAATGCCATCTCACAAAAGATGCAGCTCTGTAAGCCAGTAGGCAAATCACTGTGTTCAGTCGTTGACATGTGAGTGGGTCTCGCATCACCTCGCATCTCATATCAGCTAGAAAGAAGGTCTGTTCAGTAATGTCCATGAATAACATGCCAGCAGAACAAATAGCAGAGAAGTGCCCCTCAGTCACACGGCCTCCTACAAGCGGAAATTTAACATCAACGGGATTACTCCATTTAAAAAAAAACAAAACTGTGTTTACTTTATGCCAGGGCTTGACAAACTTAACTGAGTTTTAGGAGCCAGAAAAAAATCTAGGAGCCAGACACACTCAATCACACGCAGTCAGTCAGCCACGCACACACACACACACAGTCAGAAGATTCTTTTTAAGATAAAAAAAAAAAAAATGTTCACCTATCAATATGTTGCCCTTCCTGCTATACCTCATTGCAGGGAAGGGGCAAGCTTCCGTACAGTCTTTGCTGTTAGCCTCCTGAGCACACCCAGTGCTCGGACACCATAGGATGTCTGTGCATCCGTTGCACACACTCTACTCCCTCGCGCACCGCTGTTTGAAAGTAAGAAGCAGAAAAGAAAAAAAAATTATCCCAACAGCGAGGGCAGCGGGGATAATTATACCCGGGCTAAAAAGGTTGATTCGAGCACTCACCGGTTTTAGACAAAAGGAATTATACCCGGGCGCCAAGTCTAACTTCCTGGTCGCCATGGCGACCTTGCACCCGGGATTGTCGCGCCTGCATTATGTTAATAGGCTGTAAGATGACATTTCCTTTATACATATGGTCTCACAGTAATTGTAAGATTTCTGGAGCTTTAGAAACTAACTTCATAGCTATGACTTTCCTCCTAAACGAATTCAAGCATTTGATTTATAGAAAAGTCACACAGGGAGAGATTACATGGCATGCTAATTGTTAAGTAAAATAAAAATACTATATTAAGAATCTCACTGGGCTGTTTAAGACGGAGCTCCATAGCAGGTCCATTTGACTTGTCTTTTCTACCATCACATAGCAATTTTTCCCGCTCCTTCTCAGTCCTGTATTCCAGCAGTTGAAGTTGTGCTTGTCGATAGATCCTCAAAAGTCTGGCACACAAGGTATGGTGCAACCGAAAGAAAAAGTACCAGTTGTTGTTTGTGTAGAACAGGCTATACACTTCCTCTGTGTTCTTGTTAGGAGGTTCAGGGGGTGTCCTTGTGGGAGTGCTTGGTTCCTGGGAACCACCAGGAGGAGCACTTTTCCTCCGGCGTTCAGGGAGCTCTGGTACAGAAGTACTGTCCATATTGCTTTCTGCTGGAGCCTCGTCTGCAGAGCCGGTAAAAAGTGACTCACAGGAAATGGATGAGGAAAAAAACAGCTCAGGGATGAATTGATGCAGGACCTGTCGAATCGTGTCCTTATCTTCCTTTTGAATTGCCGGCTGCCGTTTCACATAATAACTGATAAGCGATGCAGCGTCTTCTAGAATCTGCCAGTCCTCGTAGGTGTAAATAAGGTGGGGACCACTCGATGTAGTCGTCCTGCCCTCTGGATGTTGCTCCTGATGCTGTGAAATTAAACAATAAAGAGAACATTGTAAAATGCTAAAATTTGCCATTTTTGAGCATGCATGAAAGGAAAAGGGACTTTTTAGCAAACGTCAAAATGACAGGACACAAAAAGCAGCCGTGTTTAGTACATAACATTTCTTATTTAGCCAGCGTGTTGCTGTGTAAGCATACATAGCCATCATTCCCATGAGTCGTATGTAAAAAAAATAAAAAAAATAAAAATTACTTAAACAAGCTAGAACACTGACCATTGCTGAAGTAGAATGTGCATTTTCTTATTTAAAAATAATATTTATTTATGTAAAAACTACT
The DNA here is from genome assembly GCA_036172795.1 of Pelodytes ibericus. Taxonomy (NCBI): domain Eukaryota; kingdom Metazoa; phylum Chordata; class Amphibia; order Anura; family Pelodytidae; genus Pelodytes; species Pelodytes ibericus. Next base: position 32,420,091 of record CM069860.1, read on the forward strand.
AGGTTTTGTATAATTTGTCTTCAATTGTGTAGGCCTTTTCTCCATCCTAAACCTTTTCTGTGAAACCTTACAAAGGAACTGGTTCTCCATTATGTGCAGAAGAAAAAAAAAAAAATACTACTCAAGCTTTTACACTTGTAAATGGAATTGTCTTGCCTGTGCTCCACACTTATTCTTGGTGTCCAATATATTAAGATACTATGGCAAAAACCTCTACTACAAAGTAATTCCAAAAGCAAAAAAGGTCAAGGAAAGAACTCTACTCAATGTAATAGCACAATAGCGTTTATTGTGGAGATTCTTTTCAGCGCACACAAGTGAACAGACACCAGCCTAACACGTGTCATGCTTAGTCAGCACTTACTCATAAGCAATACCTTTTCAGTTGGAATGTATCCATAAGCCAAGGAATTATGGTATGAGAGATGAGAGATGGGTTCTATTCCTTGGCAATCCTTAACCAACTAAACCATATACTTCCCAAACACATATTGCTCTGGGGCACTCACCTCATCATACACACTCTCAATTTCATTGAGCAGACTCTTGGAGCGTAAGGCCTTGGTGTCATTCTGTTTGAAGTTCACAGCCTGGTGGTCTAAAGACTTTAGATATGCTCTCTCATACTGTTCCCGCCACATCTTGTTGAATCCTTGCTGAGCTTCCCTCCATTCTTCCTCTTTAGCTTTCAGCCTGCAAACCAGGGAGTAATAACAGAAAAGCAAAGTCAGGCTCACTGGCATATCCACTGTGTATTAGTTATTACAGAATGTGATGAGAAAAGTCAGGATTTAGATTCTGAAAACTGCATGAAAAAAGAAAAGACCCTTGAGTTCACATCCACCTTGTATCTGCTGTACTAATGCATCACTACTGTAATGCATGAAAAGAGACAGAAATGCATAGAGCCAGGGCTGGTGCAAGGATTTTTGTCACCCTAGGTGAAGATGGACTTTGCTGCCGCCGCCTCCTCCATGTAGTGTTACCATTTCAGGGGTTGTATAGTCAAGCTCATTCTATAGTTAGCACAGATGTGGTACTGTATAACTCCCATTAGTATTCATTTGGTCGTACAGAACAGTTCTAATCAATGTATAGTCAGCCAGACAGATAATGATATTTTTCAGTGGTACAGCTTAGCTGCCTTCATAATGTAGTTAGGCAGATCCTGACTGAATAAAACTTTATGGTCCCAATAAAATATAGATAGAAAAATTAAAATTAAATTAAATATGCCACATAAAGGATTCCATTAAAATATGCCACATATTAAAAACATACAACAAATCTGCCCCTCAGACATGCCAAAATGCTGATTGCACTAACAGGACTTGCCCCAGCAAGCTCATTGAGGGTCTTTCTCTGTCCCTCATGCCTTTCTCTGTCCCCCTCAAGCTCCCCATGTCTTTCTGTGTCCCCCTCAAGCTCCCCATGTCTTTCTCTGTCCCCCTCAAGCTCCCTATGTCTTTCTCTGTCCCTCATGCCTTTCTCTGTCCCCCTCAAGCTCCCCATGTCTTTCTCTGTCCCCCTCCATCTCCCCATGTCTTTCTCTGTCCCCCTCCATCTCTCCATGTCTTTCTCTGTCCCTCATGCCTTTCTCTGTCCCCCTCAAGCTCCGAATGCCTTTCTCTGTCCTTCATGCCTTTCTCTGTCCCCCTCAAGCTCCCCATGCCTTTCTCTGTCCCCCTTGCCTATATCTCTCCCCTGATCCTTCCCATGTCTTTCCCTTTCATTTTTTTTTCTGTCCCCTATGCTTCTGTCTCTCATGTTCCTTTTGTATGTCCCCCATGCTCGTTTCTTTTATGTCCCCCATGCGCTTTTCTCACATTGGGGGACGGAGTCATGTGATTGCATGCTACACATGACCCACCCCATTCCCACTGATGCCAGCGCAAAGGCGCCGAAGTTCTCGAGTCCACTAGCACTCTGAGCACCCCCTGCAGGTCTCCGTCATTGGTATAGGCACCTACCTTTCCTATAGGTAGCGCAGGCCCTGCATAGAGCTATCAATAGCTGGTATACAGGTTCTGTAGCTATATGGAGATGCCTAAAATAGCTTGTTAGGGTGCATCTTTTTATCTCAGTGATTCTGCACTGCTAAGACTGTATTACTTCAGAGTACAGGTTGAGTATCCCTTATCCGATGATCCAAAAAACGAAATTTCCCAAAATCTCAATTTTTTTTCAGATGTGGGTCAATTCGGATAAGGGATACACAGCTTCCTGGCATCTGGCGGTGAAGCTCCATCACTTTACCCTTCCAGGCACCGTAAATGAAGAGCCTGCGCTTATGGGAAATGTAGTTCCCAGAGCGCTGCGATGAAAGGGACTACACGCGACGGACAGATCATCTCGGCAGCACTGTAGAGCAGGTAAGTTCACCAGCACCACTGCTGGAAATGATCTATATTACCTAAATTCAATGTGAGCAAGTTGTTTTTAGGGCTGGTGCTGCTGAAATGCTCTCTTATCAGTATCCGAAATGCTGCCGGTCCCTAGCATTTCGGATAAGGGATATTCAACCTGTATCACCAATTAATAGATAACGTTTTTAACCAAGAAAGGTACATTCAAATATTCTTAGGTATTCAGATAGGGTTTAAAGTACGTCCTGGGATGTTACTTTTGCCCAAAATCCAGGTTACCATCATACAGTTTAATGGTACTCATTCTATCTACCTCAGGAAGATGAATGCTGGGTTGCCCCCATTACGATTGAACCTGCAACCCTAAGGTTTGAACAGGCACTACAGATTAGTCCACTAATCCATTGCACCCAAACATGCAGTGTGTACTTTTTCATTCAATTTTCAGATGCCAGAAAACTTTAGAACCTGAGGAAGCAGTAGGGGACGGGGTGAAACATGTCAGGTATTCTGCTCTACCGCAAAAGCAAAAAAAATATTATGAGGCAGAAGTGTAAAAAAAAAAAGAAATCCCTCAGTCCTGGAACCTATTATTTCCACTAACTGTATTGAGTGCAGAATTGCCACAAAATATTATTTATCCAGAGCTCTTTTAGATCTAAATATTTTATCCTACTCACTTCTAACTAACAATTTTGCTTTCTGGGCCAATTTTATAAAGAAGTGGGGATTATCGCTGATGTACAGTATGTGATGACAGACTAATAACATTACCACAGTTCACCACTCTGAACTACAATTTAATGTGTGCAGGCATTACTTAAAACCAAATATTAAGCGCTCCAGTCAGAGTCCAAATATGAACTATTATGTTAAACGGGTCAAGCTTTCAGACCATCTTATGCCTGTTAGATTAAATCAAGAGATTATTTATTATGCTACATCTACAGGCAGCATTAAATTAGCTCTATGTATTTGGAGAGCCATTTTTGTTACCTATGTCGCACAACTGGCCAGATGCAGCATGCTTGAAGAGGCCCGGCATCATTGTAATACTATTACCCAAGGTCCACCACTTACCGCTTTAATACAACAGGAACCGCAGTGACTGGGTTTTTCTTCAGACTCTCTATAATATCTGGAGCTTTGTCCCCATAGATCCTGTAAATGGCACGGCGCTGGATGACCTCAGAAGTGCCTCCTAAGCAGTCATCAAGACGAAACTTCTCCTGGTCTTCTGGAGACAACCGTGAAAGTTTTTTCTGCACACTCTCCAACACTCGAATAGTGGCCAAATTGGTTTCCAAAACTACATCCAGCTATAGAGAAAGTAGAGGAAAGTCAGTGATGGAATGGATTTAAGCTCTAAAAAAGAACTACAATTAGTTTAAAGCCCACTCCAAGCAAACACTGATGTTTTCCACCTCGTCGTTAATAGTATTAGTCATGCCTCTCAATCACACGTTTTGAAATGCAATTATTTTCTTATTAAGAGCTATTTAGGCTATTTGATGTTACCCTAGATACACCTACTGATTGTTTTTTTTTTACTTCCAGGCATGTTCATTCATTTTTTTTGTAGGACACATTACATTCTGCCCTGCAAAACCTGTACTTTGCATGTGCTCAGAGGAAATTCTGTAAATCAAGAAAGCTGCTATGGGGGATACCTCCTTAAATAATTGGTTCTCCTGTATTTATTTAAATGAATAAACACGTATGTATACATTATTAAACTTTCATTTACTTTAAATAGGGATGGTATGTTCAATTCAGAGTGATCCTTTTAATATTCCATATGAAAACCAATACTTTCATACCACAGACTCATTCAATTATTTATTTGTTTTTACCGATTCCGCAATATTTTCCTACGTAACCTTCAAAACTTACTTTTGTCAGGATTGCTCCCAGAGGTTGATCGTCCATGCCAACTTGTGAAATGTAAAGGGCTCCCAACAGATGTGACGCACATGTGTGTTCCCTATGCCCCTTTATGGTATATATGTTGGGCATGAGTGTACACCCGTATTCTCAATTTCAAAACTTACCTATGCTATTTGGTTCTATGCTCAAAACTTTGTTTAATTGAGCTTGCAAAATAAATCTGAAAACATAAAAAGTGCACCTCGAATGCAGCATTCTCCACCAAACATATAAATAATTGGGGTATTGCTGATTTCAACTAGAATTGCAAAATCGCTACTATTTAAACAATAAGAAGATCATCTGGAAGTTGAGCAAAAGAAACATCTCCAGGATGTACTAAAAAAAAAAAAAAAGGAAGGGTATGCCCTTTTTTCTCTAAATACCTATTATTATAATACACTTCACAAAAGTAGTGGTTTTACAAAACAAGTACGCTGTTCAGGAAATCTTCTGCGCGGCAGGTGGAGAAATAAAATACCTCAAACCGCTCATCCTCGCAACGGTGAAGCTGCTCTTCATATGGAGTTTTCTTGGAGCTGACAAATGTTGAGTCCTCTGACCAGGCAGGGAAGGATACCCAGGTGTCATTTAGCACCTACATCAGACAAAGAGACAAAGGTGCATTTTGTTTTTAGTCAGCAAGGGACAAACTGTTTATCAAAGGTAACTAGAGTGTCACCACCAACAGGATGATATATGCGGAAAAATGAATACAAAGCACGTATCACTGTGCCAAGTAACATCAAAGGGGAACGATGTATCTAAAATGTGGCCAGTGAACGCTCCTGTAGTGTATGATATATACACACCTCCTTGCATACTGCTGTTCTCCCACTGCATTTCGGCTGCTGGTAAGTCTTGGGGAGTGCCCTGTAGCTGGAACCAATACGTTTACAGGAGGCATAATCAATCTCTCGTCCTATGCCCTCATTGGAACGGTCATTAGTGACTGGTGAAGCAAATGAGAGTTCTTTGACACCTAGAAAAGACTTGAACTGTGCAAAGAATTCTGGGAACTTCCTGTGGAAGGCACAAAAAAAAAACAACAATTGTCATGTTAATAACAAACACATCTATGTTCACTACAAAAAGCAAAACTGTAGCTTTAAGATTTTAAAGAACTTGTAATTTAAACTTTTGGAAGCGCAGGTCTTTATGTACAACTTGTTATATAGCAAGCTAGTGAGAACAAAACAAAAGTGTTGCAGAGAAAAGAAAACAAAAAACAGCAGCTTCCTGCTCAGGCAGACATGAATAATAAGAATAACTTTGCCAAACCTTAAAAAAAAAAAAATATCATTTCTAAGAATTGGGAAGGCAACACATACGTTTTCTCAAGCAAGTGTAAAGTACTGTTAAAGGGACTGCCTGGTGCCCAAAATGCATCTTCCAAATACTAATGCACTTTCAAACTATTATTTAACCCCTTAGTGACAGAGTTCTATGCTGCATTTGATGTACCTCGAAGACCAGAATTCCATTATTTTTGTCATATGTTTGCTGAACTGTGAATTTCTTTCTTTGTGTTCAGTCCACCCACACAAATTATATATATATAAGGATGGATAGGGCTTTCATTTGATACTATTATTTTCATCAAATGATATCATTTACTATTAAAAAATATGATGAAAATATGTCATAAAAAACACTGTTTCTAACTTTGACCTGATTTTTTTTTTAAACAATTACAAAAATGGTAAAAAAGACGCCGTCTCTATATTTCTAATATTTTTCCTGAGTTTATAAATACCAATGTTTCCATGTTTGTCTATGTTTTATTTCAAGTAATAGGGCAATAATCAATATTAGTGTTTTTGGTTTCCTAACCATTTTCTTCTACAGTGACCTTTTGACCCGAACCCTAAAATCTACCCCCACCCCTTAGTCTATCCCTTGTACTAACACGAAACCCCCCTGAAACCCTAATTATAACCCTAACCCTAGATCTAGGGTTAATAGATCCAAGGTTAGCTTTTTCCTTTTATTTATTTTTCTAACTGTAATGTTGCTGAACATGTCGAGCAACAGTTTCAGAGCGACGGAGAGTTTGTTCGCTTCCTAAGCATCTCTGGTGTTGCTAAAGTGCCTCGCTAGCAAGGCACTTAGCAACACCTTCGGCTCCATCCAGAACCGATGGTGGTTGCTCTCCTTTGTGACCCCATCGGCTCAGTAGAAGGGAACGCTGCCTGTACAGGCAGCGCTTCCCTTCTACTGACAGGAGCATCGGAAGTGAATGTATTTCACTTCCGTTGCTCTAGGGGGAGCATGATCTCAGATGAGCACTTATCATACAGTCAAAAGCAATATTTGTAAATATTGCCTTTGACAAGTACTGATCTGCCTCCCGCTCCTTACTAGTTTTAGTAAGGGAGAGAGATCAGATAATGTAAAAAAATAAAATAATGAAATTAAATATTGAATACAATTTTAGAAACCAAGGGCTTTTATAAAAGCCATTTCAAGTGTTTAACCCCTTCCCTGCCATTATCACTGTGTACATAGTGATCATACACAGCAGCACATTTTTTGCTGTCTGTGCATTTTTTAGGGGTTAATTTTTTTACTCTAATTCATTACAGTATAACAAAGGCTCTTTTAAGAGCCATTAACCCCTTACTTGCTGTAGATCACTGCCTAAGCAGCGATCTGGCGCAAACGCAGCAATCTTGCTGCAGAAGCATTTTTAATATATTTTTTAAACTTTGTTTATTACACCCGCTTCGGGTTAATTGTACCCGTTAGGGGTTACGTTTAAGGTCAAATTTTTTTTTTTTTTTAGCTATCTGATCGCATGTATAGCGATCAGTAACAGCTGATCAGTGGCAAAGGCGGTTTGGTGATTGCTCACATGAGCATCACAATTCGCCTGGTAAGATCAATATTTGTTGTAAATATTGATCCGACCAGTGTAGATCTGCCTCTCTCTCTCCTCACTTGAGTTTTAGTGAGCTTGACAGACAGAGCTGTATAATGTAAGTTTTTAATTATAATATATTTTTTTTAAAAATTGAGACCCAAGGGCTTTTATAAAAGCCGTTTCCAGTGTTTAACCCCTTCCCTGCCATTGATCGCTGTGTATGCAATGATCTTCCACAGCAGCACATTTTTCAGGGGTTCATTTATTTACTGTCATTTATTACAGTATATCAAAAGGCTCTTTTAAGAGCTATTAACCCCTTGATTGCCTTATATCACTGCCTAAGCAGCGTATACGGTCACTGCCTAAGCAGCGCATATGGTCACTGCCTAAGCAGCGTATATGGAGCGATCTGGCTGCAGAAGGATTTTTGTTGCTATCAGCATTTTTTTTTTGTCATACTCGCTATGGGTTAATTTTACCCACTAGGGGATTTTGTGTATTCCTTTTGAAGCTGTCTGAACGCGTGTATAGCGATCAGTAACAGCCAATCAGTGGCCAATCAAATGAGCCTGTCAGATCACTATTGGTAAATATTGTTCTGACCCATATGGATCTGCCTTCTTCTCCTCACTTGAGTTTTAAGGGAGAGAGACAGATCTGTATAATATGTTTTTAATTGTAATAAATTAAATAAAATGTTACAAAATTGTGAGACCCAAGGGCTTATATAAAAGCCATACCCTTTGTATTAACCCCTTCCCTGCCACTGATCACTGCACAGCAGAACATTTTTTTTTTGTCTGTGCAGGGGTTAATTTTTTGTACAGTACTACAAAGGCTCTTATAAGAGCTATTAACCCCTTCCTTGCCCTACATGTCAAAATTCCAAGTTGGAAAATCAAAAAGCACACATCTCAAATGTGGCCTAAGATTCCTGTGCTCGGGAGATGTTGCTGAACACATATTGGGGTATTGTTTGGCAGTGACACATACCAAAATCTGTGAATGTGTGTCTAAAGTACAATTTATGTGGGAAAAAATACACAATCAAATTACTACCACAAACATTGACAAAGGCTGGTGTTACAATTGGTGCATGGAAAGTGTTAAAATACCACCATTTAAAACAGCCTAGGGTGTCTACTTTTACAAAATATATGCTTTTTTTTTTCGGGTAAAAACACACTGTCTGGCTTCAAAAAAAGTCCCAAATGAAACATGGGGGCGCAGGCTAACTACACGTCAAAATTCCAAGTTGGAAATGCGCACCTTCAAAACGTGGCATTTTAGCCCCCAAACAACCCAACAAATCTATGCATGGATGGTATCCCTGTACTCAGGTGGTGTTGTTGAACACATATTGGGTTGTTGTTTGGCAGTGAAACATACAAAAATCTGTAAATTCATGTCTGAATTACAATGTATGTGAATAAAAACCACAAACAATTACTACCACAAACTTTGACAAAGGCTGGTGGTAGAATTAGTGCATGGAAAGTGTAAAAATACCACCATTTGAAATAGCCTAGGGTTTGTACTTTTAAAAAATATATGGGTTGATGGGGTAAAATACACTAGCTGGCTTCAAATATGTCCCAAATGGGACATGGGTGCAGTTTGTCTGCATGTGAAAATGTCAAGTTGGAAAACCAAAAAGCGCACCTCTCAAATGTGGCCCTTTAACCCCCAAACAAGCAGACAAACCTATGCATGGGTGGTATCCCTGTACACAGGAGACATAGTAGAATCTATTTAGCAGGTTTTTTTTTGCTCGCTTTGTTGGTGAGAAGAAGAGGTTTCAAATAAAAGTCAGAAAATACGTTGTTTTTTTTTTTTTAACCATATTTTATTTATTTGTTTATATAATATTATAGGATATGATCAAAATGATGGCATCCATAAGGAAAAAAAAAAAAAATGATGGCATCCAAAGAAAGCCCTTCTTGTCCTGATAAAACAATATATCATTTGTGTGAGTACAGCAAATGACAAAGAAGAAAATTACAGCTAAACACAAACAGCACAGAAATGTTAAATTAGCCATTGTCCAGAATGGACAAAAATGTTTCAAAGGCTCTGTCCTTAAGGGGTTAAGCATGTGTGGGACAAGACTATCCTAGATATAAGATAAGGCCAGGGAAAAATAAAAAGTATTTAGAAAATTGGCCAGACTAGATTGGCCAAATGGTTCTTATCTGCTGACATATTCTATGTTTCAAAATTGCAAGAAAATGTCTCCTGTTTATGACATCATATTGTATGCTTATAAAATTACTCCAATTGGAAATGTGTAATTTGCATATACATTCACAATGTGACGTCATAAGCAGTACTTTTTCTTTAAGCAATGCTATGGCTTGGAATTCTGTCAATGTATAGATTTTCTATTCTCTACAGTTACAGTTTAAATAATTTTTAGGTGACAAGTCCTGTTAACAGATTAAATTAGAAAATAGCCTAAAGCGCTGGAAACTGAAGAGTAAGAGCCAAAGGTGTTGTGCATTTTACATCTACATAGATAGAATTGTATGGAGATCACAAATGTTAATCACACCAAGAAAGAATGCAGCACATTCACAACAGTAACTGAATAGCTGTGTATTCTCTCAAACATCCATAGGGAAGCTTATCCAGCACTTGCAAATACTAACATTTACTATCCTATTTGTATGGCCATTTGTCGCTACTGAGCTGGGGTTTTTTTTTTTTGTTACTTTGGTGGTTTTCACTGAGTCATTCAGTCCATCTATACATTGCTAAAAAGGTCACTAGTACATTACACAATGTTATCCATGTTATCAGCATAGAACATAGGGAGTTGCTTTCATTTCTCTGCTATGCAACAAAGCCTGAAGCAAAACAGAAGATTGTCACAGGCTGTCTGGCACAGTTTATAGAGCTTGCAGGAGGATTGCCAGTGACAACTGGTGCCGTCTTGACACTTTTTCACATGCTCCCATGACTCTTTGTGGGGTGCAAACCACCTAACAAAGGAACCATGCGAGAATAAAAATGTAAAAAAAATGTTGACCTATAGATTTCAAGGGGGACATGATCTGACTTACTAGTAGTCAGAGGACTGGCATTAAGGTGTCAGTCACCAGACAGAATTTCATTTAGTACAAATTAGATTTTTGGTGTTGTTAAAGATATAAATATTGTTCTACTCATTCTGCCAGCTCAATGTCACTGAGTGCTTTTTAAGTAATTTAAGTCAAGAAAGTAGGACTGCAAGATCTGATACTAACGTGTCTACCATTAATGGTGAATGAAAAAAAAAGCTCCTGCCTGGCGGCATATATAACTCAAGAATAGAGCCATGAACAACGACCTAATATGGGGAGGGGAAAAAAAAAAAGTCTACTCCCCTTACATCCTCCTGCAGCAAAGGGAACCCGGGGGCTATCCGTCCCTGAAGGACTTCATATACCTCGTCAGACGATCATGAGTCCCAATCTGAGGATAGCGCATTGGAGCTGGTCTCTCCACTCACAAGAGACGACTTGAGCTCATTATCTACCCACTTGCTGGCCCAGCTGAAGGACAACCAGCTTGAGCTCATGACCCACCTCAAACAGACAATCAATGATGAGCTGGCTGATGTCAAAATGGACCTACGGGACCAAGGCAACAGACTCCTCAAACGGAGGAGGAAATCCTAAAGCGCAGTGGATCGGTTTCGGCCCTCGAGGACCGCGTGCATCAGCACACTGTCACTACAAGCACCTTCCTCGCCCAGGTGATGGACCTGGATAACAGGGGACGCAGGTGCAATCTACGGATCAGAGGCATTCCTGAAGGCCCACCTGAAGAAAACCAGACATCCCTACTTCAAGATATATTTCAATCCATTTTGGGCCCTGACTACACTAAGGACATCGTCCTTGATAGAACTCATCGAGCGCTGAGGCCCAGAGTCCCGCTGGCATCAAACCGCCACAATTTGATTTGTTGATTCCACTCTTACTCCCAGAAGGAAGAGGTGCTTGTGAAAGCGAGACGCACTAAAGGCCTACTATACAAGGGCACTTGTTTCATTGTCCTGCCAGACAATGGCTGACGCTACAAGCCCGAAAAGCCACTTACTGACCTGCTACGCAAAGAAGGCATATTATACAGCTGGGGATACCCGCTGAGCCTCTCAGTTAGGCGCAATGGGACCACGATGACTGTTTCATGACCCGTCAGGAGTGGAACAATTTTGTGAAGGACTAGGCATCATGCCAATACTGTTGCCGGACTGGCCGACGCAAGCCCAGATGGGAGCCTTAGTGTCCAAGATCCATAACCAACCATAGCAACCAAGGCCGCAACGCAAGAGACGCACCCCACTGGGATCCCGTACCCAAAGGTATAACACCCCGCAGAGGCCCCAGGACTGGTATGAAGCTTAAAATCTGTGTGGACTTCACCCATTCTTAATCTGGATCATCTAGCCAATTCGTACAACCAATGTACTGAATTTTCTATTTCATCAATCCGGCGAGACCCAAGTTCCATAGAACTAAGCTAAGGCGTTACCCATGCTCCTTTTGCCTGAGGACTTTCCCCACCGTTGGTTGAGTATCACACCATCTTCCCCCTTTTTTTTTACCCCTGTCTTGGGCCCATACTTCTAAATTTGGGAGAGTTACCCATCTACACCCCCCCCCCCCCCCCTTCCTTTCAACTACATGGGAATGTTTGATCTGATTTTTGTATCGATAAGGGGGGGAAAAACAAATCTATATATCTGTTATACTTTAAAAAAAAAAAAAAAAGGAGACGTATTGGTCCCCCATCACCCCATAAAAATGTACAGCTCTTTATTTCTCCACACGCAACGTATATATAATTGTCATACAGCCGACGACAGGAGACGACATTGATCCCGCAGTGACTTTTGCATCAATGAGAGATCGATTATTTTTCCTCTGCCCCCCGAGTCAGCCTCTATGTACACAGGTGCTGGGGCTCCTTGTAGAGTTTTGTAACTCACGGGACCCCCACCCTTGCACGTTTGACTCCTTGCCTCTGTAGAGTATTGTAAATTGTTGTATGTTGTTGTTCTGTTTCATTGATGGTTGTGCCTACTGCCTGCATGGTAATATATGCCAAAATGCACCCCACCCCCGTGCCTCAGCCGATGCCTCCTCTACTCCAGTCTTAGATGCCAGGTGGACGTGGGATACCTATGCACATACATCTACCCCCAGTTTTTTAGATGGCCCACCTTAGACTTCCAATTCCACTCACTATTCTCTCAATAAATGCCAAGGGATTCAATTCCCCCCACAAAAGATCCAGGTTATTTGGAGATCTTTGTAGCCTTAGAGCAGGGCTCGACAAACCCAGGGCGTCAGGTAATTAGACCAGGTGCCCGGCTATTGGCACCCTCTACTTTGCGTCCCCTCACCTCTGGGATCCATGGGGTTTTTACAGTTCCTTTGGACATCGCAGCGCGAGGAGGCACCATGTGCCGTTTTGCACAGACTGCCAGCTCTGCCGCATCGCGCTTCACAGTCTGAGTTCCGGGGTGCACGTGACATCCGTGTCACGTGACAACCGGCTCTCAACAGGATGGGCTTGAACGATGGTCTGTGACTGGCAGACTAAGATGAAATGGAAGTGCTCCCCTCCCCTGCAATCAAGCAAAGCAGCAGGGATCGGGACACACAAACACACACCTTTTTTTTTTTTTTTTTAAACGGCTGACTTGTCAGGTCTGTATGTCAATGTGTCTGTCTCTGTCTATGTAAGTATTTTTGACTGTCTGTGTCTGTCTCTGTGTATGTAAGTGGAACTGTCTCTGACTGTTTGTGATTTTCTGCGTGGTTGTGTGTGTATGTGCGGTTGTCTGGCTCCTACATTTTTTTTGCTGGCTCCTAAAACAAAATTTAATTTGTCAAGCCCTGCCTTAGAGTCAATATAGCTTTAGTTCAAGAGACCCACTTCCAGAGAAACAAAGTGCCTCAACTATATGACAAACATTTCACCGTGATGTACTTTTCACACTCTCCATTCACCAAATCTAAGGGTGTTGCCATCCTAATATCTAAATCTACCCCTCTGATTGTCACTGACTCTTGGGGCGACAATGAAGGTAGAGCACTGTTCATAAAAGGAACAGTAGGTAATGACCCTATCACTATAGGCACCTTATATGCACAAAACAAACCAGCAGTCCTTCCTTTGCACCATTGTTGATACATTTTCTGATTTTACCACAGGAATCTCTGTGCTGGGAGGAGATTTCAACAGGACATTGGATCCCCGACTGGACTCCTCTACTGGGGCGACCCACATTTGATACTCTAAACTCAGAAAGGTAAAACTGGCACTTCATAAGTACCAACTCATTGACACATGGAGAACACAAAATCCATTGGTAAAGGATTACACATTTTACTCCCCACACGACAAATACTCGCGTATCGATTATATCACCTTATCTCATAGGAATTTACACCTGCTCACACATTCAGATATTGTACACATCACATGGAGCGACCACACCCACACCATGATCAAATTTACAATCCCTTCCAATACCTACTTGCACCCCCAACTGGAGGATTAACGAGTCTCTCCTACCCACGTCAAAACACTCACTACGACACTTCAACATTATTTTAAGGAAAATGACTAAGGAAATCCCCCAAACCACTTTATGAGAAGCCCACAAAGCGGTGATCTGAGGCCACCTCATCAGCATAGCCTCCTTCGAGAAATAAATCTAACTCCTAACTAAAATCCTTGCCACTAGGCTACGAGATATTTTACCTGATTGTGTGCATCTTGATCAAGTGGAATTTGTTCCTGGCCAAGAGGCCAGGGATAACACCACAAAGATAATTAACCTACTTCATTATGCCCGCATCTCGCCCACCCCAGCCCTTCTTCTATCCATCAATGCGGAAAAAGCGTTCAACAGGGTGAATTGGGTCTTTTTGCAGGTGGTGTTGACAAAACTCGGCCTGGGCCCATCCATGTTCCATGTTCCCTATGTCACTCACCCACGGCCCAAATCAGGCTATATGGTACCCTATCTGGCCCTTTCACCCTGTCGAATGGTACGTAATTGATGTAATTTCTGTTATTATTATTGTACCGTATGCACTGTTCCCCACATTTCCCTTTTTATACGTGCCACCCCCCCCCCCTTCTTCCCTGGTTTTATTCCGGACCCTTTATTGGTAATGTGTCACGATGTTCTTATTGAAACGCATATTTTCACCCCACATTTTTGCTGGATTGTGGCATCACATACGTTACTCGAGTACTTTATTTTTTCCGTTTTGTTTCCCTGGATATGCCATGTATATATACTTTTGTTGTACATTTACTTTTTGTCTGCTCTATTTACTGAAAATAATAAATAAATATTAAACAAAAAAAAGAAACGAAGATTGGGTGAAAAGGACATAAGCTGAGAATCCCAAGTGGGTTCCTCTACTCGGCTTTTTAATTACATCTATTATCTTAGGCTGAACTGAAGTGAGACAGCCCTTCTTTACTCTCCGCCAGCTGTCAGGCGACTGGTACAGACAATAATGCTAAATGCTAATTTGAATCCACTCTCTTCTGTTTTATATAGACTGATCAGGTTTAATACAGGATTATGCGTGTACTATTATATATTTATGAGGTATATTATATATACTTTCTATTATAAAAATATTATAATATTTTCTATTAAATGTTTTTTCTAATTTAAAATCAATACCCTAAAAATGGGTGTTACCCTAAAACACTTACCCTAAAAATGGTGTAACCAGCTGCAGAAGCTCAGAGCCAGAAACCAATTCTTGGTTAAAAAGACCAATACACCTAAGGAAGTTTTCATACACCTCTTGGCTCTTCAACACTCGTCGGACCTTAATAAAATAAATGGAGAAATTAATAAAAAATGCTTAGCCAACATTTTCTGTGCTAAAACTATTTGTAATTTCTTTTCCAGTTTACCTCTTCATAGTGAAGTTTTATTGCACTAAAGTCTCAAGCAAACTACAATTTCTATAGTTGTGGCACTCTGGGGCTAGATTTCCCTTTTAATATACTCTGGCAAAAAATGGGCATCCCAGTATCTCATGGGAGACGATCAGAGAGCCTCTTCAAAGATTTATGCCTACTGCACATGTTCAAGATGCCATTGATATCACCAGTGCCATCACACAACTAAACCATCCCCACTAATCACAAATTATGGCTGCATGTATTTGTATGGAAGAAAAACTGTTGAATCTGCAGGTTAAACACTGCTGGTTATATTAAATTTAGTCGATATATCGAGTGTTTCTTTAAATGTCCAGGTGTCCTGTAGATTTAAGAGCAGGTGTTATCCAATGATGACTTAAAAAGCATGCACTCTCAATCGCAAGTATAAAATATAAAAAAATTTTTTAATATGGTTGTTTTAAACTACTTTGGGCTGGCTATTGAACTATTGCACCGTAATCAAAGGCTGTTCTTCACCATTACAGTAAATAAACATTTCTCTAATGCAGCCCAAAATCCACATGCATTTCTGATTATGTGGAAGCCGGCACGGACTTACACCGTCTTTTCACACAGATAGGCTGGTTGGTGAAATCCACCCAAACAACCTAGCAAAAACAACAAGTAAAGAACGTACAATCTCAATGTCAGTTGAACAGACCAGAACATCCAAAAAGGTAGAGAACAGAAAAAAGCAAGACTAAAATGTCTTCTAGTAGCTCTTAGTCATGAATCCAATTACTATTTTAACTTTGCAGTTTCTCCCAGATAATTTCACATTTTATTACAAAGTAAGAACACACCTTGTTAAAAAAAGAGAACTCCTGCAGTGTACCATACTTCCCCACACTGGCCACCGACTGGTCCTTGGATTTTCGAATCTTCATTTTTTTCTGAAAAATAAAAGGTAGATAGATGTGTGGTGGACAAACAGCAACAACCCCCCCCCCCCCCCCCCCCAAAAAAAACAGCTCTCCCTGCCACCATCTTTTCTGCACTCCCATTTGTAACAAATAGATCAAACATGGATCGTGAATCTTTGCAGCCTTTACCTTGGAAGGACAGGACATCGGGCGAAGCAGGAGAGTCCTGGTTCGTTTCCGACTCTGCTCAAGGTTCCGCTGATACTCAAGTTTCCGGGCGCTGCTAAGATCGCAGGCTCCATTTCCGGTGAACTAAAGGCAATAAGAGGATGAAGGTAAACAAAGAGAGCATGGAACCCTCCTCCCACAACAACCACTTTTAATTATGGTCATCCAATTTCTTTTCTTCAAATTAAAGGAGCACTCCAACCTAAACTTTACTAGCGTACAAAAGTACATCATTCGTGATTAATATTTCAGATGCGTGCTAGTAAATGAGTAACAAAAGGATTTTGTTAATATTCTCTCCAAAAACTTAATTTCACCTTGTCTATTCTGTTAAATTCCAAGTGCATGTTCAGCACTTGCTCCTTTAAAGAGAACAAGGGGTAAGCATTGTGTATGTATACTGAGGATGCCCATAGGGATGACTTAGTTATCAGTGGGTATTTGTTATAAACCTCAAATATTGGTTATCCTGAAGAATCACAGCTACTAATGCAAATCGAAAAGGTTTCTAAAATAGGTTGTAGGATCGTTATGGGGGATTTTAAATTACCAGAAGTAGATTGGAAAAATGGAACCACTAATTCTGCTAAAAGCAGTACGTTTCTGAATTTGTTGAATGACATTTTTTTATTTCAGCTAATACATACACCAGCCATAGGGAAGCATGCCTGGATCTGGTAATAACAAGGAGGAGCTTATCACCAACATCCAAGTAGGGGAACACTTAGGGAATAGTGACGATAACATGGTATCCTTTGAGATTTACTCAAAAAGGCAAATAGGTATAGGCCATAGGTATAGGTCCTACTACTGACTTTTAAAAAGTCCAACTTTAGTAGGTTTAACCCCTTTGTGACGCACAGTCCTTGCGTCACGTTTCAGCCAGGAACACTACGGCAGAGACACGATCAGGGTCTTAATAGACCCTGTGGGTCCCTGCAAAAGATTGCAATACCTCTGGATGTCACGTGACGTCACGGAGACGTGCCCAAATGCAGAAGTTCTGGCACAGCGTGATTAAGTAAAATCTAGCCGTCGCTCGCTTTGAGCACCGACTACATTTTCCCTGTCAGACTGAGGCCACTCAAAATGGCCTCATCTGACAGGTAGGATCCCGCTGCAAGTCACTGCAGCTGGATCCGAGCACAGCTCATCGCGGGGAACTGTGATGAGCTGTTTAACGCTGGATGTACTATGCCGTCCTTGTGTCTTGTAAGTACTCTGAACATTTAGCATCTTAGCATTTTTGTATTAAAACAGTTTTTACATATTTATTTGTGTATAGTTTGATATAAAAATTGGATGCTCAAGCCAATGGTGGAGCATTTGGCATTTAGTTAACTGCATTGTTAGCATGCTCAAAGATGCAGATTTATTTCAATATCTGAGCTTGCAAAAAAAAAAAAATGCTCCAGCCCCTGCCAGATTTTTTAAAATTCTAAACATACAACAGTATTCTTGGCTTATCCATGGCCCTCCAGAATCTGATTTAGACAGCCATGTTCTAACGAGTGGCCATTACCATTACCATTAGTACACTTTTGTCATACACAGGACTGAAATGCTCTGTTGAAGAAATGATTTTACTAAGATTTCTGATCTGCATTTTTTTGATACCAGAGATCTTTTTGCTTCTGGGAGAAATTGGCCAAATTCAGACAGCAGGTCCTCTTGTCCCCTGAACAGGCTGGCCACTTCTGTGAACACCTCCTCTTCTGACATGCCACGAAACGGACGGCCTTTTGGATTTAGCTGATCCTTCTGGGGAAAACAAACAAATAAAAATATTAACAAATGATTGCAATTAATATAGGGCAAGGTTTGTGGTGGACCCTTCAGTCCAGCTTAATTTAGGTGTCATTTAAAAGTATGACTGCCAGCAAAAAATAAAGTTATGTTTTATTAAAACATTACATTGAGCATAGGTAATTTAAATAGATATGCTTTAAACCCTTAGTGAACGAGTGCTATGCTGCATTTAATGTGCCTTGAATACCAGAATTCCATTATTTTTGTCAACTGTTTACTGAACTGTGAATTTCTTTCTTTGTGTTCAGTACACCCACAAAAATTATATATCATTTTTTAAAGGATGGATAGGGCTTTCAATTGATACTATTATTTTCATCATATACTATTAAAAAATATATAAAATATGATGAAAATATGCCATAAAAAACACTTTTTCTAACTTTGACCTGATTTTTTTTTTTTTTTTTACAATTACAAATGGTAAAAAAGACCCAGTCTATATATTTCTACTATTTGTCCTGAGTTTAGTAATATCAATATTTCCTTGATTGTCTATGTTTTATTTCACGTAATAGGGCAATAAACAATATTAGTGTTTTTTTGGTTTTCTAACCATTTTCTTCTACAGTGATTTTTTAACCTGAACCCTAAATTTACCCCAACTCTAAATTTACTCTAACCCTAAATCGACCCCCACCCCTTAATCTAACCCTTGTAATCATCCAAACCCCCCTTTAACCCTAATTATGACCCTAACCCTAGATGTAGGTTCAGTAGATCAAGGGTTAGCTTTTTCCATTTATTTATTTAATTCATTTTCTATTTTTAACTGTAATATACTTAACCGGCTGTAGGGGCAGCCAAGTAGCGGTTTCAGAGCGACGGAAGAGATTTTTTTTTTCTCTCTTCCGTCGCTCTCCTCTGGGCACGCTGTACTGGAGGAGCATGCTCCTCCAATACAGCACACACCAGCGAATCGCGGTGCCCAGGGGGCACAGAAGGTGTTGCATGATGCCTTGATAGAGGCATCATTGCAACACTTTAACACACATAGGCAGTGAAAGCTGATCACTGCCTATGTGTGTAACGCACATACGATCACATTCGCGGTGATCGTATGCGCGCGGGGGGGGGGACGAGGGGGGGACTGAAAGCACTCTCAGAGGCTGCTTCGGATCCGAAGCAGCCTCTGGGAATAGCTACAGACCAGGAAATCAGACCTGGCGCCCAGGTATCGTGAGCCCCGCATGGTGCCTTGGCAATAGGATTTTTTTTTTCTTCTTCTCTTTAATCTAGCGGTGCGCGAGGGAGCAGAGTGAGTGCACAGGCTGCACAGACTTCCTGCTCCGCCCCCTCGCGCACCGATCACCGGGGAGCACAGCAGGAAAGCAAAGCTGCTCTCTGCCACTGGGCTGGAACACGCGCCCCCACCCCCCTTCCTGCATTGAGGCTGGAACGCAACCCCCTCCCCTCCCTGCATTGATGTGTTATAGCAGGGAGGGGGGACATTGATAGGTGAGCTTTTTTTTTTCCCTTTAAAAAAAAACAAAAAAACCCTGCTGCCGTGTGTGTGTGTATATATGTGTGTGACTGGATGTGTATGTGTATGTGTGTGACTGGATGTGTTTGTGTGTGTAAATATGTGTGCGACGATGTGTATGTGTGTGTATATATGTGTATGTGTGTGTCTATATGTGTCTGACTTAAAAAAAAAAAAAAACCTGCTGCCTTGTATGTGTTTGTATATATGTGTGTGACTGGATGTGTATGTGTTTGTATATATGTGTGTGTCTGGATGTGTATGTGTTTGTATATATGTGTGTGTCTGGATGTGTATGTGTGTGTATATATGTGTGTGTCTGGATGTGTATGTGTGTGTATATATGTGTGTGTCTGGATGTGTTTGTGTGTGTATATATGTGTGTGTCTGGATGTGTTTGTGTGTGTATATATGTGTGTGTCTGGATGTGTTTGTGTGTGTATATATGTGTGTGTCTGGATGTGTTTGTGTGTATATATGTGTGTGTCTGGATGTGTTTGTGTGTATATATATGTGTGTGTCTGGATGTGTTTGTGTGTATATATGTGTGTGTCTGGATGTGTTTGTGTGTATATATGTGTGTGTCTGGATGTGTTTGTGTGTATATATGTGTCTGGATGTGTTTGTGTGTATATATGTGTCTGGATGTGTTTGTGTGTATATATGTGTCTGGATGTGTTTGTGTGTATATATGTGTCTGGATGTGTGTGTGTGTGTGTGTGTGTGTATATATATATATATATATATATATATATATATATGTGTGTCTGACTTGATGTGTGTGTGTGTATATATATGTGTCTGACTGGATGTGTTTGTGTGTGTGTGTATATGTGTCTGACTGGATGTGTTTGTGTGTGTATATATGTGTCTGACTGGATGTGTCTGTGTGTATATATATGTGTCTGACTGGATGTGTTTGTGTGTATATATGTGTCTGACTGGATGTGTGTGTGTGTGTATATATATGTGCCTGACTGGATGTGTTTGTGTGTATATATGTGCCTGACTGGATGTGTCTGTGTGTATATATGTGCCTGACTGGATGTGTCTGTGTGTATATATGTGCCTGACTGGATGTGTCTGACTGACTGGATGTGTATGTGTGTATGTATATGTATTAAAACAAGGTGTAGCGGGTTTTACACTCAAAAGTGGAGGGTGCACGGAGAGGATTTTCACCCTGGTACTCCAAATTAGAATAAATTATCCTTTATTCTGTATGTATATGTGATGGACTATGTGTCTGTGTGTGTATATATATATATATGTGACTGACTGACTGTGTGTCTGTCTGTGACTGCGTGTGTTTATGTGCTGTTGTCTGGCTGCTAGATATTTTAGCTGGCTCCTAAACATTTGTCAAGCCCTGCGTTAAGGGGTTAATGAACGAGCCATTCTTAACAAACATGTCCACCCAAATACAGTTTTACAGGCTGAGTATCCTGTATCCAAAATGCTTAGAACCAGTAGTAATTTGGATAACACTTAATTTTGGATAATGGATCATTTTCACCAACAGGACATATTAAAGCCTCTCAGCTATCATAAAATACAGTATCAATGCAAATACTGTATATAGCACTGTGATGCAGCTGTGATGCGCGGCATTGTTGGGAACCTGCTATTGGCGCGTCAAGCCTGCACACTGCCATTGTATATCCTTTGTGCGTGGGGGAGGGGGGGGGGGGGGGTCTGACCATGCAAGGAATGGCTATACAGCAGCAGGCTGGATCCTGAATTAACTGCTGTGGGCTTGCATCCTCACAGGTCTATATGGAATTTGCAACTTGTCACAAAATCTGAAAAATATTTTGGATAATGGATCATTTTGTATAAGGGGTACTTTATTGTATTCTTTCACAAAAACATTTACAGTTAAAACATAGTTCGATGCAATGTTTCAACTGAACATAACTATCTTTTTGAAGACCGTTGTCCACTAGAGCAGCGCTCTGCAACCAGTGTGACACTGGATATTGGGAGGTGTGCAGCATCAAGCAGATGCCGGCCACCTCCCCCTTAGAGGAGAGCACGATGCCGGCCACCTCCCCCTTAGAGGAGAGCACGATGCTGACTTAGACAATATCGGGCTCTCCTCTCGGGGCCCGGTGGCCAGCATACGCTGGATGCGGCTGCTGGAAGAAGAAAAAAAATCATTGCCACCGGATATGACAGTACGTCATGTCCGGTGGCTGTGTTTCCCTCCTCTGTGAAGAAGGGAAGACTGTACGGAGGAGACGATCGGGCCACAGAGCAACAAGGAGGTGGGTACTGGGGAAGGGGATAGGAGGGTGGCATATTATTGGGCAAATTGGCTGGGGCATATTAAATTGCAAAATAATACTAGCATATTGGGAAAATTGGCAGGGGCCTATTAATGACAAAATGCTGGCATATTATTAGGCAAATTAAATGGCAAAAAAATACTGGCATATTATTGGGCAAAATACTGGAATAATATTGGGTAAATTGGCTGGGCATATTAACCCCTTCGTGACAAGACCATATGATCTTGACTTTCCCTTGGTGACAAGGGCTGTTTTTACATTTCTTGGGTGTTTGTGCTCAGCTGTAATTCCTTCTCTCTCACATACTGTACCCACACAATTTATATGTTGTTTAGATCATCATAAGAAGGGCTTTCATTAGATACCATTATGTTCATCATCATATCTTATAATTTACTTTAAAAAAAAATCATAAAATATGATGAACATTTTTAAAAAAAAGAAAACACTTGTTCTAACTTTGACCTAAAATATAATTTTACACAAATACAAATCATTAAAAAAAAGACCCCATCTAAATAGTTTCTAAATGTTGTTGAGTTGAGAAATATGCTTGTTTCCATGTTTTTCTGCATTGACCCCAACCCGAACCCAAATTTAACCCCAACTCTAACCCTTATTATATTTTAATTTGTTATTTAATTTTAACCCTATACCCTATGCTAACCCCAATTTAATTTTAACCCTAACAGCTATTCTAACCCTAATGTTAGTTTTAAGCTAATTGTCTTTTTTTTTCATTGCAATGTTGCTGACTCCCTCTAAGCGCAGTCAAGCAACATATTCAGAGCGACGGATGTGAATTTTTTTTCACTTCTGAAGCTCTGACCACAAGAGCTGCTCCGGCAATATGGCGCCCCCATGGGGCGATCGTGGGTGCCTCAGAGGCCGAAATTCGGTGCTGGCAATCAACACCGAGGCAATAGAGCAGCAACATCAGCGGGGTTTTTGCGATTATTGATCGCAAAAAACGCTCGTTTCACCACAGGACGTGTCAGGTACGTCCATTGTCGGGAACGGAGTTCGTGGCTGGACGTAACCGACACGTCCATTGTCACGAAGGGGTTAATGCCAATATAATACTGGCATATTATTGGCCAAATTGGCTGGGGCATATTAAATGGTAAAATAATACTGGCCAAATTGGTTGGGGCACATTAAAAGGTGATACTGGCAGATCAATGGCAAAGGTGATACTGGCAGATCAATGGCAAAGGTGATACTGGCAGATCAATGGAAAAATAATACTGGCATACTAATGAGCAAACTGGCTATGCCTGGTTTTGTTTGTCTATTATTTTGTAATGCACTGATTTTGTTTCTCTATTTATGATTTGTAATGCACTGTTTGGTTTGTCTATTTATGATTTGTATTGCACTGGTGTGGTTTGTCTATTTATGATTTGTAATGCACTGGTTTTGGTTTGGTTTGTCTGTTTATCACTGGTAATGCACTGGTTTAGTTTATCAATTTATGACTTGTAATGCACTTGTCTTGGTTTGTGCATTCATTATTTATTTGGCACACTTGTTTTAAAAGTAAATAAAGACATATAGTTATGTTCTGTGTATGCACTTGACTTTATAACTTAATTATTAATTATATATTTTTGCTTGTGGTGTGCCACAGAATTCTGGGAAGCGCTTTGGTGTGTCCTGGGTGAGAAAAGGTTGAGGAGCACTGCTCTAGAGGGGTAGAGGAAAGCATACAAATCTTTGAGCTATAAAGTACAGCATGGAAAGGCTGTACTGACTTGATAACTCCCCTCCTATCCCTATAACGACCATGAGGCTAGGGATGAACACAGGCAAACACCACACTGGCTTAAATGTTCCCCAATGCAATCCATAGTACAAAAATCACCACCGTTTAGTAATTAAGGATTAATTAAACAAACATCATTGGTAGAATATAATCACCAATAGACAGGCACACATCTTAGCTAGCTACTACTTTAAAAATGGTATCCAAACAGCGGGGGCAGTAAGACTTTGCATGAGTGTATAGGATTTATTGTAGTAAAAATTTAAAAAAAAACACAAGCTACCCTTCCATCTAAGGGTGCACAATAAATAAATAACTAAATATAGACAATAAAGTGATATACCTAGAGGCAACAGGGCAAATATGAATTTATTCCAATGTCTGCACCTTCCACCCAAACAAACCCCCTTAATTTAGCACTACTTTGTCCACATCTCGCAAAATAATTGTTACAGTCCTGAAGTCTGTGCAGCAAGAGTGAAACATCACCAATAACGTGCAAAACAGATCAAGAAAACAAAAACAAATTCTAAATTTTACCAACACCCAAGCAGTATTATTGCTCAAACTCCACACAATATTTGTAGTCCATAAGGGCAACAAACTATATCTTAAACCTCTTCAATTTGTAACCTCAGTAAATTGACTTTTACCAAATGTGGAGAGGTTGTTCTTCACACTACAATTATGATCAGCACTTCATAGTGTATGAAGTACACTATAAAAAAAAAAATGTGTGCCACAAATTTCCAACAAACCATAATATGCACTCTATTTTTCAAGACACCATGTATAACATCCAGTTATTTATAAAATTGCCCATTTAAGGAGAATTTAAATGATTCCTGTGCAAGCCAAGAAGAGAATTAACTTCCATCACTTTATGTAAACACAACAGAAAAAAATCTCTTTTTCCATTCTGTACCATGAGCCCAGGAACTAATGTGCTTATGTGAGGTCTTAATGTGTGTGTGTATACATACATACATACATACATACAGACACACACACAGAGAGAGAGAGAGACCGTCAAACACAGAGAGAGAAAGTCAAACTCAGAGAGAGATGCAGTCACACACACCCACGCAGAGTGATACAGATAGTCGCACACACAAACACAGAGATACAGTCACACATACACAGAGATAGTCACACACACAGAAGCAGTAACACACACACACACAGAAAGTCACACACACACACAGAAAGTCACACACACACACACACACACACAGAAAGTCACACACACACACACACACACACAGAAAGTCACACACACACACACACACACAGAAAGTCACACACACACACACACACACAGAAAGTCACACACACACACACACACACACACACACACACACACACACACAGAGTCACCCACCCACAGAGACAGTCACAGTCACCCACCCACAGAGACAGTCACAGTCACCCACCCACAGAGACAGTCACAGTCAGTCCCCCACAGAGACAGTCACAGTCAGTCCCCCACACACCCACAGAGGTCACAGTCCCCCACAGAGGTCACAGTCCCCCACAGAGGTCACAGTCCCCCACAGAGGTCACAGTCCCCCACAGAGGTCACAGTCCCCCAAAGATACAGTCACCCAAAGATACAGTCACCCACACAGCCACAGAGGTCACAGTCAGCCACAGAGGTCACAGTCAGCCACACACACACACAGAGATACAGCCACACACACACACAGAGATACAGTCACACACACACACACAGAGATACAGTCACACACACACACACACACAGAGATACAGTCACACACACACACACACAGAGATACAGTCACACACACACACACACAGAGATACAGTCTCACACACACACAGAGATACAGTCTCACACACACACACACAGAGATACAGTCTCACACACACACACACACAGAGATACAGTCTCACACACACACACAGAGATACAGTCTCACACACACAGAGATACAGTCTCACACACACACACAGAGATACAGTCTCACACACACAGAGATAGTCACACACACACACACAGAGATAGTCACACACACACACAGAGATACAGTCACACACACAGAGATACAGTCACACACACACACACAGAGATATAGTCAGTCACACACACACAGAGATATAGTCAGTCACACACACACAGAGATATAGTCAGTCACACACACACAGAGAGATACAGTCACACACACACACACACACACACACACACACACAGAGATACAGTCACACACACACACACACAGAGATACAGTCACACACACACACACACAGAGATACAGTCACACACACACACACACAGAGATACAGTCACACACACACACACACACACACACACACACACAGAGATACAGTCACACACACACAGAGAGATACAGTCACACACACACAGAGAGATACAGTCACACACACACAGAGAGATAGTCACACACACACACACACACAGATACAGTCACACACACACACACACAGATACAGTCACACACACACACACACACAGATACAGTCACACACACACACAGATACAGTCACACACACACTCACACAGTCACACACACACACACACATACAGTCACACACACACACACACACACACACACACAGTCACACACACACAGTCACACACACACAGTCACACACAGATACAGTCACACACACACACACACAGTCACACACACACACACACACACACACAGTCACACACAGATACAGTCACACACACACACACACAGTCACACACACACACACACACACACACACAGTCACACACAGATACAGTCACACACACACACACACAGATACAGTCACACACACACACACACACACACACAGATACAGTCACACACACACACACACACACACACAGATACAGTCACACACACACACACACACACACACACAGATACAGTCACACACACACACACACACACACACACAGATACAGTCACACACACACACACACAGATACAGTCACACACACACACACACACAGACAGATACAGTCACACACACACACACACACACACAGATACAGTCACACACACACACACACACACACACACACACACACACACAGATACAGTCACACACACACACACACACACACACACACACACAGATACAGTCACACACACACACACACACACACACACACACACAGAGAGAGAGAGAGAGAGAGAGAGAGAGAGAGAGAGATAGTCACACACACACACACGATACAGCCCTGGCTTACCCCTCATAACTAACTGCACATAGGTTGCCCAGGGCTTTTAATTTTAACCATGGCTATTAATTAGGCCTGATATGACATTTCTATTGATCTGTTGGAAACACATATCCCTGCACAGGGAAAGTCACTATGTTATCCTGCATGTTGCTCATAGAACAACCCTTTATCATCAATAACTGAGCAATGCATTCTTAGCCGAGCTAAACACATTGCTGCATTGGCCTAAGCATTTCAACTGTGTTGTCAATCAACTTTTTAGGAAATAAAGAAAAATGCAGTAATATTATTTAAAATACCTTGTTCCACATTAGGGATGAGTTCTCCCATCCAACATTTTTTGAGCTAGAATGTGTGCTAGCTAAGACGCTTTTGATTGGGAATACAGGTTGTTATTGGTAATAATATTTTATTTATGGGACTTATCACGTAAAGAGCCTTACCTGACATTAAAAAAGTGCCCATAATAAAATATAAATGTAATAAAAGGGCCATAAATTGGCCATTCTCATATGCTGCCCCCACACTATTACTCTGCTTCCTGTACATCTAGTCAAGGGAATTACGTTATACTGAAGCACTGTAAATCACTCAGACCTCTTCTAATAAAACTATTCGTAGGTAGTATGATGAGATAGTAACATAGTAACATAGTAATTTAGGTTGAAAAAAGACACAAGTCCATCAAGTTCAACCCTTCTACCTATCATTTCAGCGTTTTGATCCAAAAGAAGGCAAAAAAAACCCCTAAGGAAGCTTTTTCGAATGTTGCCTCCTAGGGGGAAAAAAAATTCCTTCTTGACTCCAAAAGGGCAATCAGATTTCTCCTTGGATCAAAAAGCTCTATTATTAATGCTAATTCTATTATTAATACCCCTGTATGTTCTGCTTTTCTAAAAAAAACATCCAGACCATTTTTAAATGCATCTATTGTGGTTGATAGCACTACCTCTCTTGGCAGTGAGTTCCATAATTTTATTGTCCTTACCGTAAAGAATCCCTTCCTTTGCTGCCTATGAAATCTTTGCTCTTCCAGTCTCAGGGGGTGACCTCTTGTTCTTTGTACATTTCTATTAATGAACAGGTCCCTGGAGAGCTCCTTATATTGGCCCTGCACATATTTATATAATGTTATCATAATATAATTATGATAATGGCTCACCTGGTAAGTGTGGAGGATTTCCAGGAATGACCTGTAGATCTCAGGTCGGTCTAGAAAACGTGTTTTAATTTTATTCACATAGCTGATAGCGTTGTGAAACTCCAGTGAATCGGATTCTGGAGCAGACTGCGCCTTTTCTTTATCCTGCTGCCGTGGTTCCTCCACTACCTCGCTGTGTGAATTTTCTGGTACAGGAAGTAACGCAGCACGGCTGTTGGGAAGGGAGCTGGTGGCTGCATCTGACGATACCTGAGGGTGCATATTAAGTCATTTTCATTATATCATGGAATGTGAATGGCAATGGCTAAAATTCAGCACTCAGAGGCATCGTTACTAGAAACTTTATTGCTGAACTACTAAAATTAACATTAGTAGCCACAATCACTGGTTAAGTAGTAAAATTAAAAAGCTGAACACTGCTCAGAATGTTTAAAAGGAACTCTATCACCTTAATAGTTTTACTGTGTGTAGAAAATAAAAAATAAATACATCTATTTAAATGATCTATTCATTGTGTTAGCAAAATTGCAAGCAAATGCAAAAATTAGGAGAAGTGTGTTTCAAATGTGTCTGCTTATATGTCTGTTTATGACATCACCTGTGGCTTGATATGAAAATTAACTGTTTTTCAGTGGCAAATGTATAATTTGGATATCAAGCCACAGGTAAAAATAATGTTTAGGTGATAGAGCTCCTTTAAAATATTCCTTATGGTCTACTCATAGATCAGGCGTGTCACTCACAGGGCTGGTCAGCGATGTCTGCACTACCACTTTCCCATTTTTCGGAAGTTCAATTTTATAACCAAGTGGTAGAAAAGCATTGAAGCCAAGCATCAGATCTGGGTGCTCATGGAACAATTGGGAGACCCGGCGGATTACCCCAGGAGTGTCAATACTGCAAGAAAAGAAAAAAAATAAATCTGACACAAATCAGCAATCGTTCCAAACTTTCTCATGAAAGCAAACAATTGTGTATGTATTTCCTGGTCTAGCAAAATCCCACAGGAAGCCCCTAAATCAGGGCTCGACAAACCCCAGGCGCAAAGTCGCCATGGCAACCAGGAATTTAGACCTGGCACCTGAGTGCTGTCAGCCTATTGGTCTCCTTGCCGCTGCCATACGTTTTTTTTCCGCAGCGCGAGGGGGTAAAGTTTGTGCTGATGGAACAGACTGCAAGCTCCGCACCCCTCACGCAACGCGTGTCTGAGTGCCGGGTGTCGTCACGTGACATCCTGGCACTCAGCAGGAAGATCGGCTGCAGCACCAATGTCCCCCTCCCCTGCAATGAGGTAAAGCAGCAGGGAGGAGGGACACGTTAAGAAAAAACCCCCAAGAAAAGACTGTGAGGTGGGTGTGTGTGAGGTGTTTGGATATATGTGTATATGTAAAGTAGGTGTGTGTGAGGTGTTTGTTTATATGTGTATATGTAAAGTAGGTGTGTGTGTGGGGGGGGGGGTTGGATATATATGTGTTTATGTAAAGTAGGTGTGTGTGAGGGTTTTGGATATATATGTGTATATGTAAAGTAGGTGTGTGTGAGGGGTTTGGATATATATGTGTATATGTAAAGTAGGTGTGTGTGAGGGGTTTGGATATATATGTGTATATGTAAAGTAGGTGTGTGTGAGGGGTTTGGATATATATGTGTATATGTAAAGTAGGTGTGTGTGAGGGGTTTGGATATATATGTGTATTTGTAAAGTAGGTGTGTGTGAGGGGTTTGGATATATATGTGTATATGTAAAGTAGGTGTGTGTGAGGGGTTTGGATATATATGTGTATATGTAAAGTAGGTGTGTGTGAGGGGTTTGGATATATATGTGTATATGTGAAGTAGATGTGTCTGAGGTGTTTGGATATACGGTATATGTGTATATGTAAAGTAGGTGTGTGTGAGGTGTTTGTATATATGGGTATATGTAAAGTAGGCGTGTGTGTGTGTGTGTGTATATATATATATGTGAAGTAGGCGTGTGTGTTAATGAATTTCGTGTATGTTTGTGTGATTGTCTGGCTCCTAAATTTTTTTGCTGGCTCCTAAAATCAAATTACATTTGTCAAGCCCTGCCCTAAATAATGGGAATAATTGATGTTCAATACATTTTTTCATACTGAACCGCTATGCATGAGTTACAGAGTAAATCTTAATAAAATAAATATGGTGATATTACGCTATAAATTACCTTTAAAAAACCAAGAGATTCTATAATATACAATGCATATACAGGTTCGCTCCAATGCAGTGTATTCCTGGTGTGCGCACAAAATGTACATTTGCATGTTCCCCCGTAATTGGTGCCAACCAGTCTAGTAGACAAAACTCCAATATGTCAAGCTAATTTGAAGTGTGAACATGTGGGAAAATGGAGCAGTATAAGCTAGTGAGATTTGGTCATACATGCTTAAAAAACATGGCTGGCTCTATAATGATGTTAGCATCCATACTCAATTCTGAACTTACCTCTGAGATTTAAATTCCTTCATGATTTCCAAAAATCCATTATATGTGGCTGGATCACTCCCAAAACGAATCTTCACCTGGTCCAGATAGGACAAAGCATCCTCTACCTAAAGATTGCAGGATTTAATTTACTTTTAACTACTAGTTAACCTATGGTAAAACATAAAAAATTGCATTATACATGAAAGCCTTAGTATGTGTCTAACATTATGTATTGGCGTTTTGCACACCAAATGATTCCTTTCATGGTTATCAGTTTTGTTTACCTGTTTTTCTTGCCCATAATCCGTTATCGTAACAACAAAAATTGGATTGTAAATTTTAAAAAGTCTTCAAGTAAACCAACTAAAACGAGAATGCCTTTATCCTTTGTACACTGGTTTCCACAGAGATTACTACAACTTTGAATTGTGAGATTATTACTACTATAAACTGAAAAATAATATCTGGTAAAAGGTGTGGGATTGTTTTTATTTTAAATTACTTACATGCACAGGAAGCTTTTCTTGAGATTTACTCCAGTTGTTGGAGTTTGGTTTACAGCTCCCACCTCCACTTGCCATTTTTGGTTTCCAACAGAATTTTTGTCCGTAGATAAAAATGGCTTCTTCAGGAGCAAGATGTAAAAAGATGATGGGCTCACGAACACATGATCTACAGCTTACTTTACCGTTTATGCTCGCGGTACTTCAAGCAGTCACTATAGAAAATTTAATAATTAGGTTAAGTTACTTTCTTCATCACTGGCATTAAAATATGGAGCAAAAACATTACAACGCAGTTTAGAATTATTTACAGGAGGTCAATAAGATGTAAAAGAACTACAGCTGCAGTGCAGCAATAATCTCTGCAACACTAAACATTATATACAATGCCAGGATTTGCTGCTTTATCATGAGTAGCAGATACAAGGGCTTTTTTCAATTTTTCAATACTAGGGCTAATCTAGTACTGTCAATACGAGAAGTCAATAAACAAAATTAAAATCCTATAGTATCTATAATGCAATTCAATATTAATGGGTCAGTTGAAAACCTTGCGTTCGCAGTTGCGTTTACGGCCTCTGCAGTTTAAAGCTCCAGAATGCGCCAAGCTTTGCATATTAAAACTCAAGGTCTGGTTTACCATAACATTACTTGCATCATAATGACACCATTACAACTTGGTCACATTCAATAACTCCATTTAAATACTGTGTCTCCCCCCCCCCCAAAAAAAACCCAGCACATTACATCATAGGATTGTCAGCTGTGTGATTTAGAAGTGTGACTGAGCATTCCATACCTTGCACTGGTCAATGCTTCCTATTGGGAGAACCCTTGGGATGCCAGGTTGCTCAGTAACACAATATGTATTAGTAGGTATGCAGCATATTAACATAAACTATTTCAACCTCTTGAATTCTTTCCAAATAGCGTGTATCTCTCCATTTCAGTCCCCTTTTCCCTCATGACAAAGCGGATAAGACCACCCTCTTTTTTATGAGGTTCTCAAATCCAATCTACCCTTCAGGATCCTACGCCCTCCCCCCAAATGTCGGTACATCTTGTTTCCAATCCGAAGCCTTTCCTCACAGTTTTCCTAAAGCATTGTGAGGCTGCCGTGTCTTTCCCCACTCTCCATCCTCCCTTGTTATGTTTCTCCCCACCTCCTCTCCACTTCCCCCCTCTCTCTCTATGTATTTGTTGCGATTGACATTTTTGTTTTCTAAATCGCTTCCAGCTCGGATTTATCTTTTTTCCCCTCCCCCATCATGTGTGATTTCCTGCCCAGGCTTTCTCCTTACCGGAGCCACTGTCATTGCCTCGATACCCGGTAACATCGGATATTGATTGCAGCCTCCCAGACTGACGCAAAGCACTACGGGAGATCCTCCGCCGCCGCCAGGGCACGTCACGTGACGTCACGGCGCAGACCTGGGGTACGCACAGCAAACAGAGACCGGGATTGGGGGGGAGGCAGCACGGTTTAGAGATGAAAAGTGATGTGAAATTGTACACCGGATTGCTGTGTTTTAATTTACACTTTTCTAGAGGAATTGGGCGAATATCATGGGAATTGCAGTCGATAGCAGCTACAGAATGCAAAAAGTTTAGCCCTCCTTGGCAATAGCATAGGGAGGTGCAGTATAGTCTGCTAGATGGTGTTTTACTCTATAGGAATTTAATTTAAGATTTGCATCACAGAATTGCATGAAAACATACATTTCTAAGCACTTCCAGTTTACATTTTAAGTATACATATTTAGAAGTAGGGGAAATACAAGAGAATATTCAGTTTACTTTATGTTTTATTACCATGGTTACTTGAGAGCCCCTCACAGAACCACTAGTAAATGGCTCTATATGTAGCTATATACCTTTCACCATCAACCAAAACAAACTGGTCACTTTAAATGTTTGGAAGTACGCAGAAGTATCAATTGCAATAAAACTCTCAGTAATATGTGTTTTAAAGGCAAATACCCTGTTTATAATCTAGTTTATACCGATTAGATTATTTTGTTTTATGCTCCAACCCCATCTCACCCGTGCTACTATTACAAGTGTATGTCATAGGCTATTTGAAATGCTTAGAAATTCCCTCATGGAAAATTATAGCAAGGTCAATAAAACTACATAATCTGTCCCCCATAAAAAAGTTTCCTCCTTTATTTCTATACAATGCTTTCTGATGTTGATCACCTGTTATTTGGGGCCTAGGTAGCCATAGATACACCTTTTAAAGGGACACTCCCACCAAAAAAATTAAAAGATTTTTATTTTACATGATTGAATTTAGATATGTTTTTTGTTGTTGTTATGTGAGTTTATTTTATGAACTATTTTACTAAACAAGTGTGACAGGGTTCCACCGTTTTGTGAAATTGTGTTTTTGGTTGCCACCCCCAGTGACTTTACAGCACTAGTATCTCACTTTGGGGCTGGAGACACAGAATGCAGTATATAAGTCTGAATTCTGATCACAGACTTGCATTGAATGGGAGGGTAATGGAACTATTACATCACAAGGGGGCAGAGTTATGATCCTGTTTGATCAGGTCAATCTCCTCTCTTTTTGTCGTATGACAGGTAAAAAAAAAAAAAAAAAGGTGTACACAGCCACCTAGTCCTTCCCACTAGTGATCCACAGGAGCCAGTAAGAGATAAACACCTACATTTATTTTTACATTTATATGCAATTAATTCAAACATAGAAAAAAAGCCAGTGGCATATGTCTTATAAATGGGTTTATTTTAAATGCACAGGTAACCTAGTTACATCTTATGTAAGTGGTAGTGTCCCTTTAAGTATTTTTTGAACTTGCCCATCTTTTTGGAGACTTCTGCTTCAAACAAAAAAATGTAAATGTAATTAACTTTACTAAAATTGTCAGTGACTGCATGATTCATTGTTAGTGACTGTGCGTGTATGTTACATAGTAGTTTAGGTTGAAAAAACACTTGCATCCATCAAGGTCAACCCTTTTCCTATTCCATGTTTACCGCTGTTGATCCAAAAGAAGGCAAATAAAACCCCTTTTTTCAGCAATTTCAAATTCTGCTTACAGTGGGGGGGGGGGGGGGGGGGAATCCTTTTTGACTCAATCATAGTAACAGTAATTCAGGCTGGAAAAAGACATTCAATCAAGATCAATCCTTCTACATATCATACCTGCTTTTGATCCAAAAGAAGGCAAACAAAACCCTAAGGAAGCTATTTTGAATTTTGTCTCCTAGGGGGAAAAGTTCCTTCTTGACTCCAAAGGGCAATCAGATTTCTCCTGGATCAAAAAGCTCTATTATCAATGCTTATTCTATTATTAATAGTCCTGTATGTTCTGCTTTCTAAAAAAAAAAAAAAAAAAACATCCAGACCATTTTTAAATGAATCTATTGCAGTTGATAGCACCACCTCTCTTGGCAATGAGTTCCAGGCCCGCCATCAGTAACTCTGGTCGCATTTTTTTTTTTTTTTTACAATAACTTTATTTAATCCGCGCGGCTGGAGGGGAGCGCACAACGCTTCCCTCACAGCCACGGACCTGCACCGGGAGACAGCAGCAAGGAGGTAAGTACTGGCTGGGGAGGGGGGGGGGGAGGGTGGCACAACAAGCATACTGAGGGTCAAAATCCTGGCATATTAATTGGCAAATTACTGCCATATTTAATGACAAAATCCTGGCATATTAATTGGCATAATCCTGAAATATTAATTGGCATAATCCTGGCATATTAATTGGCATAACCCTGGCATATTAATTGGCATAACCCTGGCATATTAATTGGCATATTGAGGGGCAATATCCTGGCATATTGAAGGGCTAAATCCTGGCATATTAAATGGCATAACCCTGGCATATTAATTGGCAAAATCCTGGCATATTAATTGGCATATTGAGAGGAAATATCCTGTCATATTGAAGGTCTAAATCCTGGCATATTAAATGGCTAAATCCTGGCATATTGAGGGGCAAAATACTGGCATATTAAATGGCACATTGAGAGGCAAATTCCTGCCATATTTAGTGACAAAATCCTGGCATATTAATTGGCATAATCCTGAAATATTAATTGGCATAATCCTGGCATATTAATTGGCATAACCCTGGCATATTGAGGGGCAATATCCTGGCATATTGAAGGGCTAAATCCTGGCATATTAAATGGCATAACCCTGGCATATTAATTGGCAAAATCCTGGCATATTAATTGGCATATTGAGGGGAAATATCCTGTCATATTGAATGTCTAAATCCTGGCATATTAAATGGCTAAATCCTGGCATATTGAGGGGAAAAATACCGGCATATTAAATGGCATATTGAGGGGCAAATTACCGGCATATTAAATGGCATATTGAGTGGAAAAATACTGGCATATTAAATTGGAAAAGAATGGCATATTGAGGGGCAAAATTCTGGCATATTAAATGGCAAAAGAATGGCATATTAAATGGCAAAATACTGACTTTTGAGTGGCAAAATATTACTGACATATTGACCAACTGCTCCCAACCACCCTCCATATTACAGTAGACCGGTATAACATGCTTGTAAGGGTAGGTGGGGCGAGTGGGAGATATTGTCGGGGGTAGGGGGCCCAGAAAATTTGTTCAGTAAAGGGCCCTGAAATTCCTGGTGGCGGCCCTGATGAGTTCCATAACTTTATTGTCCTTACCGTAAAGAATCCCTTCCTTTGCTGTCTATGAAATCTTTGCTCTTCCAGTCTCAGGGGGTAACCTCTTGTTTTTTGTACATTTCTGTTAATGAACAGGTCACTGAAGAGCTCTTTATATTGTCCCTGCACTTATTTATAAAATGTTATCAAATCCCCTCTGAGATGCCTTTTTTCTAGCGTATATAAATGCAACTTTTTAAGCCTCTCTTCATAACTAAGATCCTCCAATCCTCTTATTAATTTTGAAGCCCTCCTTTGCAATTTTTATAGTTCTATAAAATCCTTTTTAAGGCCTGGTGTCCAGAATTGTACTGCATATTCAAGGTGAGTTCTTACCATTGACTTGTAAAGAGGCAGGATGATATCCTCCTCCGTGAATCAATTCCTAGTTGTTGTTTTTTTAAATGAAAGTTTTTTTTGTCATGTATTCAAAGCAGATAATAAGAGATATTGGGGTGTATAATACCGTATTTGCTCGATTATAAGACAAGGTTTTTTTCAGAGCAAATGCTCTGAATGTCTTATAATCGAGGTCTCTTATAATAGACCTGGACCTGGATCCCCCTCTCTAGCAGCAGGGGATGTCTGCGCAACGAGCGCAGACTCCCCTGCTTCCGCCCGGCACGACTGCCGGGGCTTCTGTGAAGAAGCCGGGTACTTCCGCTTTCGTCACAGAAGTCCCGGCGAGCGTGCCGGGCGGCAGCAAGGGAGGTCTGCGCTCATCGCGCAGACTTCCTCTGCTGCCCCACTAGCCACCAGGGTAAATCGGGCAGCTGGGGGTTGTCTGCACGATACTAATAATAGACTGCCGTGTCGGGCAGCATGGAGGATGTCTGCAAGTATCGTATCCCCCACTAGCCACCAGGGATTGAGGTACAGGTAAGGGGGGGACAGAGAGACAGGGGGAGGGGGGGGGACAGAGAGACAGGGGGAGGGGGGGACAGAGAGACAGGGGGAGGGAGTGAGGGTGGGGGGCAGAGAGACAGGGGGAGGGAGTGAGGGTGGGGGGCAGAGAGACAGGGGGAGGGAGTGAGGGTGGGGGGCAGAGAGACAGGGGGAGGGAGTAAGGGAGGGGGGCAGAGAGACAGGTGGGACAGAGCAGGAAGGGGGGGGGAGACAGAGGAAGGGGGGCAGAGAGAAACATGTGGGGGGGGGGAAGAGACAGGTGAGGGGGGAGTGAGACAAAGCTGGGGGCAAGGGAAAGAGAGAGGCAGCATTGGCACATAAAAAGAAATAAACACAAGAAATGCATTTTTTTTTTATATAATATTTTATTAAAAAAGCAATTTACATGTGAATACATACAAGTTTAACTTTTTTCCTATAGGGTAGTCTTATATTCAGGCTTTTAGTTTTTTTCCTAAAGGAATATCCAAAGTTTGGGGGGTCGTCTTATAATCAGGGTCGTCTTATAATCGAGCAAATACGGTAATACAAAGATAAAAAGATACGCACGGATATCAGATACAAATTTGCATGGCTTATTTTAAAAAGGATACAGAATTATTAATAACTTAACCAAAGTATTTCGGAAAGGAGCATAGATTACTAAACAAACACATCCAAGTTGAGAACGGCTAGAGCGGTGTAAGCGTTATCTTAGGTTATACATAAACCGAAATCATTGAGTTGCTATAAGAAAAAACAAGCAATACTATACGAAAATCCTACGTTTAAAAAATAGAAATAAGATATGAGCATAACGGGTGACCTCCCCACCAGCTCAAAAAATAAAATAGAGTATCTACTCAGTGGTTCTTCTGTAGATAGCAGTTATGTTAGCAGCATAAACAAGCAATTAGAACATATAAGTCATCAAATTCCTAAACGAACCCTAAAATTGCATTAAGCAGGTACATATACTGAGAGGAACACTCTAATACGGAGCAATTTGCAAATGGAAAAGTGGGGGCACCCCTAGACTATCGAGATTACACGATACGTAAATCAGGGAGTATATTATATATATTAAAAAAAAAAAAAACGAGGGAAACTAGAAGAATAAAGACTGAGAAAATGGGTAAAGGATAAGGAAAGCAGAAAAGAATAGAAAAGAAGCTCAGGTAGGGAACAGAGTGCCCCAAGAGAGGGGCCACCAACAGACACAAGAGAGACCTGCAAAATAGGAAACATGAAAGACACACATGGGGGTTTTAAAATGCAAAGAACGATCCAGGGCCACATAATGGAGTTTCATCAGGCCATACAGTCATTGTCCAACTGCATGTTTAGTGTCCCCCAGAGTTTTCAGTTCCATTGCACCCCATTCTCCAATGATTATGAACGTCGTGTAAAAAAGAGAAGGTACGGGAGCTCACTGTGTGGTATCCGGAGAAAAGTGAGCTTCAAACACAGGTATGCCCAGATCTCGTAGGAACGAATCTATGTCTTTCGGAAATGGTGAGAATCTTGTCGCCAAGGTTCACCGTTGGAATTAGGGAGTCCCCATCTGTATTTCACATCCTGAGTGTAGAGATGAATAGTAAGAGGTGCCATTGGACGCCTCCAGGCCAAGCTCGCTGGTGCCAGGTCGTCAAACAGTTGGAGACACAGGTTATCAAATTCAATCTTCTGTTTTGTGCGGGATGTGCCTAGGAGGCACTGCGTGGTCACTTGAGATTGCAGCTTTACCACCACGTCTCGTGGGGCCTCTTTAGGTGCTTTGCTGACCTTCCGTACTCTGAATATTTCAGTTATCCGGAATTCCGCATCTGAGATTTCAGGTAACATATGAGTAAACGACCGGAGCAAGAAGGCCTGGAGACCGGCTGGCCCCACTGTCTCCAGAATCCCTCTGATACGCATATTCGTGAGTCTCAGTTTAGAGTCGAGAATGGAGACCTGTTTCTGCAGGGATTCCAGCTGTGTAGTCTGAGTGAATAGCTTGTTGCTGGAGCGTCGTGTCCGATGTAGTGTAAGTCGCCTGTTTGTAAGTGCAGTGTTGTTACATCGCCTGTAGGTCGAATTATAAAAAAATATATATAATTTTTTGTAACAAGGGAATCTCCTTGCTGGCTCTCAAACCCCTGTGGTTGCGAGGTGATCCGCGGAGTCGTCCCCACCTTGTCCGAGGAGGTGTCAGAATTCTAGTTTGGAGACACATGCTGGTCATGCTTGGCTATAGGCGTGGCTGCCTAAGGCCTGGTAGGCCACGTCAATAATGTCCCAATGTTCGTTTTCAGTTTTTGTTTTTTCTTTTCAGACTTTTTGGAGTTTCTCCCCATCATATCCGAGAGGTCTGGACAATGGCGTTTTGACGTTTTTGCTGGTGTTGCCATGTAGAAGAATAAGATAGCGATTGCAGCACACTGAGCTCTGATGAAATGCAACCGTTCAGAGCTGTCGCTGGCTCCGTCGCCTTGGTTGTTTTTTTTTTATCAATGTTGCAAAGTCTGTTATCTACAATTATGCCTAAATCCTCCCAGTAGTTTTTCACAGGGAGGTACCATTTAAAGTATATATTGTTTTGTTGTTATTATGTTTCCCATAATACATAACCTTACATTTGTCTATATTGAACCTCATTTGACACTTAATTGTCCAGTCCCCCACTCTTTTCAAATCTTCCCATAAAGAACAAACATCAAGGTTAAAGCAAACACTAATATATGCCGCTTAACACAACTTTGGAGATCAATAAGAAACAAATTAAAAAGAAGACGGCCTAAAGCAAACCCCTGAGGTACTACGCTTAATATCCTGGTCCAGTTTAAGGATTTTCCATTTACAACAACTCTCTGCATTCTAACTTTTGTCCAGTTTGCAATCTAAATAAATACATTTGCCCCAAGGCTATTTCTGTCAATTTGTAGAATAACCTTTTGTGTGGAACTGTATCAAATAGATCACATCAACTGCCACAGCGAAATCTATGTTTTTACTGACTTTATATAATGTTATTAAGTTTCTTTGACAAGACCTGTCTTTCACAAAACCATGTTGACTTTCACTAATTATATTCTGTTTCAAGATGTGCTCTTGAGTGTATACTTTTAGCAATCCTTCAAATAATTTCCCAACTACAGATGTCAAGCTCACTGGCCTATAATTGCCCGGCTTTTTAAATATTGGAATGACATACGCCTTTTGCAACTCTGTTGGCACTTTACCTGAACTGAAAGAATCCCTAAAGATCATAAATAGTGGTCTGGCCGGAATTATGCCTATTATAACTCTCTAAGGACCCTTGCAGTGGTGTATCTTAGGTTTGTGCTGCCCTAGGCAGACAAAATTCGGGCACCCCCTACCCACGCTGCACACGCACAACATGCCCCATAACCCACATCACCCCCATTACATGCTTCTGTTAACCCCATCATATGCCACTATTAACCCCATCATATGCCACTATTAACCCCATCACCCCCATCACATGCCTGCATCACCCCCATTACATGCCCCCATCACCCCCATTATATGCCTCCATTAACCCCATTACATGTCTGCATAACCCCCATTACATGCCTGCATCACCCCCATTACATGCCTGCATCACCCCCATTACATGCCCCATAACCCCCATTACATGCCCCATCACCCCCATTACATGCCCCATCACCCCATTACATACCTCCATTAACCCCATTATATGCCTCCATTACCCCCATTATATGCCCCCTCACCCCAGAACTTACACCTCCATTAACCCCATTATATGCCTCCATTACCCCCATTATATGCCCACTCACCCTAGGACTTACCCTGATCTGATCCGTGGTGGCTAGTGGCAGGCAGCATGGTGTCCTACCATGCTGCCTGTTCAGCTCCCGCGGTGAGTGTGGATATGTCACGTGACCAGGGGTGCGTCTGACGTCAGAGCGCCGGGTCACGTGACCCATCATCACTGTGCCCCCCCTAAGAAAGAAAAAGCTCTGGCAGCCCGATCGTTGCTGCCGCCCCCAAAATGTGCTGCCCTAGGCATCCGCCTAAGATGCCTCGGGGTAAATACCGCTCTGCCTAGTGACACCTGTTGGTAAGAGTAATGCACTTCTTACAATGCTGCATAGAACATCAGGTATTAAATGGATGCAACAGTTAAAGGAATGGTCTATCTAAAGCGAGGTACATCATATCATTAAAATGCACTTATGAAGTTGTTTCTGTGATGTGAATCAATAATAAATGACTTTGCAAGCCATATCCAATACAGGCATTCACAGCACCATGTTGAGCAGACCAACAAGTATCAGCTAACCATTTTAATGTCAGTATACCACATGGTTTGAAACTGTTAACAGATTTCACCAATAAGTTGAAGAAGAAGAAAAAACAATATACGGTAACTGCTGTACAAAATTAAAGAAGGAAACTGCAACTGGCCAGTTGTTTACGGCATTTTTTCATACAAGGTTAAGTGAATCTGCACAACAAGGAATGTGTTCATCCAGTTAAGAATTGTGTTTGCTAGTGGAATCAGCAGGGGTGGAATCAACAGAAATGTAATAATATACAATATGAATATATATATATATATATATTTATATCATTTTTTAAAAATTTGTTTACGATCTGCTGTAGCATTTGCTGACCAATCAATTTAGTTAACTCATCTCATATTGTTGATGAAAGGTATGATAAGTGACTTTTTACCTTGTTTCCATGGGTTTGAATATGTTCTTCAAGGAATGAATCCAACTTGATCCGAGTGGATTATTAATCATAAATACCCTTTAGTCAATAAGCTAGAACTGCAGAGAACAACTTTACATCTACATTACTCAGCAATATGGGGCGATAATTGCTGACTTGTGTTGGGTCTTTGTTGGCTTTGAGAATAGGTAATATATTGGCTGTTAAAATTTGCATGGGAAAAGAATTGTCTTGAATTATTGGATTGGTGGTTTTAGCAAGTCGCTGTTTTAACTTATTTTTAAATGATTTGAAAAACAAGTTTCTAAAGCCATCAGGTCCAGGAGTTTTCTGGTTTTCTAGATTGGCGACCATCCTCTCTATTTCTTCCTGTGAGATTGGGGGATTTATTTCATTTCTTTGTTTGTCTGTTTATTTTAGGAGTTCAGTTAGACAGACATTGCTCTACGTCTATTTGTTCTGCCTCCAATGGGAGATTAAACACTTGGCTATAGACTGCATTGCCTTGTTTCGTTCAGAGCCATATATATATTGTTTTGTTCAATACGTTTATACACTCAATTAATTGTATACTTTCTTCATTTATTTGTCAATCTTTTGTCTACTCGATTTCTCTCTCATAATATTTCAATTTTCATTTGTGCTTAGTTTTTAGGATTCTTTCCATTGCTTTTGGATGTTTTTAAATTCTTCATATTTTTCATGTGTAGGATCTTTTTTATATGCATCTGCTTTTTTTTATTAAGACTGATATGTAGAGTTGACAAAGCTGGGCCTCGATCTTTACTAATTTGTCAAGCTAACTTCATAATGTGACCTAACATTTTAGGGTAACAATGAATGTATTAATTCTCCACATTGTGGAACCTGTTGTTCTTTTAGGAGCTGTCAGTTCACATGTTATTAAACTATGGTCTGTCCAGGAGATTTATCTTATATTTATCTTTTTTTACTCTAGCTACTAGATTCAAAACCCCCAAATCATAAAAATTCTGGAGTGCGTTAGATGTACCTTTTGACAAATGTGTAAAATCTTACCAGGATGTAATATCATACATTGTATTTATTTTTTAAGTTACTAAGGATGTATGCTTGTTTTGTCACTGATTTATCCAACTTATTTCCTTTCTTTCATTTTTTTAAAATCTGAATCCGGATCTAGAACTGCATGAAAATCACGTACAATTATACAACAATATAATACAATATTGACTTTTTCTGTTGATTCCATATTTAAATTCAGAAGCTTTGTGGGGGATATATTGGGTAGATAAATATTTATTAGAGTGTACATATCCTCACTGATGTTGCAAACAAATACTAAGTATATATATTAAAAACGATTTAGCTGGGTTTTTTTTTACCATTTGTAATTGTATAAAAGATTTTTGAGGTAAACGTTCAAAATATTTGTTTTTATTATATTTTATGATTTTTTTTATAGTAAATTATATGATTATGATGAAAACAATAGTATTTTAAGAAAGCCCTATTTATGGCAATAAAAACAGTATATAATATGTGTGAGTATATTAAGTGAGAAAAAGGAAACTTACAGCTAAACATAAATACCCTAGACATGTAAAAACAGCCATTGTCACTATAAAGGTTAAAGTGTGTGGAGCAGGGTTCTGTGAGAATGACCTGACTTACTTTTAAATGATTCACCGTACTTGCACAGTGAAGTTAGAGAGTAAACATGTCCTTCATGCTCCTTGCAGCCCACTATTGTTCTCACCTTTAATATTCTGTATCAGGTGCTGTATAAAGTGTTTGCGATCTATAAATATATGTTAATGTAATACAGCAGGTCTGGCAGCAGAGGTCATATGCTGTAAGGAAAATTTGTCAAGTTGGTCTTTCAGCTGTAACATTCCTTGAAGGAAGCAAGGGTTAAACAATACATGTCCCGGAACATTTAAGTAAACCTGACATGTATCTTAATAGATACATGCGGGTTTACTATCTGCTGTGTCTCACATGCGAGCAGTTCCCGGTTGTCATGTGCTGACAAAGCCCCCGCTCTGACAGCCGACTGATATGTCGGCTGTCAGGTATG
The DNA here is from genome assembly GCA_036172795.1 of Pelodytes ibericus. Taxonomy (NCBI): domain Eukaryota; kingdom Metazoa; phylum Chordata; class Amphibia; order Anura; family Pelodytidae; genus Pelodytes; species Pelodytes ibericus. Next base: position 32,463,317 of record CM069860.1, read on the forward strand.
CTTTACCTGACAGTCCCTGGAGTAAGACCACTGTCCCAACTCCCAAGTGAAAATTTGTCTTATTTTTAGGAACTCAGTTGCACAAATACATAAACTGTAAACTGGTGAGTAGTAGTGCAGTATTACCCCTAGATGTCACTCATGGCAAAGATGAAATGCTGCTGCCCCCCCCCCCCCCCCCCCCCAATGTATATAATAATAAAAACAATTTTCCTAGAGCTCAACCTCAGGGTGAAAAGAAAGGTAAAACATTATGAAATTTACATTTTAGTAAAGTGTAGCTAGTGCTCGCTTTGAGCATCTGCTTAATTTTCCCAATCAGACTGACCTCATCTGACAGGTAGGATCCCTCTGCAGAGGCCTGCAGAGAGATCTGAAACACAGATCATCACAGGGGGGCAACAATGAGCTGTTAAAAGAAGAATATCTTAGGGTCGTTTGCGCCCAAAAAAGTGCCACCCAGGATGGACCGTCCTCTTGCATTTATTTGGGCTGAAAAGTGCCACCCTTACCCGAGTGCCATGTGGAGCAATTGGCCCACTATGACCTACGCATGCGCTGGCACTGATGTCACTTCCATTTCTGGTAACAACCTCTTTGTCTATTACATGCAGTATTTTTTCATAGGTGTCTAGAAGTTCAGTAAGAGTCATTTCACAACCCCTAGAAAACTGCATGTATTTTTGGGATGTTTTGCAAATACACATTTTTGATGATTTAAATCCCATGCGATGAATGCAAAACCTTAATGTCAAAACCTAAATCTAGTATGTTCAACTTGACAGAACTTATGTCATTGCCCTAAATGTTCATAAAATAGTAATCTTGTTAATACATACTATAATACTATAATTTGGGATTTATATAAACATTTCTAGTGTTATGTGGACACCTCAGGCATTTGTGGGCTAATTTCCCTTTGGTCCCTGTTTGGGCTAGATATGCCCTATACCATCCTTTACTGGTTTACATCCACTCAATCCTAATCTTACAGTCCAATAAGTTCTAGAGTGTTCAGGGACAACCTTCATCAGTGGGAAGAAGATACTGACGTATATATGTGTTAAAATTCCCATACAAAATCATCTGATGGTCAATCATTTCCATTACTCGAATACCTACCTAAAAGTCAGGTTCCCAATATATTGGTTTATTAAAACAATGGAGGAGAATAGGTGCCTGTAATACATATATAATAGTGATCAAAAAGCGATGCACTCACACTTGTGTGAACTCCAAATACATACAGGGAGTGCAGAATTATTAGGCAAATGAGTATTTTGACCACATCATCCTCTTTATGCATGTTGTCTTACTCCAAGCTGTATAGGCTCGAAAGCCTACTACCAATTAAGCATATTAGGTGATGTGCATCTCTGTAATGAGAAGGGGTGTGGTCTAATGACATCAACACCCTATATCAGGTGTGCATAATTATTAGGCAACTTCCTTTCCTTTGGCAAAATGGGTCAAAAGAAGGACTTGACAGGCTCAGAAAAGTCAAAAATAGTGAGATATCTTGCAGAGGGATGCAGCACTCTTAAAATTGCAAAGCTTCTGAAGCGTGATCATCGAACAATCAAGCGTTTCATTCAAAATAGTCAACAGGGTCGCAAGAAGCGTGTGGAAAAACCAAGGTGCAAAATAACTGCCCATGAACTGAGGAAAGTCAAGCGTGCAGCTGCCACGATGCCACTTGCCACCAGTTTGGCCATATTTCAGAGCTGCAACATCACTGGAGTGCCCAAAAGCACAAGGTGTGCAATACTCAGAGACATGGCCAAGGTAAGAAAGGCTGAAAGACGACCACCACTGAACAAGACACACAAGCTGAAACGCCAAGACTGGGCCAAGAAATATCTCAAGACTGATTTTTCTAAGGTTTTATGGACTGATGAAATGAGAGTGAGTCTTGATGGGCCAGATGGATGGGCCCGTGGCTGGATTGGTAAAGGGCAGAGAGCTCCAGTCCGACTCAGACGCCAGCAAGGTGGAGGTGGAGTACTGGTTTGGGCTGGTATCATCAAAGATGAGCTTGTGGGGCCTTTTCGGGTTGAGGATGGAGTCAAGCTCAACTCCCAGTCCTACTGCCAGTTCCTGGAAGACACCTTCTTCAAGCAGTGGTACAGGAAGAAGTCTGCATCCTTCAAGAAAAACATGATTTTCATGCAGGACAATGCTCCATCACACGCGTCCAAGTACTCCACAGCGTGGCTGGCAAGAAAGGGTATAAAAGAAGAAAATCTAATGACATGGCCTCCTTGTTCACCTGATCTGAACCCCATTGAGAACCTGTGGTCCATCATCAAATGTGAGATTTACAAGGAGGGAAAACAGTACACCTCTCTGAACAGTGTCTGGGAGGCTGTGGTTGCTGCTGCACGCAATGTTGATGGTGAACAGATCAAAACACTGACAGAATCCATGGATGGCAGGCTTATGAGTGTCCTTGCAAAGAAAGGTGGCTATATTGGTCACTGATTTGTTTTTGTTTTGTTTTTGAATGTCAGAAATGTATATTTGTGAATGTTGAGATGTTATATTGGTTTCACTGGTAAAAATAAATAATTGAAATGGGTATATATTTGTTTTTTGTTAAGTTGCCTAATAATTATGCACAGTAATAGTCACCTGCACACACAGATATCCCCCTAAAATAGCTAAAACTAAAAACAAACTAAAAACTACTTCCAAAAATATTCAGCTTTGATATTAATTAGTTTTTTGGGTTCATTGAGAACATGGTTGTTGTCCAATAATAAAATTAATCCTCAAAAATACAACTTGCCTAATAATTCTGCACTCCCTGTAGAGGAGGGGTGCGAAAAAAATAAATAAAATAAAAAGTGAAATATATTCTAAACCTAGAGAATAATAAATCAATCAATCAATTGGGTGATGTGCAAAAAATGAGAACTATAAAAAAAAATACTTATCAAATATAAAGGGTTGTCCAAAGATACATATAACAAATATATAAAGAATGTGCATCTCCACTAAGATGTGTTTTCTTTTCTTTTCTCTACGTCTCTCTGTTTCATGTGCTGAATTTTATATGAGCTGTTAACTATCAAGATAAGTCCTTTTATATATATTTTGTGCAACTTCACTTTTGGATTTTCACCTGACGTAGCAGCAATACTCAGTATTGCTAGTATCATAGTTTTGTGTTTTCTAGGTCAACAGCAAGAAACCTTAGTTTAAACTTACCAACTTGGAACAATTCTTCAAATTTTGCAACTCATTTTTGGGAATAAACCTCTGGTGTTTTTGGACATGCCCGTCTTACCATGCCTTGAATATTTATGTATTTCTTTTAGATAAAGGTACATACTATTCCATTCTATGTAAACACATACAAAAACACTTTACATATTAAAAGAATCTAATCAAACCAGCACATTTAAAATATGTATTTTATAAACATTTTAAAAATCTGATGTGAAATAACTACAAAATATACATCTGATTTCTTTTTCCCATCCATATATTCATCCATCTTGTCTGAAAAATCCCATTTAGGACAGAGCTCGTGTCTGATTACACAATGTGACATATTTGTGATTTTTTTATTGATTGTTCCACGCATCTCCAGCGAGATTTTCTTGCCTTTGAAGACATTGCACTTTTATTGTTGGTGTCTTTAGCTTGTTTGGAATTTACTGTACAGGTGGCTTTGATGTTCTGGAGTGGGTTGTAATTAGAGCTAATGGTTTGTGGACACTGAAATCGTTCACGGATAATGTACCCAAGCCTTGTGGTTCCAATAAAGCCATCACTGGTAGGAATAATACGGGTCACAGTAGCATAAACATACTGTACAGCAAGGAGGGAACCTGAATCACAATAAAGAAAATAATTAGAATTTCCACAGAATAACAGAAGAGTACCTGGGCAATGTTTTACATGGGCCTATTAACCTCTGAAAAAAAATAAAAGGAAATTATATACCTACAGAAACTATTTCTCGTGGTCTTCTACCACAAAACTTTCAGTGTATACAATCTACCAATATTTATTTTTTTTTCTTCTTTTTTTTCCAGCTCAGATATTAAACACGCTTATTGTTTTTCCTGATATTGTGTTTTCAATCATCCTTGCCTAATTTTATTCTCTTAATTCCAGTGATTTTTCTTTATTAATTTCTTCCTTGATAAAATATACGGTATCCCCATATATTCTTATATCCCAATTACAATATCCTTTAAATAAAACTATCAAATTTAGATATATTACATTTTATACCTGTAACCCCCCCCCCCCCCCCCAAAACACTTTCCATCCCCAAGTATCAGTTGTTTAATAAGATTTAATCCAACAAAGGTGCATGCATGGCTAATCGCTGGTGGGTTCAGAGTTCCCTTCACTTCCAGGGGCAACTAATGGTCCCTCTAAATATTGTGACCATGTATTCCATTTTATACTATATTTAAGGCTTCCCTCATCCTCTAATATCGTCAGCCCTTCTATTCGTCGAATCATTTCTACTTCTCCCACCCATTCCTCATAAGTAGGTATCTTCTCCTGTTTCCAGTATCTCGGAACCAGCATCTTAGCTGCGTTAAGAAACACTGGAACTAAAGATCCCCCATATGTTTTCACTGATTCTTCCGTATGGTGGAGTAGGACTGATAGAGGATCGCTTTCAAAAGAGGGATCCAAAATCAAATGGATCGTGTTGATTATTAAGTCCCAAAATGGTTTAATCAGGGGACATGTCCACCATATATGTTTAAGGTCTCCTACCCCTCTCTGACACCTCCAACATTTATCCGACCCTTTTTGATATATTTTATACAGGAAAGATGGAGTCCTATACCACCTAGTGAAAAGTTTATAGTTGTTCTCCTGAATTGCTACTGATACTGAACATTTATGGCATAGAGTAAGTATCTTCTTCCATTGTTTTTCATTCAAATTCACCCCACATTCCTTTTCCCATTCACATATATAGTATGGCTTAATATTCTCATTCGGGCTGGAGATGATCTCATTCATACTAGAAATAACCTTTTTGGGCGTATACATAAAGATTCAAATAGGGTTAGTTCCATAGGATAGGTCAGTGAATTTATAAAGCAATTTACTGATCTCTGTAATTGCGCATATACATATTTCTGATTAATTGTTGGTTGACTATCTCCTATAAGGGTGTTTAGAGGTATTATCCCCTCCCTTTGTATGACATGTCCCAATCTGGGATATTTAATATCCAGGTTAAGTATCTTATTCCATATAGAATAATCCTGCCCCAAGGGAAAGTCTTCATTAGCAATGAGAGACGTGAGGGGGGACAATGCTCCCCTCACTCTCCCATTATCCTTTGCTATTTTTTTGAAGATCTTGACAGTAGTGCCTATAGTTGGATGATTAGGTTTCAAGACCACTCTTTGGGTGTGTTTGACCCACATGGCTACTGGAACTGGGACCGCAAGACCTCTATTTTCTAGGGTAACCCACTGTTTCCTTGCAGGTCTTGTCCATTCAATTACTCTGGCCAGATGGACTGCCTTATAGTAATTTTGAACATCTGGGAGGCCTAACCCTCCCAAATGTTTAGGTCTGGTAAGGTGTCCATATCCCAGCCTAGGGGGCTTCTTATCCCAAACAAATTTTGTTATACACTTTCTAATATCCCTGAAAAACTTTTCGGGTATTTGAATTGGGAGAGTCTGTAATACATATAGAATTCTTGGTAAAAGATTCATTTTAATTACTCCAATACGCCCGAACCAAGAAATTTTCAGTTTGGACCATCTAAGTATGTCTTCCTTCATTGTAGTTAATAAGGGGGGGAAATTTAACTGGAATGTTTTTTTCAGATTGCATGGTATAAGTACTCCCAAATACTTTATATATTCTCTTGCCCATTTTAGGGGGAAGGTTTTTTTAATCACTATTTCCATTTTTTGGGGGATCGAAATATTTAATATTTCAGATTTTCCAATATTGACCTTAAAGTTTCACAGTACTGTATATTCTTCCATTTCCTTTAATATATTGGGCAAAGATATTTGAGGTTGGGTGACAATCAACAATATATCATCCGCAAATGCGGCTACCTTATACTCCTGCTGGTCTATTTTTATTCCTTTGACACTAGGATTAGATCTCAGGGCAGACAAGAGGGGCTCCAACACTAACACGAACAATAGAGGTGACATGGTGTAGCCCTGTCTCGTACCATTGGATAGGGAAAAACTTTCTGATAGGATACCATTCACTCTAACTCTAGCTGAGGGCGTTTGGTATAGTGCATTTATCCATTTCCCCATCTTGGGTCCAATTCCGATGTGTTTTAAAACCCCCATCATAAAAGACCAGCTCACCCGATCGAATGCCTTCTGAGCATCTATTGATACCATCAACATAGGGATTATATTTTCTTGGGCAAAATGGATTAAGTTCAAAAATTTTGTGGTATTGTCTCTGGACTCTCGCCCAGGGACAAATCCCACCTGATCGCCATGTACAAGATGTGGGAGAATTTTTTTCCATCTATTGGCCAATATTCTAGAGAACAGTTTAACATCCTCATTTATTAAAGAAAATGGGCGATAGCTTGGACACAGCAACGGATCTTTTCCAGGCTTAGGGATGACCACTATATGTGCCTCCTGAGCTTGAGCTGGTAAGGACCCCCCTGCAGACAGAGACTGCCAAGCCTCAATGAAGTAAGGAGTTAATACGTCCGAGAATACCTTGTAGTAAATTGTAGGAAACCCATCTGGTCCCGGACTTTTGCCTGTTGGGGAGTTTTTTATTACTTGGCTTAGCTCTTCCACTGTTATGGGGGCTTCAAGACTTTCAGCCCATTTCTCAGTTAGTTTTATTGTTGAGTGTTTATTAAGATAATCTTTCAATCTTTCAGTATACCCCGTGTCCACTTGGCTTCTCTCAAGATTATATAGCTGTTTATAGTAACTACAAAATACTTCTGCAATTTTTTCATTTGAGTTCAAAATTATATTCTTAGTATCCTTTATTCTTGATATAAAGGATGATACCCTCTTAGATCTTATAGCTTTTGCCAAAAATTTTCCGGGTTTATTTCCAAACAGGTGCCTTTTAGTTTTTGTTGCCAAAAAGGAATAATGGATACCAAGATTTTGTATTGTGGCCAGTTGGGATCTCAGGGCGAGTAATCTCTGAAGAGTTATCAGATCTAGTGAAAGTTTATGTCTTGTTTCTATTTGAGCTATTTGTGATAATATATTATTTCTCTGCTGCTCACTTTCTCTTTTATTCTGGTCTGTCATACTAATTATTTGCCCCCTTATGGGTTTCCCATAGGACCGCCCGTGGGGTCTCTTCCAGGTCATTCTCCAAAAAGTATTGTGTCAACCCGTCTCTGATTCTTTTAGCCTGATCCGGTTTTTTAATTAAGTTCTCATTGAACCTCCAGTTAAAAGGGGATCTCTTTAAGTGTGGTATTCGTACATCCAAGAATATCGGAGCATGGTCGCTCCATGTCATATGGCCAATATCCGCTCTTTTTATTAAATCCAGATGTCTATGGGATAAAAATATGTAATCGATACGTGAGTATCTTACATGAGGAATGGAATAAAAAGTATAATCTTTTTTATCTGGAAAGAGTATTCTCCATGCGTCTACTAATTGTTCTGCATATAATTTACTCTTTATTTTCCTAATATCTGTATATCTCACGTGTGATCTCCCTGTTGAGGAATCCAAGAGCGGATCCAGGACTGTATTAAAATCTCCTCCAAGTATCGTGATCCCTTCTGCAAATTCTGCAAATTTTCCTATTAATTGATTTAAGAAGGGGCGCTGGTCTTTATTTGGGGCATATATACTTCCCAAGGTAATCATAGCTTTCCCGATGTTACCCTTCACAAATACTGCCCTCCCCTCGTTGTCTGACCATGTTGCCTTCATTTTAAAATGTAGTTTGCTAGAGAGCAAAATCGCAACCCCCTTTGATCTACTCAATGGGGAATGTGAATAATAATATTGTTCGAATCTTTTATCATATAGTCTTGGTGTTTTATCTTTTTGGAAATGAGTTTCCTGTAGGAGAGCAATATCTGTTTTATATGCATATAAATCCCTGAATAATTTGGTTCTCTTACATGGAATATTTAGTCCCTTGACATTAAATGATACGACTGCTATACTATGGTCTGCTTGAGACATAGAGATAGATTTCTCTTTTTTTGCTAAATTTTTGTTCCCCCACCAGCAATTTTAGCGTCACTTCATGCACTATTATACTCAAGGTTGGAAAGCGTGTCCCCTCCCATCCCCCTATATGGAACCCATAGGCATCTGGTAGATGCCGGGGAAGGAATCTCATCCCCACCCGGCAGTCTCCCATATTTACACATGCCCTAAGTTGCCTCTGGGCTAGCCAGATCCGAACCCTACCGCATCGCATCTGATGTATTCCCTACTCCTCTTCTTCCCCAGGGCCAATTTTCTAATACTAAGATAAACCCAAACTATGTCCCGAATATTTTATTACATATTCCTGTTCGCCGCTCGAGGCAGCCAGGGGGGAGGGGGGGGGGGGCGTGGAAAGGGGCGAAGATATCCCCCTTCATACAATAACCTCCTATGTATATTGGCTAAAACCTTTTTCCTTTTCCTTCTTTTCCCCCTCTTTATGTCTAGATATTGATTGTAATTCATACCAGTATCCCAGCCGCTTTGATTTCTTATGTATATTCTTATTGATCTTGTTCCCTGTAAGATTCATATATACACCACTTTATGAGCATTATAGCTGTTCCCCGTGAGTAGTGATTGTGTTCCATATTAAAATACTCTATTATATCAACATACACAAGTGATTTTACATATTTCCCACATGTATATAGTAACTCTATTCATATTAATATCATCTGTAATTTAAACTCCCTATGTGTTCCCCTTTCTTTTTATTTTTATTTTTTTCTTCCCCCCTCCACCTCTTCTCCCTTTTCTCCCTGTATCCTTGATCTATATCCAAGTTTCTCATATATATACTATTTATTTTTATTCTATCATATGTGATTAATCTTCAAACCTCCCATACATCTTGCTTCATTATCGTCTCCTGTAAGGTTTCAAAGCGCTTTCAGAGACCAGAGGGATTTAACAATAGTGTAGGGGACTTAACACTGCCCCGTGCACATAGTGATTGTGTTCCATATTAAGATGCTCTATTATAAAAACAGCAATTTAACATATCTCCCTTGTGTATTTAGTGATTATGTTCCTATTAATATCCTCTATCGTTTGAACTTTCTACATATCCTTTTGACTCTTGTATTTTTGTCTATATCCAAGTTTCTCATATATATAGTGTTTTAAGCTTATCATCTCATTTGTGATTTAAATTTCAATCTACCCATGTATCTTACAATTTCATTGTCTCCTGCAGAGTTTCAGGAGAACTAACCAATATTCAAAGGAATTGGCAGTAGTATAGGGGATATAAAAAAAAAAACTCAACCCTCACTCCCCCCCCCTCCAGCACCAGACAGGTTTAATTTTATTTTTCCTCTCTTTTCCCTTTCTATAGGTTGTCTGTTATAATTTCCTCTGTTTCTTCCTTTGCACCATAGGGCTCCACGGTTTATTTATTATTTCTGGAATCTGTGGGCAGTCCTTCAAATATTCTGACCATTCTGTTAAGTCAGGTGTTTTGATCTTCAGAGCCGCTGCAAATTTAATTACGTCGTCTGGATTTTTAACAACATATATATCGTTATCTCTTCTTACAGTCACACTCAGAGGGAAGCCCCATCTAAATGGGATATTTTCTTTTTTTAATATTTCCGTCAATGGTTTTAGCCTCTTCCTAGCCTGCAGTGTTACCCATGAGATATCCGGAATAACCTGTATATTTGCACCTCTAAATTGCAGGCTTGTTTGCTGGCGGGCTTTTTTTTAAGATTTCCTCCTTTACTCTGTAAGATTGAAAATAGCATATAATATCCCTTGGGAACGATCTTGTGAGGTCCTTTTTTTTTTAGAGCCCGGTGTGCCCTTTCTATTTCAATTCTCATTTCGGCACTATTACCCAGCAAGTATTGACATAGATCTTTTACAATTTGCAGTGTATCCTCTACAATCTACCAATACTGATTCAGAACAAGCTTGAACAAAAATGTCTCAAATGGTCCTACAGATAAATAGGAAATGAGTATACAGTATACTAGAGATAAAATTGCAGTAGTAGGTGTCCGGACAAAAAAGAAAATACTCTCGGGTGTTAGGAAACTGCCATAATCAGCTTCCCAGGTGGTTTACATCTTGAGAGCATAAGCTCACCTGGTAATTAATTGTATTAACCTGGGAAGGATGAAAGGCTGGATTGATCCACACTAAATGGTCTATTCACAAAAATTCGACTTTGGAGGTTGACTCAGGTGCCGAATTTGACTTAGTCTCAAAAATAAAGTTGACATCCAAAGTTGAATTTTAGTCAATAGGCCCATAAGGGTGGAACAGATTCTACAGCTGGTGCATTAGTACACATGGAGACATCTCATCGGCAAACACATGAATAAGCATAGCAAATGTAGATGTGTAAGAGCAGTTATCTGAAATATCTCCTCTGTATTTATTAAAAGTAGATAAAGAACACACTACAAGGAGTGCGTAGAGCCAGTGGCGTAGCTAGGGGTTTTGCCGGCCGTTGTGGTAGTTGAGTTTGCCGCTTCACCAAAAATACTACAATGCATGGTACTTGCGTCCTAGAAGATGCACAAACCAAAACATTGTTTTTTGTGTTCCTGGCCTCAATCACAAGGTGATTGGTAGCCAGGGACTACGTGGTAGTAATCTAGTCAAGGTCTTAATAGACTCTATGGGTTCCTGACGAAAACTCGGAAGTTCGGCACGTTTTAGTAAAGTGTAGCTAGTGCTCGCTTTGAGCATCTGCTTAATTTTCCCAATCCGACTGACCTCATCTGACAGGTAGGATCCCTCTGCAGAGGCCTGCAGAGAGATCTGAAGCACAGATCATCACAGGGGGCAACAATGAGCTGTTAAAAGAAGTACATCTTAGGGTTGTTTGTGCCCAAAAAAGTGGCACCCAGAATGGACCTTCCCCTCCACCCACTCTAGCTACGCTACTGGGTGGACCACCCACACAAAGAAATGCTTTGCCCCAAAAGTCTGAAAAATGTAAACTGAGTCAAGTTCACAAGAGTGAGCTTAAGTTTTAAGTAAACTATAGTTAAAGTAACTTGAATTTCATTACACATCACTTTCTGTGAGCCACCTCTTTCTAAGCTACAAAACCATAATACCCTAAGCCTGTAATAAAGTACTTGGTGGATATTTCACCAAACCAACCTAGTGAACGATGATAAATGTTTTGGTTATAAGCCAAGTTTTTGACATTTATATACCAAATATACTCATTCAGTGGAAGAATATTGTATTTAATTTTCCTCTGATATTGACAGGTATGATCATACATAAGAATCTAAAGTATCTGCAATATTGCAGACAGTTCATTAACTTACAATGTCAAAAAAGGGAATATTTGTACCAATTTTCCTCAATCCTTGGCTATGACTGATAAGTGTGTTAAACTGAATGTGATACATTAGAGTTTTGGTTAGTGTCAAACTTTAGTATGGCTCTTGTAACCATGCACCCTTGTGCAGGCTCATCCAGGCTGTATCCATGCATTTCTGTATCCTTCTTGCTTTGCTTTGCTTGTTTATTATTAATGCTTAGTTCTGTCCTTGCCCTGTAGTCCTGTCTGTCCTTGCCCTGTAGTCCTGTTATGTTTTCCTTTCTGCCTGTCCTTATGTTTCATTCCAGGTTTTCTGACCCTCTGCCTTCTCAGTTTACTTCTATTTGAACCGCATCCGTTTCTGTTCAGTCCTTAGTAGTGCAGTCTTCAGGTATGTCCTCTGTATGTGTCTTATGGTCTATGTCTTTTAGATTTTATTTGTTTGTTTTGATAATATTATGGTTTAGTTGGGGACTTACCTAATGTGGGGTACCTTGACGTGGTTGGCAAGCTAACATCTAATTGGCCAATTGGTGTACCAAATGTTTCCCATCTTTAGTGTTAGGCTAGTTCCTGTATTTATGTGTGTTCTTTTGTATGTGTCTCTTGTGTTACTTAACCCTGTGTCTTGTATTATTTATCCTTAGTTTGGTTTCTGCTTTATCTTATGTCCTGCCTCTGTCCTGAGGCCCTGCACTCTGTGTTTCTGTTCTGTTCTCCCTCAGTTAGTTTTCTGTTTCAGCTCTAATTAGTTGTCACTAGTTAATTTCCCCTTAAGCACTGGGACCTGGATACAGCAGCTGCTTCACAGTGCCTGGTTGTGGCTCTCCAAGCGATTGCAGTTACCCAGAACCAGGTCCTGTGTCTCCACCATGCACTGTAGCTCCTGATCTCGGGCGCTCAGGGTCCCTTTACCATCCTGAACCCCGTGCGTTATAGCTCTGGCCTCCATCCTGCACATGAATTCATACTATTGCTTTACTGCTCAAATCATTAGGGCTCTTTGGGAGAATATGAACAGGACACAAGAACAAGGAATGCAAAGGTGAGACAGTTTCACCTACAGGTAACCAAGGAAAGGAGAAATAAGCATCTTACAGAATGGGGTAGTGAGTTTATGGAAAAGTCTAATTGCTGAAATATAATGATATGAAACTGATATTCCAAACTCTTGGTATCTTTAAATACAAACACAGGTTAAGTAACCCTTATCCAGAAATCCATTATCCGAAACGCAAATGCGCAACAGTTTATTCAGTGTAAAGCTCCCTTAAGCTGTGATAAAGCCTTTCATGCATGCTCTGATTCCCCCACACTCACAATAGGTAATACGCATGTGTGCAGGCCTGAGGCATCAAAGGCAGGTTCCCAATAATGTCTCATATCACAGCTTCATCACAGTAAATGTGGTGTGAATTATTTGCTCTATACATTATTTGCATGGCTGAGTGGCTTGAATATATCTTATTGGTGAAAATGATCCATTATTCTGTTATCCAAAATACTTCTGTTCCCAAGCAGTTTCGATAAGGGATAACCAACCTATACTACAGTATTTTACAACATATACGGAAGGGGTGCACTTAAAATGCAATCTCACCATTTGAAACATCCCAGACTTTGATGGCTCTGTCCTTCGATCCAGTATAAATATAGCGATCATCTGGTGAGAAGCAGGCGCACTCAATACCATGGAAAAAGAAGCCCTGTTTGCAAGATGGAAATGGAGAGATCATTAAAGGTAAGGAGACTGTTAATTCTCCATAATATAGAAATATACTGTATGTTTTGTATCTGTTTTATCAGTGACATTATCTGTTTGTTTAGAAACATAGATTATGACAGCAGATTAGATCAAGTTGGTCTGATAATGAAATTCATTATATGTATTTGTTTTTCAGGATGGCCTTATGCATATCTCAGGCTTCCATCAATTCCTTTATGATGTTAGCTACTACTCCCACTGGAAAGCTATTCTACTTATCTGGTGTCCTTTCGGTTAAGTAGTATTTTAAGTCATTTTAGGGGTGAAGTGTCTCCTAAAACCTGGTGCTGTGGTGAACAATACTTTGCAAAGATTCTAGACCTGTTGTATTCTCAGCTGGCCTCCTCCTTTACTAAGAGTAAAGTGATGCCCCGGTATGAGTACTGTCTATGATATTATGGTGGAAAAAAATCAACAACAGTCATAGGTTATATGGGACGGTTATCACTTGATTTCATTCTGTCATGTGTTCCTTAAAATCAAGCACAGTATGTAAATACAATTTTCTGTGTTGACTGATCAAACCTACAAATGGCATATGAGAACTAGACGTTTTAAGAGACTAATTACCTTGTAACACATCTCATGTTCCCAATCGATAGTCTCCAGGTTCCAGAGACGTTGCACTGCGTCCTCAGAGCCGCTAAGTGCGTACATTTCTTTGTTGCTTACTTCTAGGCATGTGATTGTACTACTGTGTTTCTCCAACGTTTGACTCTCTTCTTTATTACTGTTGAAGAGGCATAGCTCCCCATCTGCTGTGCCATAAAACATTCTTCCATCCTCCAGAACAGCTGCTTTAGTCACAGGACTAGAAAAGTTTGGATGGACTGAACATATTGGACCATCTAGTGTTGGTAGAGGGTCCCCTTGGATAATATCATACAGGAGAACAAGGTTGTGGTAAGCTATAACCATTCGATTCTCCTGCTTGCTTAGTGACAGGCCAAGTACCGCCAAGCTGTCGTAAGGTGGGGGAATACAAGCAACATCCTGTCTTTGCCCCAGTGGGAATGCCAACACAGTACCGGAATGTAGCCCACAGAATAAAACCTTCTTGTGTACTGCAACCTCCAAACAAGTCACTTCCGATGAGGCCTCTAGTATATCAGCCATACGACCTGTGGATAGGTAATATTATATAGGCATTTTCAATGAAATGAGGTTAGTCAGCAGTTTTTCTGCAATTTGAAAGATTATCTATGTCTAATGTTCATACTGATAACCAAACACTGAAGACCTTTACATTAAGGCATGCATCCATGTGTAGCCTAGTAGTGTATTAAGGCTCCTTTTCAGCTATAGTTATATTGAATACGGCTTAGCGTGAATAATGTACATTACTAGAGACAACATGTACACTCAAACAGGTCAGACACTCTAGTAGATGAAAATAAAATGTATAAACTATTAAATAAAATAAGTGGAAAGGACAGGAAGATGAGAATTATTTTGTGTAATTGTGTCCATGGCTTGTTTTAAGTACCTTGGCTAGTACCATATAGGCATGTTCATGTGTTTGTGTTGATGCAGTGAAGAATCATTACTCAGAGGAGTATAATGCCGACATATGAATCATAAACTTGGTGTCATGCAAAACTTGCTTCTTACAATACCTGAGTCAGAAACAAATATAGGACTAATTTTCCCGACATTATCACAAAAGTGAAGCAGTCATTTTCTTTGAATGATTTTTTCCCTAAATGCCAGAATGCCTTGCACTCTAAATTTAGTTTGGTCTTATTTTATCCATTAAAATGTAGATTCTACTACTTTTCAAAGAGAAACTATTGAATTATTATTGACCTGTTTACCTTGAACAGAATCCCAGACTACGATCTTGTGCTTATCTCCAGTCTTGGGGAAATACACTCTTTTTCCTGCATCTGAAAGTGTGACAATACCACTGAGGTCTTGAAAAGGAGGCAGCATTTTGTGCTGTTGATCATAATCCACATTCCACAGCTTTAGATAGTAAGCATTGCGTGAAGAAGAGACCAGTGTCCTGCCTTTCATCGCTAGGGCGGTGACTGGTACTCCCATCCCGTACAGAATGTCCAGCAGGGCTCCTCTCTGTGATAAACTCCAGACCTATGAGTTATAGAAAGGCTAGTCTGTCAATACTTTCTTGCTATTTCTTCAGTACACTGGATAAGTTTTAAGTTTACACGCAGGGATGGCAAAAAAATATGAACTTTATGTAATAATAAAATATCAAGGTGCGGGAAGAGCGGCATGGAGGTAAGACACGTCCCTGCAGCTGCTCACCTCTGCTGGACAGTGGGTCCCGAGCCCGGCCGTAATCGGCAAAATAGAAATTGAAGAGAACAAGGAGGACCAATATGCAGAAATCTCACGAGACCTGATCCTTATAAAACATAGCGTTTAATAAAGTAGAAAAAATAAAAACTCAGATTGACATGGGGGAGAAACAACACCTAAAGCGTTTCATCCTTTCGGACTTACTCATAGGTATGACCAGAGAGAGGAAACACATACATTTATATGCTCCCAATTATCCCTGATCAGGAAAAGTGCTTGTCCAATTAGTAAGAAAAAAACCACACAGCGATTGGACAGTAAACACACATTACGTTCCCAATAGTAAAACTAAAGATACAAATAAAATCAAATATTGTATACACATAAAGAACAGAAGGAGGCGATAAAGTGAAAGCAAAAAAGAAAAAACAGTGTTCTAAATTAAAACACAAACCTCATAGAACTGGATACATTTAAACGAATAGGTTGACACAAAAAAATCGGTATGTTAACGCCCCTTCCTTAAAGGCAACAACGATCAGCCTCATGAGCAGTGGATATGAAAAAAAGGAGAAAGAAATTCAAGCCTTAACGCTATACACTGAGGGGAGGATTAGCATCTAGACAATGTATATATGTATAAAATAAATAAATAATAAACAGAGGGAATGGATGTAAAATAAGCCAATGAGGCTAAAATACACCACAAAAGTGGTTCTGCAGTGCTTAACTGAATATGACTGCATCCATATGTGTGTTTTTTTCGAGTCTAGTTATGATCTAGTTGATTTATAATATCTAATTGAATGCATTGTTTTGTATTTATACCACAGTGCTTCTCTTGTTTATGTATGTTTATTATTTATTTATTTTATACATATATATGCATTCTCTAGATGCTAATCCTCCCCTCAGTGTATAGCGTTAAGGCTTGAATTTCTTTCTCTTTTTTTCATATCCACTGCTCATGAGGCTGATCGTTGCCTTTAAGGAAGGGGCGTTAACATACCGATTTTTTTTGTGTCAGCCTATTCGTTTAAATGTATCCATTTCTATGAGGTTTGTGTTTTAATTTAGAACACTGTTGTTTCTTTTTTGCTTTCACTTTATCGCCTCTTACTGTTCTTTATGTGTATACATTATTTGATTTTATTTGTATCTTTAGTTGTACTATTGGGAACGTAATAGAAACATAGAATGTGTCGGTAGATAAGAACCATTCGGTCCATCTAGTCTGCCCAATTTTTTTTTTGAGTACTTTTATTAGTCCCCCGTTCCCGGTCTTATAGCTAGGATAGCCTTGTGTCTATCCCACGCATGCTTAAAATCCTTGACTGTGTTTACCTCTACTACTTCTGCTGGCAGGCTATTCCATACTTCCACTATCCTCTCAGTAAAGTAATACTTCCTGATATTACTTTTAAATCGTTGCCCCCCTAATTTAAGACTATGCCCTCTAGTTGTGGTAGTTTTTCTTCTTTTAAATATACTCTCTTCCTTTTACTGTGTTGATTCCCTTTATGTATTTAAATGTTTCTATCATATCATATGTAAGTAATGTGTGCTTACTGTCCAATTGCTGTGTGGTTTTTTTCTTACTAATTGGACAACCACTTTTCCTGATGAAACGCATTTCTCCCCTATGTCAATATGAGTTTTTATTTTTTCTACTTTATTAAACGCTATGTTTTATAAGAATCAGGTCTCCTGAGATTTCTGCATATTGGACCTCCTTGTTCTCTTCAATTTCTTTATGTAATTATACACAAGTACACATTAGAGGTTTGTAACATATTTTAGTCGACCCACTAGAACACCTGTCACTTTACCGCTAGCAGTTCCCACCTAGCTGAAACACACACTATTCATCTTTGGCCTATCCCACCTAGTGCCACCCATCCACACTACTGTTATTACAACTTCAATCCCTCTGGCCTCTTCAACCCTTTATGTGTCTTATGGACTCTATTCCCTCTAGATTGTAAGCTTGCGAGCAGGGTTCTCTACCTCATGTACCAGTCTGTTTCTAGTTTGTCTAACTTAGTATTTAGTTAGTTTCTATGCTCTGTGCCTAGCGTTACGTAAATTGTTGACGCTATATAAATAACTGGTAATGTAATGTCTCATTCCTCATCCTGTTAAGTGGAACCCATGGGTCAATAGGGGTCACACATATCTGGCTAAGATGCTTAGATGCTTACCACCTCTATTATCCATTTAACACATTTTGTCTATACCAAAACCTTTTTGAGATCATGCTTTGCATTACAGTTTTCATTAAAGTCTCACCCCTATCCACTCTATTATACGCCTTATTGGATAGATGCCTTTTAAAGGGACAGTCTAGTCCCCAAACTCACTTTGGTGCAAGATGAAGATCACTGCTTGTATAGAGCTTTTATCCCTGTGTGATTTGATGCAGGCATTCTGCATAAATCACATTTTTAATATTTGACTCAAGCCCTCCCCAGTGATTACTCTGCATGTTTACTGCAGGTGCAGCAGCACTGATTCTATAGACACTGAAGATTTTACATTTTTGTTTCATATAGTCACTTCCTGTCCTCCTCAAATTGAGTCTATTGAGTGGCCTATGTGTCAACTTGCTCTTGTACACAGTAGGATCTCTTAACAGTGCAACACATTGTCTGATGACATCACTAGAGAGACAGGACCTTCCATTCATTTGAATGGCATTATTCTCATTGGTTCCTGCAGCAAAAAAAAAGGAAATTACTTTTACTCATCTAGTGTGGGCAGTCCTTGTTTCTTGCAAACTGCTGTAATTTCACAATTTCTTCTAGCTGTAAGTATTTTATATTTTAATCAATGCAAAATGTAAGACATGCATTTTAAAGTACTTTGAAAGCTCATAAATATGCATTACTATTTGGAAGATGCATTTTGGGCACTAGACAGTCCCTTTAACAACAATGTTCTCAACAGCGTTATACATTTCTGCTCTTCACTTTCCCCACACTTATCCCCTCTGTTTTTGAGCATTTCACTGGAACAATAAAATATATTGAATATATACTCCATTGCTACGCCTACATTAGTCAGACTGGGAAGAGCTGTTCCATGCCATATATAATCTGATCACGCATTGGTATGTCATTTAGTATAAACTTGTCCTCTTTTTTTTATATATGCTGTATAAATTCACCAAACATTGTACAAGAGAGAGTAGCAGAAGCTCCCATTTGCTAAGACTTGCCACTTTTCTGTAAGGTAGACTGTTGTGACTAAGCAGTATATATGTCTATTCTAACTACATTCAATTATTCTTTGCTCATAGCTTATGTGGCAAACCTAGCCACTTTAGGTCATATTGCAGAACATTTAAAGGTTGTCTGAAATAGCTGTGTTAACCTGGTGTAAAAATGTATTCGTGTTAATGTCAAAGTTAGATATTCTTATGTTAAAACCAGGTTCTGCTGTACGGAGGGATAATCCTCTTAACAGGATTATCTAGTGGGAGTGCCCCTCCCGTACAGCAGTGCATGGTGGTAGAAATGTCCTGTATTTGCAGTTTCCCATGTAGTCCACTATTGTATAGCCCCTGTAAGGGGATTAAGGAAACCCCTTGCATGGAGAATTGCATAAATGCTGGAGCTGTGAATAAACTAATCAGTTGACTCCCAGAACTGTGTTTCGTCCGATTACTGGGGGATTTGGGATATTGCCTTACTTTCCAGCGCTTTACTTGGATTACCTTATTTTACCAGCAGAGATATTGGGATTTAATATTGCAGTTCCGCTACAGCTTACCTGTTTTGACACATGCTGTTTCGGTTTTTGTTCACAAAGTTTTTTTTTTTTTTAAAGATTGAAAAGGTTGCAGGGGATGAGTATGAGAGGGTCTACCATCTGTAATGTGTCTGCTCTATGAACACTTGTTAGGTGTCTGTGGTTAAGTGTGTGTTCAGCAGTTTGGTTTTATAGAAATGAGTGAGATCACCAATGTCATGCAGTGCAGAAGTATACTCCTTACTTACTCGGATGGTTTCGTCTCGTGATCCAGTGACTACAATGTTTTTCTCACTGTTGATGACAGCATATTCCACTAGACCCTCATGTTCCAAATAGGAAGGTAAAAATGTCCTAAATGTGTTGGAATCAGCCCTGAAAACTTGAACTTGCTTTCCAAAGCCTGAAATAGAAACACCGACCAAAAAGCAATAGTGTAATTATTAGTAGCAATGTAAACAAGGCTTAATCAATTGTCATAAGAGGTGCACAGAAAACTATTTGTGGGTAACTCAAAGTGAAAGAAACATAACTTTAGAGAAAGTCTCCAAGAGGTACTTGTTTGTAACCACCATCAGTAAACCAGTAAAGGGCATGGAGGCCTGTTGCATGGGTACCTATTTCTTGCTAAAGTTAATTACAAAGATATTTCTTGCTAATCCTTTTATACTTCAGAATTATCATCTACCAGGTGAGTTAGAATAAAAATATATTTAACATTACAACCTTTTTCAAATGCAGTAGAAACATTTAAAATGTTTCAGAATGAATAGAAGACAAATGGAACAAAAAACAGCATACAAAGACTTCATGTTTACAGAAAGAATGAGCAGACTCTAACTAGGTCCCCTCAAGTGGTTACTTGGACACAAATGGAATATATACACTGTGATACCTGCTGCAAACAGTGACTCGTCATCAGCTACCACCACAAAGACCACCGCACTGGGCATCATCTCTGTCGAAACAGCACCACCTGAAGAAATCTGAAAGGCAAGAACATGGACAAATGTCTTCTTTCCTCCCATGATGACTACAGGACAAGAGTTATGTTCCATAGGTACATGTATTTGAACTTACGGATATTCTATATACTAATACTGCATAAACAATATTTGTCACCACTTTATCCACGTTATACTCATGCTGCCTGTATGCAGAGGATGATTGGTTTATCTACAGCAGACCCAGGTTATGGAGAACACTTTTACACAGCCAGACCTGCAATCCCTGATATTGGATAGGATGCTTGTAAAAGAGACCCTTTTTACCAGACTGTATCAGAACTATTTTATCTCTGGGGTTTATTGACTAAAGGTTGAGAATAGCACAGGGGAGGATTACTTGAGAGGTCGAATTTTACTATTAAAAAAATCGACATTCCAAGACCCCCACATGCTATTCACAAATTAAACTCGACCTCTCATTCATCTCGCTCTCCCATCTCAAACTCGTTTTGGTGAGTAGCAATAAAAGTTGCTATTCATCTTTCAATGTTTTTTGTTCAAGTGTAAATTGAATATATAGTAAACATAGAACGTATGAACATTAAATAATAGTATAATTCAGCGAGTTATATAAATGTTAATAAAATCACATTTAATGTGGTTCCCTGACTAGCAGCACAGAAGTAACCGAGCATCATCTTAGGATGATCTATGAAAGAAAGATAATTAAACTGTTTATGTTGTCTAATTCTATCCAATAAACTGATAGGTATATTATACTTGATGTAGAGGCAGACACTTCAGGGATCTTCAAAACATGGAAGCCAGGCTATTATTTTAAATGTTAGAATTTACTGCTAATAAAGTCCCTTCAGTAGGAAACCTAAAAGCCTATTAGGAAAATGAAATGCCTGGATTTGCAAAGGGACAGAGCCCCATATGTACAATCTCAGAACAACTAAAACACTATAAATTTTAAGAGAAAGAAAGTGGAATAAAAAGTTAAGTATACGTTAATAGGAGCAGAGAAGGGAAGAAGAGAAAGTGAAGAATAAGAAAGAAGTGGGGGGCAGAAGCCAAGCCAAGGGAGGGTGTTCTGGGATTTTAGTCTGCATCTGCCCTCTATTAATGGCAGACTGTTTGGCAATATGGCTGCACTTTTTTTGGGGGGGAGGGGGACATTTAATTAATGTTATATTTTTTTCACAGGGGTCTGTGCATGTTAAAATTATCTATTAAATATGTAGTCTGTGGGCCTTGGGTAAGCTCCCGGACCAGGAGAGGGGAATTAATTTATTTGGGGGTGTATATTGCTTAACAGTGGATGGTGGGGATTAATTACAACTCCCCCATCACTGTGTGGGGGGAGGATTTATACATAGGCCAGGAAACCTGGGCAAGTCCCTGGCCCATTCCTTTTCCCATATGTGTCAGGGGTCCCAGGGGCTATTTTGGGGGGCCCCCAGAACCTGGTTTAAACAGGGGGTTGGGGGATTCTTTTTTTATATAATGCTATTATTATTATTTTCACCATCCAGTTTCCTTATTTAATTGGCATTTTACGTACAATTTCCAGATTTTAGATCATACCGCTATTTGTATTGTATTATTTGTGTTTTAACCTGTTCATTACATGTAATACATTGTCTCTGCTCCTTTTCTTCAGTGCATTTATATTGGGGGGTCACATACGGTGATCATCAAGCCCTGAGGAAGACCACAAGGTAGAAATGTATTCGTTTTTTTTTTGTTGGTGTTTTGGCTCATCCGAGCCACCGTCACTACACGGACGTTATCGCTTGCCAAGATTCTTTGTGCGCAACAAAACGGAACTGATTTGCGGCACCCAGATACCCACTTCCAAGTGTTTCTCAGAGGAGGCTGTATGAAGTTTCTATGGACTCATTTGCTCATGTATCATTGGCTTCATATATTTTTTAAACTATTTATATTAATGTCTCTGTTTACCCTTTTGGGTGCTTTATGAGGGTTTAGGCATAGCAAGTGGCATTTTTAAGAGTTATGTGTAATACAGCTATTCTTGTGTTCCATGAACTGAAATGTCCTTAAAATCCATTAAAATACTAAGCTACTTACTAGTGCCAAGGCGCCATTTTTGAATCCAACCACCATCTTCCCATGTTTGGGAATAATGCAACTGCAAACTGGATCTGCTGCCTCTCCAGACACCCCTGGTAGCTGGCGTGACCCCCGCAGCTCCCTTGTGGCACTGTCCCAAATATGAACTGTCCCACCCTCTGTCACGGTGATTAGAAGCTGTTGAGGGGAAAGCATGGCTGCTTGGATAGGGAAGTCAGGAACACCAGGGGAGAGGCTCAATACAAGAGATCCTGATTCCATATCCCAAGCATTAACCTACAGGGAAAAGAAAAAAAATCAATGCATTCTGTGCAGGCAGTTTCCCTAAAAAAATATAAATAATTTACAAATGGCAGCTGGAAAATATTACAGATTAAATCTATTTTTAACAATACAATTAAATAAGTGAAGCACTGCTGTATGTGCCCTATTTACAATCATTGATAAAGACATTGAAAAGATCATAACCTTGTGATAATTCACTTCGAAAATGATACATGTTGACATTGCCATCTGTATGAATATTTCTGCAGGAATATTACCCTTTGGTACCTCCTTGCCCTGACTGCCTATCTTCCTCTGAGTGGTCTGTCTCTTTTGCACCATGATAGACTCTTCTTGCCATTCCTGCGCTGTCCTCGCGTGTTCTGACATGTGGAAGACGAGCAGGAAGCTCCTGTGCCAGTGCAAGATGCATAGACCCAGGCCTGTCGTACTGTCGACTCTACTGAGTTGGTAGAGAAGATCTCTCCAACCGGGCCAGGGTTATAAAAAGAAAAAAATAGGATCTGAAGGATTTTCCAGAATGGGAAGGTCAAGTGTCACCTTTAGCGCCTTCTTAGAAAATCCATAGTTAGACCATATCTTTGTCTGCAGTGTGAACAATGATTCATGCATTGCATTACCAAAGTACTAATTAAGAGAAAAATGCATTGGCTCTCCTTTATGGCATCACTTTGTGGAACCATAGTCAAATTATTACAGCAGAGAGTAGATAATTTGTGTATTGTGCCCAAGGTAATATGAAGCTATGCATCTGCTAGCAATTTTGCTAACACAATGTATAAATCATTTTATATGATCTAAACTGCTACTATAATATATACTTAACTGATGGAACTTCTTTTTTTGTCAACAGCAGTCTTTCAATTTTTCTTTCAGCCACCTGATTACTCAAACGCACACACGCTTCTTCGCCTATATGTTTTCATTTATATATTACCCGGTGTGGTACAGTAATAAAACCTTTAGTCCAAAGTCCAACTAGATCAGTTTATCTCTGATACACCTTAATTTGACCACCAAGAAATGTAACACACAATTAATATTTAGCATAATGCAAAATGTCTTCCTTTTAAACTACAAGCAGGTATCTGACCACAGGTTTGGTCTCTCATTCTCTGTTACATAAATGGGATATTTTCTAGAGAAAGGAGAATAGTACAGAGATGATTTATGTGGAGAAAAATAATTGCATGAACAACACTTGGCTTTAAAATTTATTTTATCCAGTCAACAAGTAGAAAAAATAATCACAGTAATATACTGTATCTTAGCCACAAAAAAGATCATTTCAGTCTTCAAAAGCAGTACTAAGCACTAACTCTAATATAATAATATGTCTATTGGGTCTATTCACTAAACCTCGACATTGGAGGTCGACTTTCATTTTGAGACTAAGTCAAATGTGGCACCCAAAAAAAAACCACAGGTTCGAATCTTCCCCATTCAAAGTAATGGGAGGCAAAATGATCAAAGATATTTTTGACTCGGGTGCCGAATTTCTCAAAATGAGTGAATAGACCTGTAAGAAAAAAGCAAAGTTACTTGCGATTTACCATCTAACATATCATGACTTATTTATTTATGTCAATTAATAATATCAACTCACCTTAGACCCTGCTGCTGAATAAATAACCCCCATCTTCTCATCCACATGCAGATAAGCATTTTCATAAGTCATGTGATCCTCATTAATGCACAGATATGTCTTCCCAGTTACCAGGTTCCAGAGAAGCAAGGTATTATCCAATGAACCCGACACAGCTCGGGTTCTGTTCCCAAACACTTTCACACATTTTATTGCATCTACAGTAGAACTCAGAGATTAGATAGTATTTCTCTATTTTAAAATGACACATTACATTAACATTTATTTTTATTATAGCACCAACAATTTATCCAGAACTAGGTACAAAGCATAGAGGGGGACTACATACTACGGTAGACAAAGAAGAACAGACTGATACATGAGGTAACGAACCCTGCTCGTAAGCTTGCAATTTATAGGGAGTGGGGGGACATGAGACACATAAGGGTAAAAAAAAAAGGTCAAGGGGAACATTTTCAGATTTCCCAATAGTCTTACTAGGAACTTGCGCACTACCTTTTAACATAAGCAGTGCAAACTAAAAAAAAAAACAGCTGGGAAGTAAACCCAGCCCTGTAAGTGTAGTTACTACTATCATGTCAAATTCAAACTGGGTCACGTTATTCTCTAGCTCTAACATTGTAATTATCAATCTGGAACCTACACTATACTATAAAGAAATATATATCCCTAAAAGTATCAACACAATTATTTAGAGAACCTACTGAATGCTATTTACTGCATGAGTTGTAGTGTGTCACTAAAAATAATTTAGTATATATACATACCAGTGTGGCCAGTCAGAGTGTGAATGACCTCAATGTCCTTGATGTTCCACACTATCATTGTCCCATCTTCAGACGCAACCACAAGAAGATCCTGGGCAAGCTCCATGATGGTGATTCCTGAAGGCAACGATGAGGACAGAAAGCATCAGAGAATTGTTTGCTTTGTTTTTTTCTTGCCTAGCATCATTTACAAGTAAATATATCTATACACGTTTTTTCCTTGTGTAATATGATGAGATTTTCCTTGGTGACATACTACCACTTCAGTAAGATTTCAATCAAAATGCATTTATTTCTTATGATATCCAGTATTAAAAATAATTTAAATTCATCTTAATGTAGAATATTGAATGAACTACCATTTGTCAGTTGCCCATGCAGACTTTAATCTGACACCACTACACAAAGAATTAATATGTTTACAATGGGAATCTGAACTGACAAGTGAACTGCACAAATCATAAAGTCTTGAAAAACTAACTTGGAAAAAATTCTTGCCTATAGTTCCAACTTTTAAAACATGACTAAACCCTTCCCTTTCAGACAGTAGTAAAAACACTTCTTAACAATGCTCCAATGGAACACTGTTAAGGTGACCAAATGTCCTGGATTGCCTGGGACAGTCCTGCAATGGGATGATGCAAAGTAAGACATCTCAACTCTCCTGATTGGTTGAAGTTCTCTGAAAATGCCTTTAGAGAAATACAAGGGTTAAGTTCTCTGCAACTGTCTATCTAGCAATAGAAGGGTTACATTCTCTATAGCTATGTGTGTGTAATGAATAAAGGGGTTATGTTTTCTGAAACTGCCTATCTAGCAATACAGGGCTTACATTCTCGGAAACTGCCTATCTAGTAATACAGGGGTTAAGTTATCTGAAACTTCCTATCTAGCAATACAGGGGTAAAATGATCTGCAACTATGTGTGTGTAATGAATAAAGAGGTTAAGATCTCTGAAACTGCCTATCTAGCAACAGAGGGGTTAAATTCTCTGAAACAGTTTATATAGCAATACAGGGGTTAAATCCTCTACAACTATGTGTGTGAAATGAATAAAGGGATTAAGTTCTCTGCAACGGCCTATCTAGCAATAGAAGGGTTAAATTCTCTATAACTATGTGTGTGTAATGAATAAAGGGGTTATGTTTTCTGAAATTGCCTATCTAGCAGTACAAGGGTAACGTTCTCTGAAACTGCCTATCTAGCAATACAGGGCTTACAGTCTCTGAAACTGCCTATCTAGTAATACAGGGGTTAAGTTATCTGAAACCTCCTATCTAGCAATACGGGGTAAAATTATCTGCAACTATGTGTGTGTAATGAATAAAGAGGTTAAGATCTCTGAAACTGCCTATCTAGCAATAGAGAGGTTACATTCTCTGAAGCAGTTTATATAGCAATACAGGGGTTACATTCTCTACAACTATGTGTGTGAAATGAATAAAGGGGTTAAGTTCTCTGAAACTGCATATCTAGCAATACAGGGGTTAAATTCTTTGAAACTGCCTATCTAGCAATACAGGGGTTAAATTCTATGAAACTGTCTATCTAGCAATATAGGGGTTACATTCTCTACAACTATGTGTGTTATGAATAAAGGGATTAAGTCCTCTGAAACTGCCTATCCAGCAATACAGGGGTTATGGTCTCTGCAACTGCAAATTTCGTCAGCACCTGATTTGTGTCAGGGAACAGTCCTGACTTGATTCTCCGGTGTCAGAGACAACAGAGAATGCACGCTGCGCATGTCAGGTAGAGTGACCACTCATGTGTGTTCGCGCTGGCAGTGCCACTGCTCATTCGTGGTAGCTCTGACACTCAACCTCTCCAGCTCTGCCCCGCTGGTGTTCTGATTCGCATGGGACAGAAGTTGGGAGATATAAAATATACATGCATATACTTATTTGTTTATACTTTTATTACATATTACATATTACTGAGTAAAGATCTATATTCATCATATATATATATAAATATACTTTCATATATCTGAGACACTAGTTTCCATACAGTTAAAAGTGTACCTTTTTTTATAAAAATCAGTGGTCAAACATTTGCTTAGTGAAGCTAAAGCCCTGATACCCCTGCACTGATTCTTCTCCCCCGACCTATCAGGTGTTGAGCGTACTCTGTGTATGGAGGAGCTAACTTTTAAAACTGAAGACCAGACTGACGGATACTAGGACCTGGTTTTTACTGGATAGAGTTTCTAGAAGAACCCCAGACAAAATCCAAATTATGCATAAATTGAAATGGTGCCATAAAACCTCCTGTGTGGATCCGTTTGTTTTCTTTTTTTTTTTCTCTTTCTCCTACTTTCTTTCTTATTTTTTGATCATCCATAGCCAGGATATACGCAAACACTCCTTGCTTTGATATTCCTGTCTGTGTCAGTGGTTGATAAGTCAATGGTCTTAATTGTGGTTGAAATGTTATACCCTGCTGAGCCTCTGTATCTTTCTATTGGCCCTGTTCCCCAACCCTTCCCCCCTCTCTTTTCTCTTCTGTACCAATTAACTCCCCTTATCCCCTTGATAAGTTTAAATTACTAAAACTGATTTACAAAAAAAATGTGTACCTTTTTTGAAGCCAGTAAGTGTGGTTTGGAGAGGTCCACCTGGAGGCTGGAAAAAGCCGCATATGGGAATGAAAGTGGGGTTTGGACATTGGTCAAACCAATCCATGCACTGCCGACACATATCGCTGATTAGGGATAAATGGGATTTCTGGAAGAAGTGCAGTCTTGCCAGCATCTCTGTGTATATGATACTCTTATCTGCATGGAACAAGCCAAGAACATAAAAACACAGTTTTACATAGATGCTGTGATGCATTGCAATATCATATTAGAAATGTATTTTACCATAAAAAACTAGATTGTATTGGTGCAAGGATGATACAAGGGAGCAATGTGAATTTCAGGTCTCCAATTATACAAATTTTCTACAATGAGCATTTACAACATTGTTTAACAACCATAGACATATGTGCTGGATTGTAAATTCTAGAACATCCAAGGGTAGTCTGTTTTAGTTTATCTGCATTTCTAAATATCTTTATTTTTTCTTTTTTTCTAAAAAGTAAGAAAGTTCAGAAAACACACATACAAGAAACAGTCAATTGTAGTATAGGTCATATAAATATACAATTTGTAAGAACAATAAAACATGACAAAAAAAAGTACAATTGTATCAGTTATGTGGACACATCAGGGATTTATGAGGCAGCTCTTCTGCAAAAAGGTGTAACAATTTGGGAGTGTGGAGGGAGAAAGTAGATCCGATTATTTTATAATGGAGTCTCACAGGGTTATAGTTTCCATCTACCAGTTTTTTAAATTCCAAGATGAAATTGTTTTATTATATAGGTTTAAGATATTACTATAAAAATATATTTTGGTTTCAGATTAAAAGTTTATTTGGGCTTTGATCTCTAACCAGGTTGGAACTTCTTGTTGTCTCCAGTACCAGGCAATATTAAGTAAGTAAATAGTTAGTTAGTCTATCAGTGGCCGGAAGGTCAATGTGAAACAGGAAGGCTTGTGGTACTAAGGCAAGGTACTAAGTTGATGAGAGTTTAAAAGGGAATCATTCCCGTTTAAATCAAAATACCTATTTTGTAGCATATGAAAAAGTATTCTTCAAAAATGGGAACGGTTTTGGTTTTTTTAGACACTGCCAAGATCAACTCATCCAGCACAGGAGTTTGTTTTGCAATGTATTTTTTGGCAGAATGCAAATACCTATTTGGTCGAGCTACATGGAAATGCCGGCACACACTGATGACCTCACCAACGTCATGCATGTAACTACAACATATGCATAGTATTTTCCTAACTAAGCAGTCACTAGACTCACTCAGCCTTCACTCACCTACAGAGCCCTCAATAAAATTGATAGTGGGTTGGAAGAGCCGTAGGGCATCATGTATGAGTCGTGTTTCATTGTCTGAATGTTCCACCGCCATCTCAAAGTCTTTGATCATACTGTGGATCCCACATGAGACAATTTTCTGGGCAATCCAGTCCATGTTACCTAAGCAATAAACAAAGAATCTGACTTTATCTGACACATACTTTTTAAAATATTTTGTGTCATTAAGCAAGGTAATTCATAAGTTGTCAGTTCAGATATAGGAGATCGATCATCTATACCTAAAACCACTCTTTCCAGTTCATCAATCCGTTCTGCTTTCAGCAGGTGATATGGAAGCTCACTCATTTTTCGGAAGTTGGGCATATCATCCGAAAACCACAAGGGTTGTGGAGCCACCTAGAGAGACATGGCAATACCTTATTTCAGCAGTTATGCTCCATTTAAATGAAATGTTACAAAGAGTAAGCACAGGATTCTGAGATGCCATTGAAGGGGTTTCTTATCTTTTTTATGTTCTTGACTTTTAAACATCTTTCTTTTACCTTTCTGTCTGCATTCAGAGACTTCTTGATCAATGGTAAGTGAATGAGGCGTTTGGCACCCATACTCCACGTGCCCATAAAATACTCAGCCAGTGTAGAATGCAACTTTGTCTTCTCTGCCCCAGTCAAGTAGGTGTCCTTAGCCACTTCAATGAATTGCCTGCAACCGACCAAGAAAATTTAACGTACAACAATCTGAGTGTCAGAGAGTGACATATTATTATTCTATAAATAAGACTTTAGTTTTTAAAGTTTCTCTTTCTGAATTTAACACTTAGTAATGCAAAAGTACACACCCTTTTTTTTTATATCTGTTTTGCTTTTTCTCCTACACTCTGTCCACATAACCTGGACTTGAAACCTTCATCTTGCTTTACAATACCATTTTCCTAGTTTCTTTTCAGTTGAGATACTGAGAATAAAATAGGCATGACTGGTTAACATAACAACCCTCCAATATCCAAACACAACCAGATAAAGTCTATAGTGGAGACTTTTTAATACAGATCTTCTTTCCATAACATGTTTAAAATATAAACACGAGTCCTTTCGCATTTATACGAAAAATAAAAGGTGCGATTATGCCCATTTGGATTACCTAAAATATATTTTGCTGGATGAATAGATTTGTGTGTATCTACGTATATTGAATGTTTTCTGTTTTTTAATTGCCCTACCACCAATATGGAGGTTTAATGCAGGTTACTTTTATATACGATACATATGCGCTGCAAGATTGCAACAGAATAATCGTGGAAATGAACAACCAATCAACGGTAGTCATTCGGGGTTACTTATAATGGCAGGAGTAATCATGAGCATGCGCCTTTGAAGAAGCTCACCTCCTGAGCGAAACGCGTAGTGTGCACCATCAGCGGAATTGGGAGAAGCCTATGGATCTCAAGATTGAAAAAGTACAGAGGTCCCGTTTCTCCATCTACCACATCTGGGGCTACCTTGCATGGTGAACCCTCTTATTGGTGGCACAATACTTTGTTTTGAAATGTAAGCAGATATTATTTAATTGTATTAAATTAGTAGCAGATGTCTAATAGTGGGTTACACTATGGTATATTTCTTTGTGCTTTATTCTATGTACTGAGATCAACATAAGTCTAAACCAGCATAACCTGTATAAGCTAAGTGTCATTTTAATTTTATGCGCACCCTCACTTTTATTATTTTACAATTAGATGTTTATGAAGGACATACCTGTGGTATAGGCCGAGTACTGTCCTCCCATCTGCCTGTCTCTCTACTAGATACCCCTCTAAATCATAACGTAGACGTGTCCATGATAAGACGGGCAATCGGATGACATCATTGCTGGGAGGGGCCCAATACTGATATATATCTGAGAGAACATCATCATCCAAGGAGAGAACATCCTTTAGCTCTACCTCTGAGAGCCCATTCCTACAAAATAATATATTATATACTTATAAAAATCAAATCCAAATACAACACACATCCAAAAATACTCAGATCTCATTTTAGGTCTAAAGCTTCTACCCTTTACCCTTTAAAGAGGGATATAGAATGTGTCGGCAGATAAGAACCATTTAGTTAATATGTTTGTGTTCTTTATAGTTCCTGCAAAATGTTTATTTGGATTTTTAATTACCATGCACACAAAATATGTCAATTATGTTTAGTAAGGGTCAATTCATATTTTGCTTTGAAAGATACACCAGGCCATAGTAAAATAACAGACCAGTGCATCATTTGGAATTCATCACAGAACCAATCTAACATAAAAATATATATTTTTCTAAATAAACACTTTTCCTTGAAAATGTATGTTTTGCAGGGTTTCTCAGGGGACTGATCCGACCTGTCCAGTAGGCTCCCATAGAGAGGCACAATGATGTCCAATGCATATGCCATCAACCAGACACATATAGTGCTGTGAAGAAGTATTTGCCCCTTCCAGGTGTCTTCTCTTTTTGCTTATTTGTCATGTTAAAATGTTTCCGATTATCCCACTCACTTTTAATATAAGACAAAGACTACAAAGAAAACACAAAATGATCAATTTATTTTTTGAAGGTAAAAAGTTATTCAAAACCTATATCAACCATGTGAAAAAGTAAACCTAATAACGTGTTGTGCCACTTGCAACTGACAATGAGTCTTTTATGTCACTGTGGAGGAATTTTGGGCCACTTTTCTTTGCAGAATTGTCTTAATTCAGCCACATTGGAGGGTTTTCGACAATCAGTTGCATGTTTAAGGTCATGCCACAGCCTCTCAATCTGATTCAAGTCAGGTCTTTGACTAGACAACTCAAAAAAATATAATTTTGTTTCTTTTGAGCCACTCCAAGGGGGACGTGCTTGTGTGCTTCAAATCATAAATCTGCTGCATAACCCAACTGTTCTTGAACGTTAGGTCACAGACTGATGGCTGGACATTCTCCCTCATGATTTTCTGGTAGAGAGCAGAATTCATGGTTCCATCAATTATGGCAAGTTGCCCTGAAGCAACAAAGCAGCCCCAGACCATCACACTACTACCACCACCGTGTTTTAACTGTTGGTACGATATCCTTATTGTGGAATGCTGTGTTAGCTTCACTCCAGTTATAACAGGACTCATGTCTTCCAAAAGGTTCAACTTTTGACTCATCAGTCCACTTAATATTATCCCAAAAATCTTGGGGGACCATTAAGTTGTTTTTGGCAAATGTGAGACGAGCCTTTGTATTCCATTTGGTCAGCAGTGGTTTTCATCTTGCAGTTCTCTCATGGATGCCAATTTTGCCCAGTCTCTTTCTTATTGTGGCATCGTGAACACTGACCTTAACTGAGGCAAGTGAGGCCAAGGTTCCTTAGTGATCTTCTGGATGAGTTTTTGGAATTTTGGTTGCCCACTCCTGGGAAGGTTCACCACTGTTCCACATGTTGTCACCATGGTTCCCCAGAATTCCAGAGCCTTAGGAATGGCTTTGTAACCCAATGACTTTGTTTCTCATCTTGAATTTCTTTAGATAGCAACATCATATGTTGCTTTTTAAGACTTTCTTCAGATTGCTAGACAGGTTCTATTTAAGCAATTTTTAACAGGGCTGGCAGTAATCACATCTAATGAAATGTAACTAATTATCAATTCAGTTTGATTAATTGGATGATTTAGTAACTAAGGAGGCGATTACTTTTTCACACAGGGCCAGGTAGGTTTGGAAAGTTTTATTTCTGCTATATGTGAAATCATCCTTTAAGAAATGAAGTTTCTGGAGTGGTCTAGTCAAAGACCTGACTTGAATCAGATTGAGATGCTGTGACATGACCTTACAAATGTAGTTTATGCATGACAGCACTTTAATGTGGCTGAATTAAAACAATTCTGCACAAGAAGAGTGGATCACAATTTTTCTACAGTGATGGATTACACAAACATATGATTGCTGTTGTTGCCTTCAAGGGTTGCATAATCATCTATTAGGTTTAGGAGGAAAATACATTTTCACATGGATGAAATAGGTTTTGAATAATGTTTTACCTTTAATAAATAAATTGATCCTTTAAAAGCTGCAGTGTGCGTAAACTCACATTAGCTGTGTCTCAAACTAAAAATAATTTGATGATCTGAAATATTAAAGTGTGACAAATATGCAAAAATAGAATAAATCAGGAAGAAGCGGATACTTTTTCACAGCACTACATGCTACAAGTCCCTACACAACTCTAGGGAGAGGCATGGATACATGCATGTGTTGCTGTGTACACCATGCATGCATTATCACATAACATCAGCGTATCCTTCATTGTTTTCATTAAGACATGTATTAAAAAAAGAAAGTAAACATAACCAGTTAGGAATGTCCTTTAATGCAGCATTACTATTTTTATAGGGACCAATAAAAAGTCTTTGGGAATTGCAGAATTACTCGATTGAAAATGTATATGTTTTTATATATTGTCATAAGAGTAATCAGTGCAGAAACTACAGGAAGTGGTTCTAGGAAAGGTCAGATGAAATTATTAACCTAAGAGATTACTGGTATTAGACTAGGAGCTTTAAACTAAATATAACAAATGTCTGCAACAGAAGTATATAAATAAATCAATCTGATATGTACACACCTGGAAGCTACAATATATCCCAGGGCATGTGAAACTAGTGTTTTTCCATGGAGTTGTTCCAGAAGCTGGTACAGTTGACACACAGCAGCTTTTGTGTTGGTGGCCATCTTTAGTTTTGAGTGGGGTGTGTAAGAGAACCATCTTTTGGCTTCATCAAATGCTAGTCTGAGGAGCAATGGTTGTCCGCATATCTTGACGCTGTCCAGGACAATTTGAAGCTGAGCAGGGGTCAGGCTACGTCCCACTGAAGACAGGAGCATCTCTATCATCTGACCACCTTGTTCAGGAGACATTGGCTGCACTTCTAGGTAATATTTGGGGTCTTTTATGTACTCTTGTAGAGTATTTAAAATTCCTCCCTCCTTAGGTAAAGTAGATACTATTATAAAAACATTGACTGGGCACTCTTTGGGCAGCCAATGCAAGTGGTGGGCACCTTCTGACTCTGAGAGCTGGTCGAGCGAGTCCAAGACCAATACAAGAGGTTCTGTCTTTGTTTCAGATACTATGTTGAGAAGCCGGTGGAAAAATCGGACTGTCTCATTGTAAACATTAGTTACCTGGGCAGAAGGTGTTGGCAGATCTAGTGCTAAGCACACCTAATTGGGGGAGAGATGTATAAGGTTATAATAGTCTCTAGCAGCTGTCTCTGGTAATAGTATGCCATATTAATATTTTTTTATATAGTTTTTGTATGGCAGTAAATGCTATATTAAAAAAGCCACCTACCTGATAGCAGATACTCTTCAGAACATCGTGGATCTCTGAGCTCTGAGGTGAGGTCCCCAGCAGCCGAAGCACCAACACAGGTCCTTCATCAACAGATGCCTGTAATCTAAACATCTCAAAGATTTTGCACATCAGAGCTGTTTTTCCAGATCCTGAGTTACCGTGGATTACAAGTGGTGGGTGAACACGTGGTCCTCCATCTTTTACATGGCTTACAATCATTTGCAACAGCTCCTGCTGTCCACAGAACATTTCTGATTTCTTACGAGACAGGGATAAATGATGGATCACCTCCTGCATTAGCCAACCAAGCCAGGGCTGCTGCTTAGAGATAAAATTATAGAAACCACTGTTAATAATATTTTGTAATACTGGATCACTCCACCATTAATGTTCATTTCTACATTAAAAAAAAAAAAAACTTTCAATAGTTTTCAAAATCATATATACTAACGAATGATCCACATTTCTAGTTTAAAGGGACACAGTCTACCAAAACATTGCTTATACTTGTAATAAATAATGATAAAAAAAAATCTATACATTGTGTTAACAGAACTGCATGAAAATGCACAACATAAGAGAACAATATGTTTTCAATATGTCTCCTGTTTATGATATCACCTGTGGCTTGATATGCACATGTACTTTTTGTAAGTTTCAATGGGAAAGGTGCAATCTAAGCTGGAGATACCATGGATATATTAACACCTTCGAGACAAAGGACGTGTCAGGCACGTCCTGCCGGGAACTCTGTTCCCGACAAAGGACGTGCCTGGCACGTCCTGCGGTGAATCAAGCGGTTTTCGCGATCAACGATCGCTTTAACGGTGCTGGTCTATTGCCTCGATGTCGAGGCAATAGCCAGCACCGAAATTTATTTTCTGGGGCCCCCACGATCGCCCCACGGATCAGCATGCTCTGTCAATATGTCTATGCCCTCTGGCAGTCTGAGCTTCGGAAGTGAAAGTAACTTCACTTCCGTCGCTCTGAATATGCTACTTGACTCCCCCTAGTGGTAGTTAAGTAGCATAGCAATGGAAAAAAATTAAAATAAATATTTAATTAACTGAAAACTGGTTATTTAGTTAGATTAGCCTATAGGGTTAAAATTAAATTATTTTTTGCATAAGGGATACGGTTAAAATTAAATAAAATTAAAATATATTAAGGGATAGCATAAGGGTTAGAGTTGGGGTTAAATTTAGTGTTAAGGTTAAATTTGGGGTTCGGGTTGGGGTCAAAAGGTCAATATAGGAAAAAAACAAAAAACACTATTTTTGGTTTTTGCCCCATAACTCGCAAAAAAATACCGAAATAAATATGGAAACATGCATATTTCTGAACTCGGGACAACATTTATAAACTATTTAGACGGGGTCTTTTTTAATGATTGTATTTGTCTAAATTATATTTTAGGTCAAAGTTAGAAAAAGTGTTTTTTTTTAAATTTTTCATCATATTTTATGATTTTT
Organism: Pelodytes ibericus; assembly: GCA_036172795.1. Lineage (NCBI taxonomy): Eukaryota > Metazoa > Chordata > Amphibia > Anura > Pelodytidae > Pelodytes > Pelodytes ibericus. The sequence continues at coordinate 32,498,985 of CM069860.1, forward strand.
TTTTGTAGTAAATTATAAGATATGATGAACATAATGCTATCTAATGAAAGCCCTTCTTATGACGATAAAAACAACATATAATTTGTGTGGGTACAGTATCTGAGAAAGAAGAAAATTGCAGCTAAACACAAACACCCAAGAAATGTCAAAACAGCCATTGTCACCAAGGGAAAGTCAAGGTGAAAATGTCTTGTCACTAAGGGGTTAAAAACACATAGTTCTCTTATTTTATGCATTTGCATACTTTTTAAGAAGATGATAAGGTGAATGGCAGGGAAAAGGAGACAGAGAAAGAAAATGGACATGGGGGTAGAAACATGCAAATGAGGAGCGAAAGGGCGTAAAGTGAGGATGAACAAAAAATGATCATAGGATATGAAACATGATTTCTGTGATGATTGTCTATTGGCCTAGTTGTCTGAATCTCCTATCCTCTGCTTCAAAAAAAAACAACAACAAAGAAAACCAGAATGAGATGGGGAGATATAAATCTGTGAATTGTGAGTACATTTGCAGCTACATGGGTCTTCATTTCAAATGGCAGTTTCTCACACTTAGAAAAAACTGCTGTCATTTTATCAAAGTACAGCTCCAAAGACACAATTCATAGCCTTGCTTTAAATACATTTCAAATAACAGAGATTGTAAGTAATGGTGTAAGTCTTACTTCCCGCTTCATTTTTTTTTCAGAAACCTGGTGGTTGTTAGAATTATTTATAGACTTCTATATCTTGATTTGCTAAGGCAACTTTTCAAAAAATGTACCTCTGATCCTGATTGGTCTACTGTTCCTCTGGGCAGACAGGCTAATATCTGGTGGTTCACTACAGCTATTACTTGTTCACATAGTTCTTGCAGGTATAAATCTTTAGACTTCTGTTTGGTCATCTCAACTACATGTTTCTTCACTTGTTCTGGATAACTCTGGACAATTTTCTCTTTGAGGTGCTCTAGAAGTTCCTGAGCTTCTGTGTCTATGCAGCAGTCATCATTGACATCAACAAGTTTTGAAAAGTTATCTTTACAGTGGTCCAGATCCTTCAGCTCCCTTAAGAACATAATTGATCTTGGCGTGTTCACCTTTAAGGCCATAAGGCCAAGTTCAATTTCACATTCAGTCACTGAAATTGCATGGATAAACGGAAACAACCAGAGCAGACGTCTTAGTCATCATGAACTATTGTAATATATTATTATTGTAACATATAGACAATCATTTGTTGATCATATTAACTTATACAGCACCAAAAAATCTGCCATCATAAGAATAATTTGAAAGGATACATTTTAATTTAAGATAATTCCCATACTTGAATACATGGGGGGGGCATCTTTAAAAAAAAAAAAAATCTGTCTTTTAAAAGAATATCACTGTAATATTTTCGCCTTTAATTTCAATTATTAAGTGTTGCATTTAAAAAAGTTCCAATGGTTAAAAAATATTCTAAAATAAAGTAGATTAGGTTAAAAATTGTTTCCTACATAATTGATAGATATCACATACCTGATTTAAAATACTTGTGTTTTTGTTCAGTTGTAATAAGCCCTTCTATGTGTGCCTCCATAGCAGCCGAGCGAAGAGCCTGGGAGATTTGCCTTTCCATGCTCCTCCATTTTTTGGAGTCCTGAGCCTGCAGATCTGCATGGGCTGGGTTAGTATCTCCATAGTGAGGGAGATGAACTGTGATTGGCTGTAGGATGTAAGTTGGTGGAACAGCATTCATGTCTTTCCAAAACCATTGAGTTAGAAGCTGAGCATCAGATTGATTCCTTTCAATTTTCTTATTTAAGATGTTGAATTCCTCCTCGCTGATGACTCGAGGGATGGGTCTGAAACCATAACGATTTCCAATCAGGCCCTGTGTAGTAACCAACATTTCGAAAATATTGAACCTATGCACTTTAGAGACTATAACTTTTCCTCTATACATTTTATTAGTCACAAGGCAAGCAAATGCACAAAAGAAAACGTATTTCATATTTAATTTTTTACAATTTTTACAATTTTTTTGCTGTTTTGGTGATTTAGAATTATTTTGGACTATCATTTTAACTAGTGTTGAAAATTTGATGCAGAAACCTCATCTGTCAACTACAAACTGATATATTTGCAAGAGGCATTTTTTGGATTTCTTGATTTTTTATTTATTCTTTTGTGATAAATACTTTATTTATTTTTATTTTATATATAAGATTTTGCTTTATGTTTTTGAATGTGTGGTTGGGAAATTATTTATTATGTTAACTATTTTTTGATCATTCATGATCCTACATGACCACATTTTTTCTGTTTGGACTTTTCTTTCTATACTTTGTGCGATATCCCATTTGCTTTTTGTGACTGTTTTTAATATTCTCCTACTTGTGACTTTATTTTTTTGCTTTTGTAACTTTTTTCGTTTCACCTGAAAGTTTGGCAAAGTTACCCTATTTTTTTTTTTTTTTGCCACATCATATTTTAGATTTCTTTTTGATTATTCTTTCTCCTTTTTTTCTTACTTTTTATCCATTTTTTTCCTGTATATATTTTGTTAATATTTTGTGTATTTTTGTATTTTGCTTGATTTCACCTGCTGTGTATTTTTTTTTTATATATATAACATTTGGTTACTCTCTACATTTTATATATTGTATATAACATTATATATTTTAAATATATTTCCTTCATTATTTTTATAATTTTTTTCATTATATATTTTTTTCTTTCATTTTTTCTAGTTTGCAATGTTTCATTTATCTTTTACTTTTTCTCCTTCCCAGATTTTTTCAACATTTTTCTACAATGTATTGTATGTTACAAACAAAATAAATATGTTTGCATATAAATTTTCAATGTGCATGTCTGCTTTCTTTGTATATTATTATTATTCACTGTTTTCCCTTTGCCTGCAAGATAGACTGCTGAAAGATCCTGTAGATATGCCTGGACCTAGGTCATGATTGGCTTCATCCTAGAGATCTGTGGTCAAAATAGTACAGTCTATGTTGAAGTGAGGGAATCCCCTGAGGATCTTTTCCTCTTTCATCCACCAATGCAGTGCAGTCTGTGGGCACCAAATCCTCTGTGACCAGTCTGGAGTGATCTTGTGGAATTGAGATAAAAAGATGCTCGGTGAAACCCGGAGATGCCATTATGCCCATGTGACCACGCAATAGATGGAGAAACGCTTCCCAGGAGCTGCCAATACTCTCTTGTAGAGATGTATTATCTCTCAGTCTGGACCACAGATTTTGATTTCTGTCTAGGGCCCGGAAAAGTGTTGATATGAGATCCCAGATCTGTTGATCTGGAAATAGACTGCATGTTTCCTCAGTAATCAACCAGCCATAATTTCTAAGAGCAAAAAAAAAAACAGAATCTCTGTCCCCTTTTGCTCCGAGAGTGTCTGTAGTCACAATCAAGATGTCGTCTAGATAATGAAAGATCATGACACCTTGATATTGTGCTGCCTTGGTCCATGGATGAAATGCTGTCCTCCCTCTCCCGACTGGGGACTGGAGATGTGGCAGCTTCTTTACTGTTAGCAATTTGCCATCGTTTCTCTGCCCAGTTCTTTTGGAGACCTAGCAACACCCTTGCTTGTTCTAAATACTTAAATTAAACATTTAGTTTTAATTATATCGTCTATGTATGCAATTGTGTTAAGACAGTATATAGATACTTTTTTTTTATTTTCCAGAGTATTTTTCCCAGTCAGGTGCTGAGGGTAAAATGGCAAGGTATGTTAGGAAAATAATGAAAGGAGGGCAGGAAAATTGGAGTGGAAGAGGAGGGAGCCCAGACCATTTGTTCTGTGAGGGGCACTGGCGGCACTGTTTCCCAGTCTAATTATAACGGTACTATTGCATAAAGCATGAAGTATACATCAGAATTGTTTACATAATAAACAGAGATAATTTTCCCCAGACAGGTTTGTTGAATCATTAGACACTTGCAGAGTATCCCAAGAGAGGTGTATTTTCTTTTACTTGTGTATATTAGGACAGGTAATAGCACTGTTAAGAATGACGTATATCATTTCTTAGTAATTTCTTAGTTAGGATTTACTAAATCCTTAGTAAAACATAAACTTTACATTTTGTCTCGGATTAAGAGTATGATTTAACATGTTTATTAACCCCTTCGTGACGCATGTTGCTTGCTTTCCAGACGACGCAAGCACCAAAACGTCACGATTTGTTCCTGGCCCTCACTCAACATGGCCTCATAGGACAGGTGGGATCCCGCTGCAAGTCCCTGCAGCGGGATCTGAGCACAGCTCATTGCGGGGAGCCGCGATGAGCTGTTAAATGCTGGATACACTATGCCGTCCTAGTGTCTTTTAGGCAGTGAAAATCAGGACGGTATAGTACGTCCTAGCGTCAGAAAGAGGTTAAGTGTTTGTTTCTTTATACATGGGTGCACAGAATGAGTGTAACATTTTTCAATTAGTAAGGCCAATAAGCTCTCCTGAGAGTGACATGTCACTCAGGCTCTAATCAAGAAAGATAGGATAAAGGTCATCTGTGTGTTTAGAAGATTACACACTCCAATTCTTTGGAAAGTACTGAAGGATTGCTTAGCTGGGTGCTGCAGTGCTGTCAAGGAAATTATTTTTTAAGTTATTGTCACTTGTTTTTTTCCTTTTGTATGAATGTTTAGAAGATTGAACTATGTTTTCAAGAGTTCCTGGCACCATGTCACCCTATTCTGTTACTTTACACCATCCTGTGTTACTCCTATATTCTCAGTCATTCCTAACTGAGAACTTTGTTTTATGAGGGAAGGAAAAACTCACAATAAAGAAGGGCCCCATCGATGTTCTCTGGCAGAACTCAATCTCTTTCAGGCACAGCTCTGTGGTCATGTGATCCACGGTAACATAATCTCCGACTCCCCAACGCATGTCTACAGCCTGTTGAAATAAATATCAGTAGACAAATCAGGAAGAGATTCTCTACTCTCAGTTTCATTCCAATGAAAGAAACTTAAAGGGTTATGTATAAACAATCGTAGATTGCACCAATGGATAAAAACAGACTCTTGACCAATTCTGGGTAGATTTAGGTTGTGCCAGCAGTCGTTGTGCCGGTGCAGACTATGTATAAAAAAAAGTGCAATCCCAGTTATACATACCAAACTCCTGGCACTTTGCAGTGCGAAAGTTTATATACATTATCCCCTTACTATCTAATGCCATAGTTGCTAACATAAGTAGTCAACATAACTGGATTGGCATGTCCTCGGCAATGAATGTAATGCACTTTCCTTCTGGAGTAGTACTTCTTACATTGTCGTATGTATTTTGTAAGGTAAGTAGGAGCAAGATGGGGGCTTTGCAGTTATAAAGGACAGTTTTAGCTTCCTGATCCACAAAATAGCTGCACTTACAACAGGAACTACATGCTATATTATATACAGCTAGGTTTAAAAGCAATGTATTGTATGTTAATACTATATAGTAGTGTATAGTATGTTAATATACGTTGCTATACCTAGTGAGTGCCGTGCAGCTATTCCACTATATGTGAATTAGGTGACTTGTTAATTAAACCTGTACCACGTTTGTACTAGGTACACTAATCACAGCATGTCATGCATGATGGGATGCCTGTGGGTAAGCCTAACTATGTTTTGGCCAATTCAAATAGCCAGAACCTCTAATTTATATTACGTACCTCAAAAGTCAGCCCGTTCTTAAGACAGAAAGATTGCACTTCAGGATAGGCCAACTGCATGAGTGCATCACGCTCGTCTGCCATATCTGAAAAACATACACTGTTACATAGCATCTAAACCAAGGTCCCATGATGTGACTTTATATTATGTTAACCCATGACAGGCCCTACAGCAAAAAAAAAAAAAAAATACAAGGTTATACGTTTTTGTTACTAAAGTTCAGAGTTCTATGATAGCAAGGGGAAAAAGCATTTATAATTAGTACAATGTCATTATCATGATTACGTTCACATAGATCCATACACTTGCAAGCAGGTGTCCATCTTTGCTTGGCACTATGTGTGGCCTCATCTGTCTATAGCTTTGCATCCAACTATAAATCAGAAACTATGCATAGAATCTAATCCAGAATTGAGCAGTCAAAAAATTGTGGGTATAACAGCAACTATGACTAGCAACATCTTATTCACAGTTTTAGATTCCATAAAAATAAAGTTAATCTACCTGATGGCCCCAGACCACATGAATAAATAAAATAGATGAAATTAAAATTATCTTTAGAAAACAAACAATGGGCATTCCACACTCCATACGGCAATACAGTGCTTTAATCAAGTGGAAGGTGCACAGTATGCATGGGAAAAGAGTCCACGCCTTATGTGTCTCGCGTACTGCTACACTTAATCTTAGCCTAGTCATTGAATGAACACAATACAATTAAATACAGTGTTACAACCAATCAGTGAAAATGTCAAGTTAGTTACACATTGATAAAATAAAAACAATTATACATATAAATAATGGTATCAAAGAAATTGGTGAAGTGAACTTCATTAAAAATACGTTGCAATAGGACAATAAAAATGTTTTTATTCTCCTATTGCAATGGATTTATAATTATCTATTTTAGGGAGACTGGGAGAGTCATTTGCTCAGCTCCCAGCCTCATTTTTTATTTTTTTACAAGAGGGAGTCAGGGCTACTTGACCTGGACCCCCAATGTATTTTATTCTTCTTTTAAATGTTTTTGAAAAAAATTTGTTTTTCATTTTAGGAGAAATACGACTATGTCCTTAATAGCTGAATAAGTCCCGAATTGAGCTTCTATCATCCCATATAAGTCGGGATGATAGAGGTTTGGTGTATTTCTGTTTTTTTTCGGTTTGGAATGCATTTCATGGTCAGATCAGGGCATATTCTATTCATAATTCAGCTTCCAATATGACCCTGATGTACCCTGAATCTTTCTGAACTTCGGCTAATTACTTCGGGTCCAAAGTTCAGAGTATATTGGGTAGACTGTGCAGGGTTTTTTTTTGTCTACCATAAGGTTAAACGCACCATACTCAATTTAATAGTAGACAAAAAAGCAACACAAATCTACAGTCTGCTGGTTCCTGGCATTTTTTCCCACATAGCAGACTGGAGTATTATGCAATCATCACGATTAAAATCCCAGACACATATAAAACATATTTTTCTCTACATGTATGGATTTGTTGGTAAACCTTGTCAGAGATCGTTTAATGAACTAATACAATCATTTTGAGGCCTGTGTACTAACGTAAGCCTATATTATTTACCTACTATGGTCATAATTGCTGAACTCTCCATGCAGAGAACAATGAGTAGTATAGTTTTTGTATAGGAGAGATTGGATATTTGTCTGGACATATTTGATGCAAAAGACTTTACCTGAAAAAGTGGAACTTATGAACATTCTCACAATGTTGGATGATTCTGTCGGGAGGTTGGTCTCATTCCCACGGAGAATATTTTTTGTGTTCATTTTCACTGATAAGATAAAGAGATAGAGAGTTAGGTAGATAAATAGATAGATAGTGACTAGACCCCATTCACTGCTCTCACTCCATGCTATTGATATGAAATATCTCCCAGCTGCCAATTTTTTAAAGGTCCAAAGAGTGGTAGTTGGTAGATTGATTTATTACAGTTTAAACAAATTATGAAATACTCTTTGATAGACTCATATTTTGTGTCAGTAGAAAGAGGAGCAAAATTAAGGAATGGGAAGAACTCACATAGTAACAAAAATAGATTAACCCCTTGCCGACACAGGATGGACTAGGTCCGTCCTGTGTGGCGAAGTGTTAATGACACAGCAAAACGAGCACGGAAAATGATTTTTTTACGCTTTCTGTGCTCCACCGGTATTGCTACAATGCTTCCATGTGGAAGCATGATGCAATACTAAAAAAAAACAGACGCCATTTTGATTGCTCCAGATTGCAATTGAAATTGCGGTCTTAAAGGCCCAGTGCCTTTAAAACTGGCAGCGCTGAAAACGAGCATAAGAAGCAATTTTAATCGCTTTCTATGGTCGTGCAAGTGTTTTTTTAGTGGCTCTGCAACACTAAAAAAAAGCACAATCTTGGTCACTCTGTGTCCAAGATGGTGCTGCCCTTCTAAGGGCAAAAGCACAGGAAGCAGGAAGTAGCAGCTTCCTGTGCTCTGGAGGCTGTCACACGATTGCCTCATCATAGAGGCATTCTGTGAATGCTATGCAGACTATCAGGCAGTGGGGATGCTCAGATGAGCATCCCCACTGCCTGATCAGATCAATATTTTACAAAAATTGATCTGACCACTTTGGATCTGCCTCCCTCTCCTCACATATTTTTTAGTGAGGGAGAGAGACAGATCAATGTAATAAAAATAAGTTAAAATAAAAAAAATTGCATGAATTGAGTCTTCCTAAGCTGGTGGGCGGTAGTGCGATAAAAGTCAGAAAAAAATGTAAAAATGTTGTCATTTTTTTTATTATATAAAATTATATGTTATTAGCAAAATAATGGTATCAAAAGAAAGCCATTTTTATGGCAATAAAAACAACATATGGTGTGTGTGGGTACACTAAATGAGAAAGAAATAAATTACAGCAAAACACAAACACTGCAGAAATGTTAAAACAGCCCATGTCACCAAGTGTCAGACAAGCCAAAATTGTCATGTCAAGGGGTTAAAAAAAAAGTTGTGTCACATACTCAAAAGAGAAGCTCAAGAGTGCAATAATATACTGAAACAAAAAATGAAAGATAAAGCTATATGTCATTATATTCCCACTGGCAAGGCTAAAATATAGTTAAAAAGTAATATTGGCACAATCCCCTTGGGCAGGGGTAGGCAAACTGCGGCTCTCCAGCTGTTCCAAGACTACATCTCCCATAATGCTCTTTCAGCTAAGAGGCTGGCCGATGAGTATGGGAGATGCTGGAGACAGCTGGAGAGCCGCAGTTTGCCTACCCCTGCCCTTGGGTTTCAACAGGACTACTCTAAAATTCTGGATGTGCCACACATTAATGTTGGGATACTCTCCCAATGTCACAGGAAAAGTAGAGATGTGAAAGGGAGGCTCAGGCATCCTTAAAGGCTGATGATTTATTATTTTACACTGGTATATTTCTCCACTTTGCCTTCTGACACGCAAGATTTATTTCTCTCCCAATTCACCTCCTAAGCCAGGGGTGGGGCCTCCAGCTGCTGATGAACTACATCTCCCATGATGCTCTTACAGCTAAGAGGCTGGCAGAGGAGTATAGGAAATGTAGTCCAGCAACATCTGGAGGGCTACAGGTTCCCCAACCCTGTCCTAAGCCAAATACATAATAACATCCTAGGCACAACAATTCCTGCATATAGAAAGATGACTTGCAATGAAAAGAAAAAAAAAAAAGCAGCCCTCCTAAATTCCAGCAAAATTGTAGTGTCAGCATACTTTGTTGAACTGTATATAAAAATATGAAGAGGAACATTCATTGACAAGGGGAGGCAAATTACTGGCACTTACTCTGTAAGTCATGGTTAGACAAAGTATTCTACCACAGTGGATGTACCCTGACACCTATCAGATCCCCACATCACTTTCAACTGTCCAATCTCTCAGCTGAATAGGTTCAAAACTTATCTTTTGAAAGAAATATGCAGCAAAAAATTATTTAGAAAGTTCCCCATTCAAGTCCGCATTGTAAAACCAACCCACTAAATGTCTTATACAAATTATCATTTAAATCTACCTCATGGTATAATGTGCCACTTCATGCGATCCTTACTTCATTTAACATCCACTGTTTTCTTCTCCATTCTCCAAAGCCTTGCCTATTGCCAGCTACATAATGTCATTCTCCCACTTCCTGAAACCCAGCCTGTGGTAATGTGATATGTATCTCCATTATCATACACTGCATTGTCACAGTCAGGAAAATAATGTTTGGTGTTCTTACGTTGTACCCCTCTGAATAACCAATGATAAACATTTTTTTAAAAAAATAGGGAAGCTAGTACCTGGAAAAAATAAAACTTTTTTTTGTACAATCCAAAATATTTAACCTATTTGTATAGGTGTCACATAATCAATCCATTACCACGTATCATGTTTTCTAGTCACACAATTATTGCTACACTGGTACTACTGACCCTTGCTAGCCTAGCGTATCGTAGGGTGCTTGCACCAGCAAAGTCCTGTGCTGGTGCAACAGAACATCAGTGTAAATGCTGAACAGTGACAAATTATTATACCTGGATTTTCTATTACCATGAAGTATTCACCTACTACAGTGATTGCAAACCTATGCTCTGAGGTGGCACTCGGCACCTGTCTTCATTGTCACAAACATCATATATGGAGGGAAAGGGAGCATATGGAAGCACTGAGGTAAAGCAGCAGAGTTCTGGGCTATTACATTACATTACATTACCATTTATTTATATAGCACCAACAATTTACGTAGCGCATGAGACAGAGCATAGAAAGGAACTACATACAAAGTTAGACATACTAGAACAGACTGGTACTTGAAGTAGAGTGCCCTGCTTGCAATCTTACAATCTAGAGGGAATGGGGTACATGAAACACATAAGGGAGTGAAGAGGACAGAGGGAATGTGACTGTGGGAACACTAATGTGGATGGTTGGCACTAGGTGGTTTTGGCCAAAGATTAATTGTATGCGTTCTAGCTGGATCAGTTGTAAGCTTCCTGATACTAACAGGGAGTGTGGACAGCGAGAGCTAGGTGGGATTAGCTAGAGGTAAATCAACCAGTATGCTAGTTGGATGGGTAGTAAACTTTATTAAAGAGATGAGTTTTGAGGGACTTTTTAAAGTTTGAAAAGGAAGGAGAGAGCTGGATGCTCTGTGGAAGGGCATTCCAAAGAGAGGGGGCAGCTTGGGCAAAATCTTGCCCAAGGCGCGAGTGGGCTATCTGTTCCCGGCGTCTGGTGCTCATCGACTCTCATTTAGACTGTGTGTCTGTCTTTCAGACATATATAGATTAAACGGAATACTGCATGTATTTATGCTGGGACAGACCTGAATTTGATAAGACAGGACCCAAAAAACAGAAGTGTTCCAACAAATTCAGGACAGTTGGCAACTATGAGAAGAAGTAACTAAAATGAGGAGAGAGAGGGAACATAATGCATAGGAAAACTGCAATTTGGGATCATTAACATAATAATGATGACTCGGTCTCAAAGACCTTTGGCATCACTGGCCTAGGACATATTTAAACTTAAAGGATGCTGTTGGTGACTATAGATGACATACATTTAACCTAAACATACTATCACAAATAGACTAGCCAGCATTCATACTTTGGGCACATATACATGGTCTTGTCACAGCATCCACACTTTTACCTGGATAATCTGTTTTTGTCTTCCAAATAATTTTCAAGAGGGTAAAACAAGTAAAGTAAAAAAAGTAAAAGAAAAAGTAAAGTCCAAATTTCAATGTTATAAAAAAAAAAATCACTTCAAATTCAGATCACTGGTTAAAAACAAAAAATCAAAATAGTATCCCTGGACAGAAAACAATCTTGGTTTAAAAAGTCTATAAAAAAACAGAAACAATTTAAAAAAATGAAATGCAGCATTGGGATATAGTCAATGAGACATTGCAAAAGGTGCTAAGAAGCATTAGAAACAGTTTACCAGCTTTTCTTTGCAGTCAAATGTTGTGAGACACGCAATGCAAGTAACATTGTCCCATCTCTATAACAACAAATGTTTTCTCTCGGGGTAGAGTTTAAATTAATCTTCGGGGAGCGGGAGGCCTGCCGGAGCTCTCTATTCATGTGTCTGGCTTGTGAACACACATACTCGTAGCCATTGTGAGATGGACAAGTTTAACCTGTTCTGGTAGTCATGATACTCTATGAAAAAGCTATGTTGTCGCTGACATGGTAGCCGAAGATGCAGGAAATACAACAGTTTACCACTGTACGGTTGTAAAACAGCCTGCTCTATTATTACTTTTATTATTTCACTTGAAAATTGTATGCATATTAATATGCACTCTAAAATCTCCAGGAAACATGCTTAATTTATATTCAAAATCAAATATAATGTCACGTCAGCATGTGTTCCAGACAGTAGGCCGTACCTTTGTTCAGGATTATAATATGGCTTACTGCACAATTTGCTGTAATGCGTCACTCAGTGGCACAAATTACTTTTGATGGCGCAACTTGTATCACACGTTGGCATCAGTTATGTTAGCTTATGTGCCAGCGTAACATTTAACCAATAAAACAAATTTCAAACGTTACTAAATTAATGCTGGGATCAAGTATAAAACAAACATTAACAAAAGTATTTTCAGAGAGGCTTTCAATCATTGTAGGAATAAAATGGACGCACACTTGGATAGTTTGAGTATAAAAGTATATCAATGTTCAAGGTACAATAGTTTTAATAATCAATTCAGACAAATACTATTTTTTAGTAGTTAAAATGACATTACCCAATTACTTCCCAAAATACCCAAAAAATCATTAATAGAAACAGTAATGGCAAACACAATTCAAGTGAGTTAAAACAAAAACACCAAGAACTGATATATGTCTCAATGGTATCTGTATTCTGACCTCAAAAAACTATTAACCCCTTTGTGATGCATGTTGCTTACGTCACAGATGACGCACGCACCACCATGCCACGTTTTGTTCGTGGCCACCGATCATTAGATGATCGGTAGCCAGGTACACAATGGCAGAGACCTGATCAGGGTCTTAATCAACCCTGTGGGTCCCTGCCATAAGATTGCGATACCTTCCGACGTCACACGTGACTTCACGGAGGCGTGCCCGAATCCACTTTGAGCATCAGCTACTTCTTCCCTGTCAGACTGAGTCCACTTTTAATAATCCCAGTTAAAAGAAGACATGTAACAAGACCAGTGCATAAGTGCAAAAAGTGTAACAAATAGTGAATGGTATAAAAACAACAGATGTTTTATATATATATATACATCCCCAATAATATTGTTGTTAATATAATATTTTTTAATGATAAATATTCATTGTATAATGGGGTGTAGATAGCAGGCTGACTAAATAGACGCACTCTATGGTTGCAATAGTGTGAAAAATATATCTGCAGACTGTTAATAACAAGGTCTAATAGAAGGTCCACCTTATAAAGAGCTCTCAATAGACAATTTGTATTCTAGAAAATGATGTTTTTATTGTCATAAAAGGTGCAGCATATAAACAGTGAAGACGTAGATCTCATTTGACAGACACACCTTCATAGCAGAAAAATATGTGTATTTAGCCTAATTTTGGCATTATTAGTGTTTGATATTTGTACTGAAACAGCGCAATAGATCTCTTATAATGAAAAATTACACTTTAGCCAATTTGTAGAAAAGTGGTATATGCCCTTTAAAAATATAATATGAGGCCAGACACTGATTGTAATCAGTTAACAATTTTGAAAAAGATGTCCAGACAAAACCACGTTCCTTGAAAGTGTGAACAATTAAGTTCAAGTACTAATAATGGCAGACTAGCCTTTATGTTATTGACGTACTGAGAAAATGTGTCAAATTAGACACTATTGGCTACTAATTAACTAGGCAGTTAATCACTGGTGTGAATAGAAGGGAAAAAAAAAAACAATGTTTCCACACACAGTTCACACCTATACAAGTATTAAGATGTTGCACGATATAATTAGCATCTAGTTACATAGAAACATAGTTTAAGCACTCATATTAGCTTTCACACAGATCAGCAATAAAGTTGAAGGGTCATGCTTGTTATAAAGTAGTGATTGTCATTGAAGTACTAAGAAAATGTGTCAAACAAAACTAGGTTTTCTTGTGTGATGGCTGTGGACCAATTCTTCTCTTAGATTAGATGATCTTCTGGAAGTCATGTGAGGCCTATCACTGAAATAGGGAAGAAGTTTCTCATCTTGGGTCAGGACTGGCCAGAATCTTTCCATAATCGATTTTACTTTGTGCCAGCCCCTGTCAAATGTTCCAATACATGTGATCAATTGAGACTCATCCTTTTCCTTTGGTACAGATAACATTGTTTTTCTGAATCTGATTTTTTCAATACCCTGTTAGGGTATCCCCTATCTCGGAATCTCTGTTTCAGGTTCCCATGCCTGTTGTCGCGGACGGCTGTGCCAGGCAGGGACAAAGCAGGGTCTAGGAGCAAGCCGAGGTCAAAGGACTGGAGAGAGCAGGATAGTCAGGATCAAGCCAAGGTCAAAGGACTGGAGAAAGCAGAATGGTCAGGATCAAGCCGAGGTCAAGGGACTCGAGAAAACAGGGATGGTCAGGAACATGATGAACAGGAATCAAAAACACAAGCTAGCAGAAAATAAATGTACCAGCTCTGATTGCTGGGAGGATGGGGTTTATATAGCTCCAGGGCTCATTACTACAAGGACCTACACCTGGGCGGTAGGTAAATAAGAAGACAAAGTCAGAGAGATAGCCACTACTGCTACATGAGGAAATAGAACCAGCAGGTGGCGTCTGGAACAGGAGCAGGGAACAGGAACCACAGGAGTCAGGGTTCGAATCCAGGTAGATAGTTACACCTGTTTTACAAACTCTTCATTGCTTAAACAATTTCTTCTTAGTCTCAAATACTGTCCTGTATGTATGCTCCTTTTCAATGGAATAGGGTGGAAACTGTCCTCTCTGAGTAAGTTGTTTGCGGTATACTGTGGTGGACAACTTGCCTTCCTCATTTAGTGATATAAAGTCAAAAAAATGTATCTCATATGTAAGGTGTAAACCAATGTTGTTGTTATTCACGTTATTTACAAATTCAATGAATAGTTCTTTAGAACTGTCCTAGATTAGCAGGATGTCATCTATAAACCTCTTCCAGGTATGTATGTACTTAAGGAATGGTTTTAAAAGATCTGACTTGCTTATATCCACCTCCCATTTCCCCAGAAACAGCTTAGCCTAAGTGAGTTAGCAACCCGTGCCCATGGCTGTTCCAGTAATTTAATGATAAATTTTGTTTTTATACCAAAAGTAACTTGTGGTTAAGATAGATTCGAGGCGTGTCAGGACCATAGCAATCTGATCTGGATGGATGTTCAGCTCTTTGTTGAGTAAGTATTTACAGGCTTCAATACCAAATTCCTGTGGAATATATATAGGGAATGTACATGCAAACTGCATGGTGAAACTTTACCCCCTATACTGAGTCCATCAATTAATTTTAGAGTATCCTTAGTGTCTTTCCAAAAACATCACCTTTTACATTATTTTGCTCCCACTCATACATCAGTCATCACTTAGACCAATCCAGCATCAGTTTGTTTTTCTTTTATTTCACCATGTCACATCTAACATCGTCTGTCACACTAAGTAACACATTGCTTTCATTATTTATATGGGATTTCTATTATTTATTATTATTATTTATTATTTTATCCATGCCTTGTTGTTTAAATAACAAGTTCACAACCTTTTAGAATTACATGGATCCTTTGTTTGTTTGCATTCCAGTCAGTTGTTTATTTATTTATGTATTTATTATCAGTTTTTTACCTGGGTCCTGGACGTATTTGATTGCTCTGGCTCTGAGACAACCATTTGTGCAGCGCGAGCGGAGGAAGCTCTACCCCCTCGCACTCTGACCCTGTTAGAAGGATATACAGTTGCAGCAGCAGTGGGAGCCACAATCCCTCTCCCTGCAGATAAAAAGTAAACTAGCAGGGAGGGGGAAAACCAAAATAAAGTTTTTTGTGCAAGCGTGACTCACTATGTGTGTATTTGAGAGTGTGTAAGTGTGACTCGTTTGTATGACTCTCTGTGTGTATGTGAGAGTGTGTAAGTGTGACCCTCTATGTGTGTATGTGAGTGTGTGTAAGTGTGACTCTTTATGTTTATATGTGAGTGTGTAAATCTGACTCTCTATGTGTGTATGTGTGAGTGTGTAGGCGTGACTGTGTTTGTGTAAGTGTGACTCTGCCTGTATGTGAAATGTGTGTGAATGTGTTTGCGTAAGTGTGACTGTGCGTATGTGAGAGTGTGTGGGTATGTAAGTGTGACTTTGTGAGGTGTTTGTTTTATGAGTTTTATTGCTGGAGAATCTTTATGTCTGTATGTATGTGTATATATATATATTTGTTCTTTGATGAAACATGAATGTGACCCACACACAAATACATTTGCGGTGAAGTGGCCCACTGCAGAACAAACTTGGACACCCCTGCCATGGTGTCTTATTTGACACATTTTCTAAGTACTTCTTGAAATCGCTACTTTATAGCAAGCATGGCCCTTCAACTTTATTGCTGAGCTGTGTGATCTGAGCGCTTAAACGATTAAAAGTAAGGGACTACATGCTAATTATATCGTGCAACAGGCTTAATCATTTTTTATGTGTAAACTAAGTGTGCAAACATTCGTTTTTTTTACTTCTATTCACAACTGTGATTAACTGCCTAGTTAATTAGTAGCCAGTAGTGTCTTGTTTGACACATTTTCTCAGTAGTTCAATAACAATTCTGCCATTATTAGTACTTAAAGGTGTGTCTGACAAACGAGAACTAGTTCTTCACTGTTTATATGCTGCACCATTTATGACAATTGAATCATATACTTTTCTACAGACTATAGATTGTTTATTGAGGGCTCTCTATAAGGTGGACCTTGTATTATTATTAGCTGATGCTGATATCATTATGAATGCATCAAAGATTGTGCCGGTAAACTGAAAAAAGATGAATTATACTACTTGTTTGTAGTAGGCCGCTATGCTACACTGGCCGATTCTGCTGCCAAAATTTCGACACTGGCACTGTGTTCATTGACACCTACAAGAAGTCTCTACCTGATACTCCATTGAGTTAGATCTCTCCATATTGGCAACCTATATCTTTTGTAAAAAATATATATATATAATTTTTGATTATCGGATTATTATTTTTTTTTTTTATGTGCCATGCTTCTAATGTGAAAGAATTACTGAGTCCCTTTTGGGACATATCCATTATATACTATTTAGTAAATAAACTGCTATTGCAAGAGGCATACTTATTTGTTTTGGTGGATTCTTTACTTTGCTACTTACTTACTTACTTTTTCAAAGGATCTTCAGCTATACAACAAGTGACTTATGTTTTATTGTTTTTCTGGCTATGGTTTTTGGTTAAACATATTCGTATGTTCTAACTACTCTTTTTTTTATTCTATACATTCGGCTAGCCTTCTACTGTTACTGTTTAACACAACCGTTACTAAAACAATCTTCATTGTTACCATGTAGTAGTAGCATGCAAATGATGCTACAAGAGTAATAGAACCTAAAACAAAAATCCACAAGGATTTCTCACTGATTCCATATACAATACTTTTTGCTTTTGTCTGCTTGAAAAAAGGTGGATCATGGGAACAGTAGGCATTATGCACTTTATAATGGCATAACCTTATGGAGTGCTGTTTAACCCCTTAGTGACAAGACATTTTCACCTTGACTTTCCCTTGGTGACAATGGCTGTTTTGACAATCCTGGGGTGTTTGTGTTTAGCTGCAATTTTCTTTTTTCTCAGATACTGTACCCACACAAATGATATGTGTTTTTTATCGTCATAAGAAGGGCTTTCATTAGACACTTTTTCTAACTTTACCCTAAAATATAATTTAGACAAATACAATCATTAAAAAAGACCCCGTCTAATTAGTTTCTAAATGTTGTCCCGAGTTCAGAAATATGCATGTTTCCATATTTTTCGGTATCTTTTTGCGAGTTATGGGGCAAAAACCAAAAATAGTGTTTTTTCCCCATATTGACCTTTTGACCCCAACCCCAACCCAAAATGTAACCTTAACACTAAATTTAACCCCAACTCTAACCCTTATGCTATCCCTTAATATATTTTAATTTTAATTTAATTTTAACCCTATCTCTTATGCTAAAAAATATTTAATTTTAACCCTATAGGCTAATCTAACTATATAACCAGTTTTTAATTAATTAAATACTTATTTTAAATTTTTTCCATTGCTATGCTGCTTAACTACCACTAGGGGCAGTCAGGTAGCATGCTGCTCCGTCAATATGGCTCCCACAATCGCTCCGTGGGGCGATCGCGGGGGCCCCAGAATAGAAATTTCGGTGCTGGCTATTGCCTCGACATCGAGGCAATAGACCAGCACCTTTAAAGCGGTTTCCGCTTGATTCACCGCAGGACGTGCCAGGCAACTGATTTAACTGATGCTAAATGATGTCCTAATAAGTAAAAATCACACAAATATTATTTTTGTTTATTTATTCAAATATATATAATATGTTTTTCTGACAGTCCCTTTAACTTGGAACTGTCCCCGTAACTTGGAACAGAAAGCCGTACTTCAGTAGTGGGGAAAATAATAGAAAGCATGTTAAAGAATAGAATTTTTTAACATCTAAAATCGCATGAATTTCACAATCAGAGATAACATGGGTTTACTTCAAGGAGATCATGCCAAACTAATCTTATTGATTTTTTTTGATTGGGATACTAAAATAATATATCATGTTGGCGCAGCAGACATTGCTTACCTAGATTTCAGTAAGGCTTTTGACACTGTCGCTCATATGAGGCTTATCAATAAACTGCAATCTTTGAGTATGGATTTCAATATTGGTTTGGCAAAATAGCTGAGTGACAGGCAACAGAGGTTTGTAGTCAATGGAGTATATTTGATGCAAGATCTTGTTACTAGTGGGGTACCTCAGGGATCTCTTTTTTTATATTTTTTATATTGCAGAAAGGTCTTGTTGGTAAGGTATGTCTTTTTTGCTGATGATACAAAGATTTGAAACAGGGGTGATATTCCTGGAGGGATAAGCCAAATGGCAAATGATTTAGCTAAACTCGAAAAATGGCCAGATCTGTAGAAAATGACATTTAATGTGGATAAGTGCAAGATTATGCACCTTGGGCGTTGGTAGGTCTTAAAGGTAGAAAGACAATGTAATAGAGCAGCAGGAAATGGTAGCAGAATGCTTGGTTGCATAGGGAGAGGTATTAGCAGTAGAAAGAGGGAAGTGCTCATGCCATTGTACAGAGCACTGGTGAGACCTCACTTGGAGTATTGTACGCAGTACTGGAGACCGTATCTCCAGAAGGATATTGATACTTTGGAGAAAGTTCAGAAAAGGGCTCCTAAACTGGTAGTAGGGGGATATGATAGAAACATTTAAATACATAAAGGGAATCAACACAGAAAAGGAAGAGAGTATATTTAAAAGAAGAAAAACTACCATTTTACTAATAGATTGTGGGGTCAGATCGTAAATCTTATGCTAGCGAGGTACAATTTTAGACTGAATAAATTAGCAACTTTGTATTTGTGATAGAATATTTCTTCACTTAATTCATTATATTTTTTTTACCATTCTACTCTATACTATAAAAGTAAATGTTTTGTACTCAGCTTCTCCTGTTATTCATATTGTGATCAGTTTCTGTTGCAATTGGTTATGTTTCATAATACAATCTTCTTTGCTTTCATTGCAGTGCTCCCTTGTGGCCATTTCTAAAACTTCATGTTTATCATGTATCTAATTGACGGCAAACCGTTTTTTTTAAATAACATTTTCAAAATGTTCCTAATGCAGTAACTGAGAGTCATTTACTTGAAGCATAAATTCAGTTTGTTTTCAACAGTGCCCTTAAATACAAGTCAAATACAGTCTAAGGTGCAAAGACAAAACATATTTGGTACACCAAGATCCCAACAACTCTTTGAAAAAGTTTGGTCACGCCGTGGAATGACTGTTTTAACATTTCTGCAGTGTTTATGTTCAGCTGTAATTTCCCCCTTTTCATTTACTGTACCACACAAATTGTGTATAGTGTTTCCACGATAAGAAGCGCTTTCTTTCGATACCATTATTTTAATCATATAATTTACTATGAAAAATAAAATATGAAAAATCTTTTACACTAAAAAATCTAATGTAAAACCTGCAAAATATTTGTCATGAGTTTGGGAGCACGGCATGTATTATTTTTTGTTATAAGTTAAATAAATATAAGCAGTACATTGCTCTTTCCTAACAATTTTTATTCCAGAATTACCTAAAGTGACATTGTAGTGCCAACCCTAACATGAACGTAAAAAAAAATCTAAGGGGCATGAGCAGGCTGTCCATACTGTAACTAGTCTCTCGCTGCCGCTAGTGGTGTATCTTGGTTTTGTGCTGCCCTAGGGAGACAAAATTCAGGCACCCCCCTACCCACGCATGACATGCCCCATAACCCACATCACCCCATTACATGCCCCATCACCCCCATTACATGTCCCCATCACCCCATTACATACCTCCATTGCCCCCATCACATACCTCCATTGCCCCCAGCACATGGCCTATGACCCCCATTATATGCCTCCATTAACCCCATCACCTCCATTATATGCCTCCGTTAACCACATCACCCCCATTACTTGCCCCATCAACCCCATTACATGCCTCCATTAACCCCATCACCTCCATTACATGCCTCCATTAACCCCATTACATGCCTGCATCACCCCCATCATATGCCCCCTCACCCCAGGACTTACCCTGATCCCTGGTGGCTAGTGGCAGGCAGCATGGTGTCCTACCATGCTGCCTGTTCAGCTCCCCGTGGTGGGAGTGGATAGGTCACATGACCCAGCGCACGTGGGGTCAAGTGACCTGTCATCACTCCGCCCCCCCCCCCCCCCCAGGAAAAAACACACGGCCGTGATCTGCTGCCCTTGTGTTTTTTCTTAGTTTTTTTTTTTTCAGTGCTGGGGGGCACTGCCGCCCCCAAAATATGCCGCCCTAGGCATCCGCCTAGGATGCCTCGCAGTAAATACCGCATTGCCTGCGGCTGTTGTGGGGTATAGAGAGACTGAAGTTGGGAGGGACTAAAGCTTTGAAAATATGCAGTTCTCCTGTACCTTAACAATGAAAAAAATCTAACAGCGCTTTAAATTCAGTGACAGCCAATAAGGATGACTCGTAGCAAGCATAAGCAGTGTCCGTACAAGGATGCTAGGGACCGTGGCAAGGTCTGTAAAACTCCACAGAACATCTTTAAATTGTCCACCACAGACTCCAGTAAATGTCCACCACAATCAATATTGGTACCTACTCCTGGCTTGGAGAGATCGGTATAGCAACAGCTGTAATTCTATTACACTTTATTTTCAGTTTTTAGCATATAGAAATTGTTGAGGACAAAACTGAAAAGGAAGATCTTTTTCTTTTCAAAATTTACTTGATGCAGCATATACTGTATGCATTTTTTTTTTATTTCAGACACTATAGGGGAAACTGCCCCTTTAATATCAAAAGCATAAAATATGACTGAAAGCATGTTTGGTTTTAGCAGAAGTGCCTAAACACATCCAGTCGCTGTGATTGGCAGTGACTGCATGTGACAGAGGAGGCCTCCGCAAAGATGGCAATAGTGTCTCAGTGTATTTTTTTTCTCTGGGAACTAGTATTTCTCTCTTCTCTCTCTCTCTCTCTCTCTCTCTCTCTCTCTCTCCCTCTCTCTCTCTCACACACACACACAAGATCAAAGTGAGGATTTTGTCAATCAGTGTTCACAGCAGTGTCATTTATTGTATTTTTTGCATTTATTGTATGTGATTGCTTATAACAGTGATCACATCAATATATGCAAAGAATAATGGTTGATTCTGGACTTCAAAACTGTCAAAGCAACCAGGATGACCTCATCCCATACATCCCCCAAAATTTGGGAGAAGATGGCAACAGATTGTGATATGTCTCTACTCTTACGCTGAACAAGGAACAGGGTTTGGGACCCACGATGCAGAACTCTGGTTATCAGAGGGAGTAACCCAGATCCTGGGGCCACTACAGAGGTGTTCACCGCAACTGTTAAGTATCAAGGGTTTAGCCCAGGATAAGAGCAGCCAAGGACTTGTGTGGCTCTGATGGAACCAGAATACTGGGAAACTATGATGGTGCTGAAACTTGATGGAGAACCTGCAGGAGAATAATCGGTATCTGGAGAACACGGAGAACTGGAAGTGAGGTGTGGTACCATGACAGGAACAGGTGGAACTTGAACTTGATACTAAATCTGGAACGAGGCGTTGGATAGGAACCAGAAGTACTTCTAAGGGAATAAGGCAGGACTGGAAGAAACTGAGGAGTAGAGGGTGAATAAAGCCGAGGTTGGGGCAGGCGGAAAAACTCTGGCGTCAGTGAACAAGCCAAGGCCGGTAACGGAATCTCAGGAGACAAAACAAGGTCAAAGAGCAAGCCCGATCAGTTACAAAAAGCTGACGATCAGAGAACTCAAACTAGGAGACAAACTCACTATATAATAACAGGCAAGGAAGGAAAAGGAAATAGGGTATTTAAGTATTCCTGAACTATAGGCCAGACCCACAATTAATTAGGAACAAAAAAAGGAAAAGGTATAAAATACGGTGATATACCTCTAAGTAGCACAATCGCGGTGGACATGTTGCTTCGGTAGGCGTGGTCGAGGCAGTTGGTGCCGGAGGGGACCCACGTGGACGTCCTCTGCGATGGGAGGACATACAGACATGAAGGAACCTCCATCAGAGGCAGTCTGGAACACCCCTCACCTGATTTGCATAGGGACAGAGGGTGTGAATGACAGTTTAGTGAGGATTGTCCTGTCACTTAAACCACCCCATGGGCGGGCCTGGTGGCCATTGTTGCTTTCCTGGATACCCTCACTCACGAAGATTCCAGGAAAGCCAAAAATGGCACTAATCGCACGAAAAAATTCTGCAATTGCACCGATTTTAATGGCAGCCTGTAAAAATGTTTTTGCATTGTTCGTTGTAGAAAATCATGGCCACATAATTATTACATTTTATAACATTTCATTATAGTTGTACATTTGCAGAGGACATACATACAAACCACCAAACCCACATGAATATATTAGTTTTCAACAAAATAAAAGCTGTGTTTTCAGTCAATGATTAATGATAAAGATAATGTTTATTGCTTATAACAGCAGTAAAATACATACGTTTAGGACAAATGAGGCTTCTTGTGTGCTGTTATAGAAAATAAAAAAAATGATTTAGGAAAATTACCAATCCAAGATTGCAGCACTAATCAAGTTATCCTTATGGGTTGGAAGGCTGAAAGGTACTGTTCTTTTAAGTGAAACTTGGTTTTGTTTCACATTTGCAGATTCTCCTTGTTCCCTGTTTTTCAGATCAAATTCTTTACATATTATCATATGTCACTGGCTCTTTCTGATTATACGGATACAGAGAGATGCACAATTACTCCAAATCAAACCTTTTTGGTAATCATTCCAGCAGCACATAGAAATCTATTGCTTTACCGGTGTTCTATCATCCGAATAAGGTGCCAGAATCATTTCCATAGTCTTACCTTCAAGTCGTATACTATTCACAGTTAAATAGTGGGCAAATTATTTTAGTCCCAGTATTGAGAGATCCAGATGAAAGTCACATAAAGTTATGTTCATAGGTTGATCTGGGGATCAATCATTACTGATCTGAGAATTCACATTCTATTGTAGCCGTGTAATCTAATGCTTCAACAAATATTTCCTCTTCTCTGTATGTCTCCATGTACTCCTGCTCTAAAAACACTTCATTCATGCCCTCTCTTTCGGTCATAAACTCTTCCTTTCTCTGCGACTTTCTCTTCACACTTGACACAGGAGCTGTGCTCTTTCGCCTTTCCATTATAACATTGATCTCATAAACCAGAACAACTGCCAGACAGATCACAAATATCTAGAAAAAGGAAATAATATGCATTTATTACTTTTTTTTTAAAATCTACCACATTAACGATGCTTTCTTGTGCCTACTGCACTAATGGACCACTGGTCATTGTCTGTACAGAATGTTATTACAAAATGGAAGCTTAACAGTTGGTGCCAGAGAAGGCCAGTTTAGGTCTGAAGCATCACATATACACTACTGTTTAGTAGTTAGGGATCACATTTCACTAAAATCCCATTTGTTATGAATAATGGTGATTGCGCCGTTTTTATAAATCATGATTTTTTTTTTATACACTGGCTGCGCCAGCACAACCACAAAGTAAGTAAACGCCAGATGTGGGGCAGACTCCCGAAATTTGTCTGTTTATACATAAGTGCACAAGCCGATAGCCCCATTATTTGTCGTCATCCGCATGTGCGCCTCGTTCATACATAACCCCCAATATGTCTAAATGGTGAAAACCAGCTGGAGTAGTAATGGTGACCTAGGCAATGATCGTAGTACTTTTTTAGGTGAAAAATCAGGAAAGCCTTTCTGAAATATTTTAAGATCATATACCATTTTAGTGTCCACTTACATTTTCCATCCTTGTGGGATAATTTATCCAAATAAAAAGCATCAATTTAACAATTAAATGCTAACTATAGAGCACCCCCCCCAAAAACCCCACAGCATTCTATTTGTCTTGAGTAAACTGTTTAACTTCCTCAAACTATTGCACTGACTTAAGTCTTGTCAAACTGACCTGTGGGCTCCATAACAGAACACAATGATCTAAGCTAGATATGAACAGGGGGAAAATGGGGGCGCTTGCCCCACCTGGATTTTCGAAAAAATAAATAAAGGAAGTGCCCTCTGCCGCTGCCCATATGACTGTCTCACACGGAGACAGTCAAGCGGACAATAGCCAGCTGGAAGCGGCTGCCGAAAAAAAGAAAGTAAAAAAAACAACAAAAAAAAGCCCCACTGACACCGGATATGACGTTACGTCATACCCGTTGCTGTGTTTCCCTCCTCCATGCAGGAGGGAAGACTTCATGGAGGAGATGACTGGGAGACAGAACAACAAGGAGGTAAGTACTGGGTAAGGGGGAGGAGGGTGGCAAATAACAAGCAAAATACTGGCATATTGAGTGTCAAAACAATACTGGGATATTAATTGGCTAAATAATACTGGCATATTAACTGGCTAAATAATACTGGCATATAAATTGGCTAAATCATGCTGGCATATTAATTGGCTAAATAATACTGGCATATTAATTGGCTACATCATACTGGCATATTAACTGGCTAAATGATACTGGCATATTAATTGGCTACATCATACTGGCATATTAACTGGCTAAATAATACTGGCATATTAATTGGCTAAATCATACTGGCATATTAACTGGCTAAATAATACTGGCAT
Source organism: Pelodytes ibericus (assembly GCA_036172795.1). Lineage (NCBI taxonomy): Eukaryota > Metazoa > Chordata > Amphibia > Anura > Pelodytidae > Pelodytes > Pelodytes ibericus. The sequence goes on from CM069860.1 coordinate 32,524,084, forward strand.
ATTAATTGGTTACATCATACTGGCATATTAATTGGCTACACAATACTGGCATATTAATTGGCTAAATAATACTGGCATATTAATTGGCTACATCATACTGGCATATTAATTGGCTAAATCATACTGGAATATTAATTGGCTAAATCATACTGGCATATTAATTGACTAAATAATACTGGCATATTAACTAAATAATACTGGCATATTAATTGACTAAATAATACTATTAATTGGCTAAATAATACTGGCATATTAATTGATTAAATAATACTATTAATTGGCTAAATCATACTGGCATATTAATTGGCTAAATCATACTTGCATATTAATTGACTAAATAATACTGAATGAATGTGTTTATGACTGACTGTATGCTGTGTGTATGTGTGTGTGATTGATTGACTGACTGACTGTAAATGTGTGTATGTGTGACTGACTGACTTTATATGTGTATGTATGTGTGACTGACTATGTGTGTGTATGCGTGACAGACTGTATATGTGTGTGTGACTGACTGTATGTGTGTATGTGTGTGTGACTGACTATGTGTATGTATGTATGACTGATTGACTGTATATGTTTAAGTATCTGTGTGTGTATGTGACTGCGTATCATTGTGTGTATGTGCTGTTGTATGGCTCCTATATTTTTTAGCTGGCTCCTAAAAGTCAGTTAACTTTTTCAAGCCCTGATTTAATAGGCAAACTGACTGTTGCATATTTTAATGGCAAAGTGACTGTGGCATGTTAATTGGTACCTGACAGTGGCTTATTTTAATTGGCAAGGTGATGCTGTGGCATCACCGTATACCAACTGCATGCTGCACTGATAATGACTAAGCTTCTCCACTTAATAACATTGTCAAAAAGAGGCGCAGCGCAGCATGGACGATGGTAAAAGTATGCCCCCCCCCTGAAAACATTTCTGCGGATGCCCATGGAACAGTTATTTAGAAAGTGGAGTTAGTACTTCATCCATCGTCATATACCTATAGTTCTTCTCAGTATTCTACTGGATAGTTAAAAAGACTGGACTTAAAAAAGACAATATGGAACTAGAGAAAGTGCAGAGGAAGACTACAAAACTAATAAGGGGAATGGAAAGTTTTAGTAATGTAGAAAGGCTGGCAAAGTTAAATTTGAACACGCTATAGAAATGGTGGCTTAGAGGGGAAATTAAATGTTATATAAATATTTACAGGGCCCATACAAAGGGCATTCTAAAGGCCTGTTCATTAACAGAACAGTACAAAGAACAAGAGGTCACCCGCATTAAGATATGGAATTCACTGCCTGAAGAAGTGGTTCAAGCAAATACGTTTGATGATTTTAAAAGCAGCCTGGATACTTTTTTAATGCGCCTGAGCATAGAGGGCTATGCATGTTAGTATGGGCATAAATATTTATTTAGTGCTTGTTGATCCAAGGAGAAATCTGATTGAAGAAGGATTTTTTTATCCCCCACTGAGAGCAGAATTCAAAATTGCTAAAGGGGTTTTTATTTGCCTTCTTTTGGATAAACAGCAATAAACATTGGATAGGAAAAGGGTTGAACTTGATGGACACAAGTCTTTTTTCAACCTAAACTACTATGTAGCTATATGTAAGACACAAAGAGTGTTTTTACTTACCTCTAGGAAAATTAGTCCTGTGGCCATGCCGCCAAGGAAAAGTAGATTTCCTCGCCCCCAACTAACAATCTTATTCAAACAGCCATCCACGTAGATTCGATCCTCTGCATCCCATCGCTTGAGATTTTGGGTCTCATATCCACACATTGTATTAATCACATTCTATAAGGATAACTTGATTAGTCATAGAATTCTGGTGACAATTAATATACAATAGAGAAACATTCTATTACAGGTGGATATGAGGGGATACTGAGCAATAGGAAACGTTATGCAGAAAGGAGACAATGATTAACACACAATACTTGCACCTTATTACAAGATTGCAGCAGAATGTTTATTCCCACAAAAAGCAGTATATGGCACCATTTTTAAAGAAAGATTATACTAAGGAATATGAAGAGATCCAGGTATTTTATAGGAATTTTTAGGAACATGTGTTAATGATTTTCCTTCTAGAATTTATCCTACAGGGCTTGACAAATATAATTTTTTAGAGCACTCTCAAACACAGACACAGAGGCAGTCGCACACACACAGATGCAGTCGCACACTCACACACAAAACAGCAGTTTTGGGGCTTTAAAAAAAATAAAAAGATTCCCCCTCCCTGCTGTATTATCTCATTGCACTGGGGCATTTCTGATTCAGCCTGGTCTGTGCCACTCACACAGGCACAGACCATCTCCACTTGTTGTTCTGCTGAGCATTGAGATGTCATGTGACACCCAAAGCTTAGACATTAAAGCGTGGTGCGTGAGGGGGCGGCCAGCACAGGATTTGCCCCCATGCGCTGTGCTGGAAACACAACATTTTGGCAAGGAATGCCATGTGGATGACTACCTGGCGCCCAGGATTTATCAAGCCCTGCCTTAATATATATTTTACTGTTTTCTGTCCTTTGGAGCTAAAATACAAGCATTTTTATTATCGTAACAATCTGGCACTAGTAAATACAAAGGTTGATGCAAATTAATCATATTTTTATAAACAACTTGCCACTAATATGTATTGCCACAAGTTGACATATTTTGATATTGTAGAAAATGTGAATTTTTTTAAGGTAACAGATTTTAAACAGGATAAATAAGTAACAGTTTTGCAATTATTGTTTGCTCCACACTATCTGGTAATACCTTTCCTTTTTCTTTGATGCAACAAGAATATGGCACCCCACAGCTCTCCAGGCTCGGGTTGTTATCTGCACAGTAGAAGTAGATATTCAGGGACCAGTCTGTGTACGTGTTCACTCCACAGCATTCAAACTTCAAGACAGAGGGAGAATGATAGTGATATAATAACCACAATGTATACCACGCTGTTTCAATTAGCTTTTCAAAACCAGAATGGTAAATGTTATGGCGTACAATCCATAAGAAAAAAGTTACTGGTCCACCTACACACACACATATATGGGCATATAAACATAATATATTTATATATTATTATTGACTATTGAGTTATGTAACTTATATTGACAGTTCTGACTGGTAAAAAAAAAAAAACTGTAGTTTTGTCGGTTTAATTACCTATGTGAATATATAATACATTAAATGGTCGGCTCAGTTAGCTTAGGGCTACTCAGAGATCACCGAAGTGATCTGGAATCGGCATGAAAACAGGCCAATGTGGCCTTGTCCCCATATTTACTGGCCGCTTAAAAGGCCAGATAAACTATTTTTATTTATGAAAAATTAATGTTAATATACAAGTACGCCTGATCCTTAGATACCAAGGTGACAATTTCAAATGTTGCATTAGATTCATTCAAAACAACAAAACATTTTCTACCTGTGAAGTAATACAAACATTTTATATATTCACTTGATATTTTAAGCATTTGAAGGATAACTATATTCCTGTTTTACAAAATAGAAATAAAAATATTAATTATATAATTTGAATTGTATAACATACAATGTCATCCCCTGGAATTCCTCTCCAGCAGTGCTCTCTGCATGGGGAAGCTGCAGCCATTTTAGTCATCCTTTGGTCGTTTTTGATCTGACTAAAGGTCGACTAAAATGTCTGCCTCCACCCCATGCAGAGAGCGCTCCTGGAGGGGAAGAAAGTGACTGAAGGTGTATTTTACACATTAAAAAATATATATTTTATTTAATGACCATACATATTTGTATTTAACGGCTTCTTCACTATTTATATGAATAACTCTAACTCACACACAGGAAAGAAGGAGTAAGACATTTTAGCAAATCTCTGCAGACGCTAACATTCCTTAAAACAAAACTGGGCACTGCATTTGGCTGCAGGCAGGACAAGAAAGAAATAAGAGAAGCTGAACTGGTCATAGAAGTGGCTCAGTTTATAAAGCTGCTAAAACCTACCTGAAAGAGGTGAAATTTACTGTAAAAAGATGTAGTGAAACCTACAACTAATTTCTTTTTTTAAATGCTGTGTCAGCTGTATCAGCATCTCATAACTGAAGACACCATTAAAATTTATGTAGCATTTCATGTAGTGAAATTGTGGCAGTCATATGCATGCACATTTCTCATATATATATATATAATAGTAGGAAATAGCAAACTGTCAGACAACAACAAAAAACTCAAACCAAACCAAACAAAAAAAAACTTTTATAAAACAAGGGCTATTAATAATAAGCATTATTAATAGAGATTCATGATCCAAGGAGAAATCTGATTGTCCTTTGGAGACAAGAAGGGATTTTTCTCTTTAAGAGGCAAAATTTGAAATAGCTTCCTTAGGGGTGTTTACCTTATTTTGGATCAAAAGCAGGAATGATAGGTAGATGGGTTGAACTTGATGGACGGATGTCTTTTTTCAACCTAAATTGTTATATTATTATACTATATGGGCTTAATAGGCAGATGTAAGAGGCTCCACTCAAAATAAATCTGTTAAATAGTGCTAGCTAATTCTTGAAGATGTCAGTCTAACATTGGCTCTGTAAGGTAAAGTAATTTGTACCTTGGCTAGAAATTGGGAATAAACATGTTGCCGACTGTAGGCTTATATACCACGAAATGAGTAGGAAACAAAATTCTGTTTCTACCTATGTTTCATTTTGGTTGCCTTTAGTAATTTGCCCCATCTGTATTTTTGGTAAATGATGGACTGATCCCGAAACATGTCACTCTCATTAGGATATTTAAGATATTTGGACAATTCAACACCTCTATGACGTTGATGGTCTCTCACCTTTTTTTGAATGTAATCAATAAAGTTTTGAAGATCCAGATCCTCTCGATATCGAGTGATTGCTGTTGACATGACCGATGCAGCTTTTTCTAAAACCTGCAAGGGCACAATAATATTACCTTTATTAAATAATTATTAGTGCAAGTAAAGAAGAGAATGGGACAGGGTGCGCTAATGATCTGTGTCGAGTTGAACAATACAATATGGTACTCTGTACTCAGAGTGGCCTATCTGTACATGCAATGTGGCCAAGAGCAGACAGCTCTCTGTCTTTTGGACTTTATCTTCCACAGAGGAGAACGCATTACTTTTGGCCTACGGAGAAAAGTACAATAAAATGGCCGATTTTGCATTTGGCCAGGCCCTGGCACAAAGGAGGGAAACCCTAGTGAGCTGCTAAGCAAACTCACCAGATTTATCCCTGCACAAAGTATAGCTAAATTGGTGAGATGAAATGTTCATCTCTCCTCAACTCCCCTCATCTCACCTGCAACTCACCTTTTAGTGAATAGCCTCATATGACTTCCTCCATTGTGTTACCTGACCCTGGCTTTCCTGACTGTTCTACTGGATCAGTACATAGTTAGTACATCATATACCTGTTCCCTTTGCATATAGTATAGGAGCAATGACAGATTTGTGTCAAAAGAGACACATAAAGGTATATTATCGCATTGTATACTGCCAACACCACACATGGTCACGTTTTGAGGTGGAGAAGTTACAGCAGACCTATATCTTGTGGCCTCCTGCAGCAACCAACAACTGATGGCCAACACCAGATGAATTTCCAGTCCACTCTTGAAGTGCACATATCTACCTTTTTGCTTTCCATTCTTTTTATCAATAATTATATACCAGAGCACTAATAAAGAATTTAAAGTAGAGTTTTAGTAATAACTCCATTACCTGGTTAGAAATTAGTTTGAGAAAACCATGAGACTACTTTTGTCCCACCTTCTTTCCCCACTTTTTATATTTGTCTAGTAGAGGTGTGTTGACATGTTAACATTATTCTGTTTGGAATCGGTACTAATGATCTAAATAAAGAAAGAGTTAAAGGGACTGTCTGGTGCCCAAAATGCATATTCCAAATATTAATGCATATTACTGTGCTTTCAAAGTACTTTAAAATGAATATTTTACACTTTGCATTGCTTAAAATATAGAATTCTTACAGCTAGTTGAAATTGTGAAATGTCAGCACTTTGCAAGAAGCCAGGACTAGCTGAGTAAAAGAAAAATTCCTTTTTGGTTTTTGCTGCAGGAACCAATGAGAATAATTTCATTCAAATGAATGACATTTCCTGTCTCTCTGCGGAGGTCATCAGACAATGTATTGCAGTGTTAAGAGCTCCTGCTGTATAGAAGAGCAATTTTATCACAGCCCACACAATGTATTATATTCCAGGAGCACAGGACTAAAGTTACTAAATGAAACAAAACTGTATATGCTCAGAGTTTATATAAAAAATTTGATTTATGCAGGATGCCTGCATCAAATCACACTGGAAAAAACTTGTGCACTATCCAAGCAGTAGTCTTCATCTCTCACAAAAGGGAGTTTGGGGGACTAGACTTTACCTTTAACATCTGAAAATTGCCAATGGATCAAACCATTTTTGTTAGCTGAAGGGCTGCTTATGGCTATAAGGATTTTTTTTTTTTTGTGTGCATTTGTTTATTTATTTACATAATTATTTAGAAGTTAACAGTGAGTAGAGATTTCGTGGTGGGAAACATGTGGATGGGCCTTTAAAAAAGGATTTATTTTCGTTTTTCACATTAGCTTCTGTGGGATTGAGCATCCCTTTGCTCGTCCATGTATTTCTACGGCTTATCTGATTACTATTAAGTAAGCTAAAGTTATTTTTCAAATTTGAATAGCAGTTTAATCAATACTGCCCTGAAGAATGCCTTTTTTAAACTGTTATTAAAAAAAAAAGATTGAAAGATATCTCATGCTTACAACCATTCATGGTCAGCTGTCACTATGATGTTCACCATCATTTCCTCTCTGTGTTTCTTTATTACTGAAGAAACAGGTGCTTACCATTCCAGAGAACATGAAACCGAGAATGGCTGCCACGAATTGCAGGATCAAAACGATGAGCAGCAACCAAGCAAACTGTAAGACAGAATGACAGCAACTGTACTCAGTCATCTCAGAAACTAGCTCCATTCTCAAAATAACTTCTAGATGGATTTCTCATAGGGTTAAATGATGTCCTATGCATAAATGCATGGGAAGAACCACCATGTAATAAGAGACATGAACACTTCCTTTGATTTCCCCTTACGACGAGCAGTATTCTCTATACAAAAGCCATTCCTCTCTATTCACTATTATTTTCTTCTTTTTGTATAATGAAGACGGAAGGGTCTATTCACTGAAAGGTGAGCTGCAGGTGAGTTGAGGTGAGACGACAAGAGTTGCAGCCAGATGAACATTTTATGTCACCATTTTAACTATACATTGTGCAGGCACAAACCTGGTGAGTTTCCCCTGCTAAGTAAACTCACCAGGATTGTCCCTGCGCAATGTATAGCTAAATGTATAGCTTAAGAAAACATTTTCAACTCACCTCATGTCATGTGCAACTCACTTATTAGTGAATAGACCTATGAGTGTTCTAATCACATCTCTACATTATAAGTTTGCAAGCAGGGGTATGTACCTCATGCATCAGTCTGTCTCTTTTCATCTACCTTAGCCTGTAATTAATTTCATGCTTTGTACCAAATTGTTGGTACTAAATAAATAAATGTTAAATGTATTTTCCATTCATTAATGCATTTTAATGTTTTTTCAAAGTACTTTAAAGTGCTGTTTTACATTTTGCATTGCATAAAATATAAAAGACTACCAGCTAGAAGAAATTGTGAAATTACAGAGGTTTGCAAGAAGCCAGGGCTGCCCACACTAGCTGAGTAAAAGTTAGGGGTTTTTTTGCTGCAGGGACCATTCAGAATAATGCCATTCAAATGAATGGAATATCCTGTCTCTCTAGTGATGTCATCAGACAATGTGTTGCACTGTTAAGAGATCCTACTATGTACAAGAGCAAGGTCATTCAGTGTAATCACTGGAGGAGGGCTTGAATTAAATATTAAAAATGTGACTTATACAAAATACCTGCATCAAATCAAACTGGAAAAAATCCTGTGCACTATACAAGCAGTAATCTTCATCTTGCACCAAAGTGAGTTTGGAGAGTAGACTGTCCCTTTAAGCTAATCTTCTTGTGCCAAATTAAATACATTGTCCCCACATTACCCCCTATGGGATCATAGACTATGACTGTGACATTCTTTTTACATTTGCAGGATTAAACCCTCATGACCTTAATCATAACATAATATAACATAACAGTAGCTGGTAACCTAAATATATTCATGATAGCCCACTGTGGTATGGATCAGCACATAATGTTACTGTATAATAATCAAGGCTTTATACTGAAATCAAATTCAGAAGTCTAAATACAATTAACGCATAAAGCTGAATGCTGAATACAAACATAAGCTATCAGTCTGCTAAAGTTTCTATCTATTCTTCACCATGATCTAGCCAATGTTGAAGCTATAACTTCTGCTAGTGGGCTATTCCATCTAGCCATCACTTTTTCAGTGACTGAAGTGACATGCACTTACGATTTTGAGTAGTAAATGTATATCCCTCAGGGCTCCCATGCATCCAACGAAGGTTATAGCAAACATTAAGATTCCTACCGCCATCAAAATGAGAGAGGGGTCTGTGATAAGAGTATCCACGACACCTGGCGGGTAATATGGAATCAATTAGGTGACAGATTAATTACTACACATCTACACATTACTATTGGTGCTCTATATATTTCATCCCACTGTAGGACCACCTATATTTGAGTACATTGACATAGTGGTGGGCTAAGCATGACCATAAAGTGTGTCTAAATCTCCAGGTGCTTTTAGAGAGGTTAGTAATTTTTAGTTGTGTGCTGATATTTCTATGTATTGTATATACATTTTGGTCACTTAAGCAGCACACTATGACGGGACTGTTTTGAAAATGTTGTACCCATCGCGACAATGATTTTAACCTGTTGATGACAGGAGGATGTTCCTAAGTCAAAATAAGTGGTTGAACCAATCAATTATCACTTCTGCCACTCAGATAGGGTTACTGCAATGCCTCGATATCTAGGCATCCAGAAACACTGAATATCAATCCACATGACCGTGAAATGATACTGCAATCTGACCTGTTGTGGGCAAGAGCTTTGGAAGTGATCACTTCTGTCATTCTGTTTCTAGACTGCCTCTAGGTTTAGGGTTAGCAACTAGGGTGATGATTAGGTTTGGGGTTAAAAGGTCCCTATAGGAGAAAGTGGTTAGAACAAAGCAATACACTACTTACAGTTATTTCCCTATAACTTGTAAAAAAAACAACAACAGGAAAACATGTAAACATGGGCTATTCCTAATTCGAAAACGTTTGAAAGCCTTTGTCCAGAACGGTGCAACATTGTCCTTCCTTAAGGGATTAACAATGGTTTTAACATTTCTACAGTGTTTGTGTTTAGCTGAAATTTCCCTCTCTGATGCATATTATAAACTGTTTTTTAGCACCATGGAAAGTTTTTTCTTTAGATACCATTATTTTCCTAATATCATGATATACGATAAAAAAACATAATCATCATATAGGATGATTTTTTTTAAAAAACAACACTTTTTCTAACTTTTATATGAAAAATCTTTTACACATCTACAAACGTAAACAGAAAAGCTGGCAAATAGATTCTAATATTTGTCCTACAGTGAACTTTTGATCCCAACCCTAATTATCACCCAAACCCTAATACTAATCCTAACACTGCTCTAACCCAAATATTGACTCTAACCCTAGATTTAGGTTTAATTTGAGCTTCTTCGTTTTTTTGTTTTTTTTTTACTTTTTATGTTGCTGATTGCCTCTAACTGGCTGGGTTACAACTTTAAGCACAGTTCTAAAGGTTATAAAAAGAAATTATGGGAATAACTATAACTAATGATTTGTAGCAAATAGTTACATGGTATGTGTTTCATTGCAATATTTGAGGTTCAGCTTTATCTACTCACGTTCTTCACTGCTGAGTGTAGCATACATTCCCACAGCAATCATCATTCCGCTGGCCACCTGCACAAAAAGAATGGGGTGTTGTCTATCACTTGGAAAGACTGAGGCTCATACAATTATTGCTGGTCGAAGCATACTTTTTAAATCTTCTCATACCACCAGAGAACATGGCCCTCTCATAATTGCAAACTGTCCTGGAATTCGTTTTTTGCTCCTACCTTGTCAAATTCGGGTCTAAACTGCCTATGCTGTGTATTCAGGTGTGCACAAGTAGCAGTGCTTTTAAACTATAAAGACTAAACGATAAACACGCTCCAGACACTGTTTACACACTAGCTCTAGTTCATTTGGTTGGAGCTGGAGAGGAAACACATGCAACAGTAAAGTATCCCAAATGATAACTATACTTGCAATATGTGCATACATATATTGCACAAGAGTCTGTACAGAGCACACATTTGAAGGGTTTTGGCATTATGTAAACATCTAGGATTGACAATCTTTTTACTGAACACATACATTTGACATGCATGTGTGTCCAGTGGCAACCATTTAATTAATCAAGGAAATGATCCCATTGGAACTATCTTAATTAATTAATTGGTTTCCCGTTTGAATAAACATGAATTATGATAATGCTTAGATAATACTCCTGTTAGAGATCCTTCCATCTAAATAAACATGCTAAATAAGGATTAAACGATTAATTTGTCTACGCACCACACAAGCAAGATAAGCCACTGCAGTACCTCTGCTTAATCAGACATTCTAAAGAATCTATACCCAGAGTGGCTGAATTAACCAAAACAGATCTGTATGCGACCCTTGAATCCACAACCACCAATGTTTCCCGGAACGCTTTAAATGATTAGGGTAGGTATGCCCCCACAATAAATAGGTTAGACGAAGGGCAGGCACAACATGATGGGTAGCTGGGTAGCTCTCTGTAGCTATTCCTGTATCTTCCTCGGATGCCACATATGGTCCTTTGGTTCATTGGTGTCGGTGACACAACTGTACCATGGGATCAGAAATGAAAGTAGAAGGGGTTGGGGACTTTATTAAATCAAATAAAGCTTAAACTAAGTCCCCCCCCTCCCCCCCCCCAAAAAAAAAAAGTTTAAATAAGTTAATAATTGATTTTAAAACGTTTAGTTGTCCTTTAAGGAATAGCACAGATTACAGGAAATATCATTAGGCAACCAACCGATGGTCACCAGACGTGAAATATTGTACTTCCTGTAGTACTTTCTCACTTTGCATGCGAATATACACTTACTATTTGGAGTTAAGGCATATCTCTCAGGGCTCCCATGCACACAATTAATGTGTAATGTCAAGTATTATATAACATTTAATATACGGTATTTTAAAATACAGGTTTGAATATTAAAACAAGATGTTGTTTTACACTTTCAGTATAACCTATCTACAACTCTACTCTGTGACATTGCATTTAACACAAGTACCTCTCAAACAACCATTATTCTTCAACGTGGTAAACAGTAGTATACTCACCCAAAACACATAACATGAAACAAACAGACAATATTTAGCAATTTGGCTGGTCCTCATGTCGCCTGTGATTGTATGGAAAGCAGGCGTCTTGGAATTTCTCAGAGCACTACTGTGAGGTAAAAGGAAGGAGAAACGGATAGCTGTAGGAAAAGGGGTTGGGAGGAGTGTGTAAACGAACAGGCATGTAGAATCATGTCATATGTACGCTCTTAACTTTTGTTTCTATACTATGACCTAAACCAGAGTTTGCGAGAAAAAAAAGGGTGTCTACATCGAAATTGTTTATTATTGGTAGGCATTAGGTAAAGAAAACTTGGATCAGTCTGCCATTCACCTTTAAACTGTATGCCAAGTAATCAAGTGCTTGTAGAATAGTTTATGTGTGTATGAACTATTGCAGTGTGTTTAACTTATTCCTCTCATCTGTTGTACCTAAATGTATGAAGGTGAGACTGAAGATTTTTATCTCACAAAACTGTTTAACCAGATGTGAAATTCATAATCAAAACAAGGAATGTGCTTTTAAAGAAGAAATATTACAAACAAAAGGGGTCAATATACTTTTTTATAAAACATCTGATGCAACATGTCATACTTGAGGTTTTTTTTAAGTTTTAGAAATAGAAACCAACTAGAGGAAATACTTTTAATGACACAGATTGTGGACAATGTATTTCATATCACTTAAAGGGGAATGTAGAGAATAAAGAATTATGAGAACAAGTAATTATCAAAAATTAGCTATGCATTGTGTAAGAGAGAACAATTATATATGTCTGTGGTCACATGTTTATGATATCATCTTGTGGCTTGATATGCAAATTATATTTCCCATTGAAAGAAGTTAAATTGCATATTAAAAAGCAACAGATAGCATAAATACTTTTAATACATTTCGGGGTAGATTATAAAACTTTAAGGGTCATAGAAACATAGAAACATAGAATGTGTCGGCAGATAAGAACCATTCGGTCCATCTAGTCTGCCCAATTTATACTATATAGTGTAGACATAATAGATAAATTTGAGGGATCCCCGAAATTCTGCTACACAGTATGCTGCATTTCGGGGGCCCATTCAGCTATTCTGGCTAAATTCAGAAACCAAATCCTTGGAAGGCATTCGAATCGGAACATGATCAGCATAAAAACTGTACAATTTTGGCCACACAATACGCGGCAATCAAGCCCGAATACATTTAGGGGATGATTGCCACATTACGGATATTACAATTCGACTATTTTTAGAAACTTTAAATACAACTGAACGCCAGGCTGGATCATAAAAAGAGACAAAAACATCCAGGTAAAATATAGAAAGCTTTATTCCAGACAATAAAATAACAGGAGTGCAGGGAACAATAAGCTTGACGCGTTTTGCACCAAAAAGAAGGGCTTTATTAAAAGCAGTCTAATATGTTTAAGCCTCTCCAACAAACAGATTAAAATAATTAAGAAGAGCAGCTGAGAGTTGAGAAGCGGGGACCAGTGTGAGTAGTTCATCAGCCAGAATTTGAACCCTAATTTCTGTGTTTGCTGGTGCATGCTCCTGTTCCAGATGCCACCTGCAGGTGTTATTGTATCATGTAGCAGTAGTGTTATTCTCTGCCTTTTCCCTCTCTGTTTCCTACTGCTCAGGTGTTGTATTGATGAGGCTATATAAAACCTCCCAGCAATCAGAGATGGTACATTTTGTTATTTTGTTGTTGCTGGCTTGTATTTTGGATTGCCCATATGTATTGTTCCTGAATCCGGATAATTCCTGACCATCCTGCTACACTCCAGTCCTTTGACCTCGGCTGTTTCCTGACAGTCCAGATATTCTCCTGTCCATTGAACCCAGCTTGTTTTCTGACCATTGAACCCAGCTTGTTTTCTGACCAAAGCAGCTGCCCGGGCCCCCAGGAATAAAAAGGCCTTGGCAGGGCCGGCCTTAAGTGTTCCGGTGCCCTGGCATGGCCACCCCCATGGTGCCCCCCTCTACCCTCATATCTGTCTCCTTTCCCTCCTCATGCTTGTCTCTATCCTCTCCCTAGATGTATGTGTCTCTCCCTTCCCATGTTTGTCCCTTTCCTCTTCATTGCCATGTCTGTCTCTCTTTAAATCCCCCATATCTGTTCTCTCTACCCCTCCTCCCCCGCCTCTGTTCTCTCCTCCCCCGCCTCTGTTCTCTCCTCCCCCTCCTCTGTTCTCTCCTCCCATCCTCCTTTCCCCCCCCCCTTTCTTCCCCTCTCTCTAGGATTTCCGATACCCTGCATTATCAATAAGCATGGGGGGCGCGAGCACTTACTTATGCTTTTTTGTTTTTTAAAGGGCCGGGCCCGGGATGGGTGTATCGCCGGTCCCCCCCTGATAGCGGCCCTGATGACTTGTGGGAAACCTAACAAGGCCTCTGCTTGTGGGTGCTCAAAGCCAGAGGCTCCCCTGAGAGTGCTCACCCTGCACAGGGCTTTGAATCACCGACTACCCCTGCATCTGGACTCCAACCCATATTGACCCAGAAGCCTGTTACACTCACACAGAAAAAGAATTACCTACGGAGGAGAAACAAAACCTCCGGTGCCAGCTAACTCCACCCATTCATACATGATTAAGAAAATTTTGTGCGAATAAATAGTTATTTTACAAAATTAGTAGATATACATAAACCAAACATACGGAAAATTAATTAGTTATGAAAAAAGCTCCGATTTTATTGTCTGGAATAAAGCTTTCTATATTTTACATGGACGTTTTTGCTTCTTACTTTGGATGATCCAGCTGGCGTTCAATTATCTCTGTTTCTAATCAGGCTGTAAGCCAGCCTTCCACACTTCAGCGCCCAAGGAGAGGCTTTACATCCTGGATTGCATCAAATGAGGTTTGAGCTGGCCACATTTGTTAAAGTTTGGACTATTTTTAGAAGGCAAATTGAAATGAAAAAGTTTAATGAAAAAATAAGTAAATAAAAGCCCGCCCCCTGCAAGCAGACTTGGCCACTTTCTCATGGCGGGTTCACCGCAGCAATTTGAGCGCTGACAGTTTAGTGCGACTGTTTCGGCGCTGAACTGTCAGTGCCAAATACTAACCCCTTTATAAAATAACCCCCTCTTACCTGAAAATACCCCTAACCCCAACCCTAAGTCTCAAACTAACCTTACTATTAACCCAGAACCACGATCCCTAATACTAGGGCCAATAAGATATTGGCATGTATAAAACGAGGTATAGATTCACGGGAGGAGGATATCATCTTGCCTCTTTACAAATCAATGGTAAGACCTCACCTTGAATATGCAGTACAGTTCTGGGCACCAGTCCTTAAAAAGGATATTAAGGAACTAGAAAAAGTGCAAAGGAGAGCTACAAAATTAATAAGGGGTTTGGAGGATCTTAGTTATGAAGAGAGACTTAAAAAATTGAATTTATATACGTTAGAAAAAAGGCGTCTCAGAGGGGATATGATAACATTATATAAATATTTGCAGGGCCAATATAAAGAGCTCTCCAGTGACCTGTTCATTAACAGAAAGGTACAAAGAACAAGAGGTCACCCCCTCAGACTGGAAGAGCAAAGATTTCATAGACAGCAAAGGAAGGGATTCTTTACGGTTAGGACAATAAAGTTATGGAACTCACTGCCAAGAGAGGTAGTGCTAGCAACCACAATAGATACATTTAAAAATGGTTTGGATGTTTTTTTAGGAAAGCAGAACATACAGGGCTATTAATAATAGAATAAGCATTAATAAAAGAGCTTATTGATCCAAGGAGAAATCTGATTGCCTCTTGGAGTCAAGAAGGAATTTTTTCCCCCAGGAGGCAAAATTCGAAATAGCTTCCTTAGGGGTTTTTTGCCTTCTTTTGGATCAAAAGCTGTAATGATAGGTAGAAGGGTTGAACTTGATGGACTTGTGTCTTTTTTCAACCTAAATTACTATGTAACTATGTAACTATGTAACTATGTAGGCCCTAAACCTAATACCCTACTACTAACTCAAATTAACCCTAAACGAGCCCTAAAACTAACTGACCCCAAGAATAAATAAAATAAATGTCCCCATGGATCTTATACTGGACCGTGTAAATGGATCAGTTGAATTTGGACATATTCTACATGCTCATTGTTATTCTGCACCTTGTAAGTGTTTCCCTAGCTGAGGTCCAGTATAAGCAGTGGTGGGATTCAGCCGGTTCACACCGATTCGTGCGAACCTGTTACTAAAATTTCACAAGTTAGCTGCACCGGTGCAAGCCGGAGACTAGGGCCATGTTAACGTAGGGGCAGATGGAGCTGCCGCTCCAGGCCCCTACTTGAAAATAGGCCCAGCCATTACTTCCGTTGCCGTTAAAACCAGTACGATGTGATCAGCACTGATCGCATAGTACAGGTCCGTCTAACATGCGGCCCTCCGGACACAGAGGTGGCCCGAGTGACATTGCCACCGGTAAGCCGCACCTCCGAATCGCATCTCAGCATGTCTTGCGCAAGGGGTGAAAGCTCTGAGCCACCTAGAGCGTATTCGGCCACTCAGAAGAAAAACGTAAGATGGAACACCACCTCTCCCTGCGAAGTGAAAGGTAACCATGCAGGGAGGAGGACAAAAAATAAATAAATAAAAAATCTCTCTTTCTGTAAGTGTTTGTGTGTGTGTGTGTGTACGTAGGTACGTACGTACGTAGGTACGTACGTACGTACGTACGTACGTACGTACGTGTAAGTCTGACTGTTTGTGAGTAAGTGTGTCTATGTGAGTGTGTAAGTGTGTCTATGTTACTGTATGTATAAGCAGTGGTGTGTCTTGATTTTGTGCTGCCCAAGGCAGACAAAATTTGGGCACCCCCCCACCCAGGTTGCACACCTACGACATGCCTTGTCACCCACGTTGCACACCCACTACATGCCCCATCACCCCATTACATGCCTCATCACCCACATTGCACACACATTAAATGCCCAATCACTGCATTACATGCCACCATCACCCACTTTACATACCCCCACCATGTCCATTACATGTCCCCATCACCCCGATTAATTGAAAGGAACTAAAGCTTGCTGAATGGTGGGAGAGGGAGCGAAAATGTTTGAAGCACCAGAAGTGTGCTTTAACACTTCTGGCAAAGTGCCGCCCTAGGCCACCATCACCCACATTACATACCCCCACCACGTCCATTACATGCCCCCATCACCCCGATTAAGTGAAAGGAACTAAAGCTTGCTGAATGGTGGGAGAGGGAGCGAAAATGTTTGAAGCACCAGAAGTGTGCTTTAACACTTCTGGCAAAGTGCCGCCCTAGGCCACCATCACCCACATTACATACCCCCACCACGTCCATTACATGCCCCCATCACCCCGATTAATTGAAAGGAACTAAAGCTTGCTGAATGGTGGGAGAGGGAGCGAAAATGTTTGAAGCACCAGAAGTGTGCTTTAACACTTCTGGCATAGTGCCGCCCTAGGCGAGACTGACTGTATGTGAGGTTGTGTAAGTCTGATTGCGTGTGTCTATGTGAGTGTGTAAGTGTGTCTCAGGTTGTCTCTATGTGTGTGTGCAAGTGTACATCTCCCGCAGCCATTTGTGCAGCCCCCAGCCAACAAACAGCTCCCCCAGCCATATATATTTTTATATTATATAAATATTACATAAGCCTGATATATATATATATATATATATATATATATATATCATATGGCTGGTACATATAATATTTATATGATTCCATGTATAAAAATACATCCAAATAATCAGAATAATCAAATACAAATACAGTTCATTAGAAAAAAGGGTCTTTGCTGCATAATTGCGTTGTGCTTTAATCAAAACATACCACACACGAGATTAATATGTACTTTGCATACCTACAGTGTCAGATTGTGGGAGTAGAATATATTTAGAGTTTTAAGTTTAAACTCACAGCACCCAGATTATGCAAATGCAACAACATATACCCAGATTGAGTTTAAATGAGTGAAAAATGACATGCTTTGCATCTTACATGAGTACAATGTACAAACTGTGCCCAGTTTACAGGAATGCAATGTATACTATTGCCCATGTACCTCTCATACACACTCTGCTGCTCCATTTCCCCCTCATACACTCTGCTGCTCCATTTCCCCCTAACACACACTTTGCCGTCCCACGTCCCCCACACACACACACTCTGCCGCCCCATGCCCCTCTCACACACACTCTGCCACCCCATGACCCTGTGCTGCCCCATGTTCCCCTCACACACACACACAAATTGAATAAATTTACTGCCCTTTGACATAATATTCAGGATCTATGCATTTACTGCTCATTGCCATGATATACCAATGTATTTATGTATTTATTGCTTCATTGGCATGATATACCAAGTTTATGTTTAAGCTCTGGGGGGGAGGGTCAAGATCAAAAAGAAGCAATGGTAGCTAGGGTAGATTGGAAGGTGGGTCTAGCTATGGGAGAGGAGGAAAGCAGTGGTGGGGTCCATATAATTAAACCTGCACACATTAAGTGTTTGTCAACTAAACAGAAAATGGGTAGTAATCTCAAATGTCTTTTAGCAAATTCAAGAAGCTTGACAAACAAAATGGGTGAGCTGGAGATACTGGTAAGTGCTGAACAGTATGATTTAATCGGAATCACAGAAACGTGGTGGGATGAGACCCACGACTGGTCAGTTAATTTACAAGGTTACTCACTTTTTAGAAAGGACAGAGTAAATAGAAAAGGGGGAGGGATTTGTCTGTATGTAAATCCTAAATTAAATCCCAGTATTAAAGAAGGTGTACATGATGTAACTGGAACTGATGTGGAGACACTGTGGGTGGAGATTAGCTTAGACGCTAAAAAGAATCGCATATTACTTGTAGGTGTATGCTACAAGCCACCAAATATTAGCATTGATGGAGAAGATCAGCTTTTATTACAAATTGAAAAGGCTGCAAATATGAATGAAGTTCTAATCATGGGAGATTTTAATTACCCAGATATAGATTGGAAGTGTGGCACAACTAGTTCAGCTAGGGGCAGCAAGTTTCTGGACCTGCTTAATAACAAATTTATGGCACAATTAGTAGACACCCCAACTAGAATGGATGCCTGTCTGGATTTGGTAATAACAAACAATGAGGAGCTTATCTCAAACATCCAAATAAGAGAACACTTGGGGAATAGTGACCATAATATGGTCTCATTTGAGATTAATGCAAAAAAGCAAATTGGTAAATACGCCACCAAAACACTTAATTTTAGAAGGGCTAACTTTGATGGACTAAGGGCATCGATTGAACATTTAGACTGGGAACGATTGTTTTCTGGACTAAACACAGAAGACAAGTGGAATGCCTTTAAGCACACATTACAAAAGTACACATCCCAATATATACCTTTGGGAAACAAATGCAAAAGACACAAATCGAAACCAATGTGGCTTACAGGTAACGTGAAACAGGATGTACAAAACAAGAAAATGGCATTCAAACATTATAAAAACACGGGATCAGCATTATCATTTATAGAGTACAAAGAGGCCAACAAAGCCTGCAAAAAGGCAATTAAAATGGCTAAATTGGAAAATGAGAAAAGGGTTGCCAAGGAGAGTAAAACTAACCCCAAAATGTTTTATAAATATATAAATGGAAAAAAGCTAAAGAGGGAAAATGTTGGGCCCTTGTTATCCCAAATGGGAAATTTGGTAAGTGAGGACAGAGAGAAAGCAGACATTTTAAATACTTTTTTTTCTTCTGTTTATACTAAGGAAGAGCAGATGGACGAGCCCCTGCTACAGGAAGTTATGGGACATTCGCCGCAAACATGGGATTGGCTGACACAGGAAAAAGTGCTTAAGCAATTACACTCTGTTAAGATAGACAAGGCCCCAGGACCAGATGGTATACACCCAAGGGTACTTAGAGAGTTAAGCATAATTCTGGCCATGCCACTATTCATGATCTTTAGGGATTCATTCAGTTCAGGTACAGTGCCAACAGACTGGCGAAAGGCGGATGTCATTCCAATATTTAAAAAGGGATCAAAATCTCTGCCAGGTAATTATAGGCCAGTGAGCTTGACATCTGTAGTGGGGAAACTATTTGAAGGATTGCTAAAGGTATACACTCAAGAATACATCTTGAACCAGAATATAATTAGTAAAAGTCAACATGGTTTTGTGAAAGACAGGTCTTGTCAAACAAACTTAATAACATTCTATGAAGAAGTCAGTAAAAATATAGATCTAGGTGTGGCAGTTGATGTGATCTATTTGGATTTTGCGAAAGCATTTGATACAGTTCCACACAAAAGGTTACTCTACAAATTGAGAGAAATAGGTTTGGGGGCAAATGTGTGTATGTGGATTGAAAATTGGCTAAAAGATAGAACACAAAGGGTTGTTGTAAATGGAAAATTCTCAAATTGGACAAGGGTATTAAGCGGAGTACCTCAGGGGTCTGTTTTGGGCCCTCTTCTTTTTAATTTGTTTATTAATGATCTGCCACATTGTGCTGAGAGCCATGTCTCCGTGTTTGCGGACGACACTAAATTAGGTAAGGCAATAAAGACTAATCTTGATGTTTTTTCTTTACAGGAAGATTTGGACAGAGTGGGGGACTGGGCAGTAAAGTGGCAAATGAGGTTCAATATAGACAAATGTAAAGTTATGCATTATGGGAAAAATAATAACAAAGCAACATATACGTTAAATGGTTTTTCCCTGGGAAAAACTACTAATGAAAAGGATTTAGGAATAATTATAGACAACAAACTTGGCAACAGTGCCCAATGCCAGTCAGCAGCTGCAAGGGCCAATAAGATATTGGCATGTATAAAACGAGGTATAGATTCACGGGAGGAGGATATCATCTTGCCTCTTTACAAATCAATGGTAAGACCTCACCTTGAATATGCAGTACAGTTCTGGGCACCAGTCCTTAAAAAGGATATTAAGGAACTAGAAAAAGTGCAAAGGAGAGCTACAAAATTAATAAGGGGTTTGGAGGATCTTAGTTATGAAGAGAGACTTAAAAAATTGAATTTATATACGTTAGAAAAAAGGCGTCTCAGAGGGGATATGATAACATTATATAAATATTTGCAGGGCCAATATAAAGAGCTCTCCAGTGACCTGTTCATTAACAGAAAGGTACAAAGAACAAGAGGTCACCCCCTCAGACTGGAAGAGCAAAGATTTCATAGACAGCAAAGGAAGGGATTCTTTACGGTTAGGACAATAAAGTTATGGAACTCACTGCCAAGAGAGGTAGTGCTAGCAACCACAATAGATACATTTAAAAATGGTTTGGATGTTTTTTTAGGAAAGCAGAACATACAGGGCTATTAATAATAGAATAAGCATTAATAAAAGAGCTTATTGATCCAAGGAGAAATCTGATTGCCTCTTGGAGTCAAGAAGGAATTTTTTCCCCCAGGAGGCAAAATTCGAAATAGCTTCCTTAGGGTTTTTTTGCCTTCTTTTGGATCAAAAGCTGTAATGATAGGTAGAAGGGTTGAACTTGATGGACTTGTGTCTTTTTTCAACCTAAATTACTATGTTACTATGTTACTATGTTATGTATTTATCTCTTCATTGGCATGATATACCAAGTTTATGTATTTATATCTTCATTGGCATGATATACCAAATGTATGCACTCAATGCGAATTGGCAGATGTTAATGTTAATTGAATGAAATGTTGGTGCTATATAAATGTGAAAAATAATAATAATCATACTAACTCAGAGGCCTCTTCAAGTTTTGTGAACTGGAATTTGAACTTTAAGACCAGAGTATCCACACTGAAAGTATAGCTTGATTAAAGAATTCTTCCAGCTTGTCTACTTAAATTTGAAATTCAATTTGAATTCACTTTAAATAACCCACATTACATAAATTGTAGACAACGTGTTGCTGTTTTATTTTGTTTGACATTAGAGAAAAAAATATTACACTATGCTTGACAGTGGGAACTGCTTATTGAATCCCACCACTGAATATAAGATCAATCTGGTCCTGCCCATGGCTATTTTTTTTTTATTTTTTAATAAAGCTTGTTCCCTTTCCAGCTATAATCCTGAAGTGTAATACCTATTTTTAAACTGTATTACACTATTAGTGTGCTTTTGTATTTATATCAAGGTTCAGCTTGTTACTGTGCCTTCCTGATCCCACTGATCCCACTTTTTGGGCTAACAAGGGCCATAGAATGCTTGCATTTCTGCTAATCCAAAGTAGAGCTAATTTTTTATTCTTCACAGTATAAAAAAATGTTTAGGTTACAGCGTCTCTTTAAAGCAGTACTTTGTATGCTTTCGACGTCGCCTAACAATACAAAACATCAAAGGAAAAAAATAATAATAAAGCAAACAGAACTGCAAGGCATTTAGACACAATAGAGTAATTTGTAACAGGCAGGTTAAAACAGAATGCAGCATTACTTCAAACATGTTAACAAAACAAACGCATTGAATAAATCCTATGTAATCCAACTGCATAATTGTTGTTATTCATTTATGATAATTAAATTGCTTATTGTTGTACCTAATCTCTTATTTTCATCTCCCCCAACTCTGTTTGGCTGTCATTGCTTACTTCTGTTGCTTTGTACCTATTTTAATTTTGACCATATTTACTAACTACACAAATAAAAATATTATTCAAATTAGAAATTGAGTTTAATATATTACTTAAAATTTTTATATACCTCTACCTCTGACTGGGAGTCTGGGATGCAGTGGAAGTCATTGGAGGTGAATTGGCAAGTCTGGGGATACATTGGCAGTTATGAGGAAGCATTGGCCATTACGAGGATGCACTGGCAAGCCTGGGGGCATATTGATAAGTCTGGGGACAGATTGGCAAGTCTGGGGATGCATTGGCAAATCTCAAGCTATAATGGTAAGTCTGAGGGGCATATTGGTAAGTCTGAGTGGCATAATGGTAAGTCTCAGGAAGCATTGGCAAGTCTGAGGATACAGTGGCAAGTCTGGGGATATACTGGTTAGTCTAGGGGCATATTGGTAAGTCTGAGCAGCAAACTGGTAAGTCTGAGAGGCAGATTGGCAGGTCTGGGGACGCATTTGCAAATAAAAGGATATAAAAACAAGATTTTTATTAAATATGAAAAAACAGTTTACATGTGAATTAACCGTTCCCCACTTGTAGATTTCCTATGCCATCCTACTTTTTACTGCCTAGAAGCTTGTAGGATGCACAGAATGTCCTGCATTAAACAGCTCATCGCGGTTCCCTGCCATGAACTGTGTGTGGATCACACTGCAGCCATGTGGGCCCCACTTTCAGTTGAGGCCACTTTGAGTGGCCTTCATACAAGAGAGGCAAATTAGACACACACAAGATAGGCATATTAGACAGACAGAGACACACACACTTCTACTAGAGAGGCATATTAGACAGAGAGGCACACAGATTAGACAGAAGCACAGTGGGAGAGATAAAATAGAAAAAAACAGACCTAAAAGATATAGCTATACCTTTTGCAGCTGAGTTTGGAGCAGCCTGTTCCTGGGTGGGAGGGAAATGGGAAGACAGGTCATGGAGGAGGAGAGGAAGTGGAACATCTGTTTTCTGCAGCCCCTGCAATCTTCTCATGGGTCAGTTGACAAACACAGAAGTGTGTAGGAGCACACTGCAGCCTCCACAGAGCAGCACACAGCAACAGTCATGGTCTGTGCTGCGGGAGTGACACAGGGATGTTCCTGCCCATCACATTACCATGTGCAGGGTTGGGGTCTGGGATATGATTTCATCCCCATCTCTCTATATGGTAGAGCAAGAAACAACAGCACTAACGCCAGCCTGAGGTGGGAGCAGTGCAGTTTCAGAGAATCAGGGCTAAAGTGTCTCCATTCGAAGCTATGGACTTGAGATTCCGGACTTCAGCCCCAATAGCACCAAAGTGATAATTGTGAAAGACTGTTTATAAAAAAGGTGGTGCTTGTAGAGGGGGGAATATTTCTTTAAAAAATGCAGAAAACTGTCTGTTTATAAAGGGTAGGAGTTAGCAATTAAGCCACTTCCATGTTGGGGAAGGTCACAGAACCCATTTATTAGTTGGTGAGCAGCTTTTTTCAATAAAGGTAGTGTGATATCCACTTTATAAAATAATCTTTGCATCTTGCTATTTATATATCTATATATATATATATATCTATATGGAAAGAATGGAGATTAAACGTCCTAAAACATCTTGTAACAATTACTCTAGGTACCAATGTGATGGGTCTTAGTTTCTACACACAGTACACTAAGCAATGATCATTGAACACATTGGGTAGGATGCCAGACTGCTGGATTTTTTTGGGTGAAGTGTTACCCTGTGATTGCAAGGGTTAACTGAAAGAGCTGATTTTGCTTTTACACTGTTCAGCTTTATTGTATCAGGAACATGTATTCATTTCTTATCTTAGCCTTGAATTGTTACTAGGAGGACCAGGAGGAGAGAAGTTGGCTGAAGGCCTGGAACTCTAAGTTAATAGTATTATAGGATCACTATTTCTTTTATAACCTGCATGATGTATTTCACTATTGTTTGTTGTAACAGTTGTTGTTGTTTAGGCCACTGTTTGCCATCCAAGGCCAAGGTATAATCAACAAATCCTCTCTCATTGTCAGCAGATTTCAAATTTCTCAAATTCTGGAACTTTCCACTCTTCTAAAAGTGTGTAACAGTTATTTAGCATACAGACCATTAACACACCTCTACATAGTAACATAGTAATTTAGGTTGAAAAAAGACACAAGTCCATCAAGTTCAACCCATCAACCTACCATTCCAGCGTTTTGATCCAAAAGAAGGCAAAAACCCCTAAGGAAGCTATTTCGAATTTTGCCTCCTAGGGGGAAAAATTCCTTCTTGACTCCAAAAGGGCAATCAGATTTCTCCTTGGATCAATAAGCTCTATTATTAATGCTTATTCTTTTATTAATAGCCCTGTATGTTCTGCTTTTCTAAAAACATCCAGACCATTTTTAAATGCATCTATTGTGGTTGATAGCACTACCTCTCTTGGCAGTGAGTTCCATAACTTTATTGTCCTTACCGTAAAGAATCCCTTCCTTTGCCGTCTATGAAATCTTTGCTCTTCCAGTCTCAGGGGGTGACCTCTTGTTCTTTGTACATTTCTGTTAATGAACAGGTCCCTGGAGAGCTCTTTATATTGGCCATGCACATATTTATATAATGTTATCATATCCCCTCAAAGACGCCTTTTTTCTAAAGTAAATAAAAGCAATTTCTTAAGTCTCTCTTCATAACTAAGATCCTCCAATCCCCTTATTAATTTTGTAGCTCTCCTTTGCACTTTTTCTAGTTCCTTAATATCCTTTTTAAGGACTGGTGCCCAGAATTGTACTGCATATTCAAGGTGAGGTCTTACCATTGATTTGTAAAGAGGCAAGATGATGTCCTCCTCCCGTGAATCTATACCTCGTTTTATACATGCCAATATCTTATTGGCCCTTGCAGCTGCTACACGCCTCTATATTCATATATGCACATACATTATAAACAATGAGATTGAAGCAGACACCTCCTTAATTTGGGGTATATATATGAATGTTAAATCAATAAAGAATCAGAATTAAAGAATAAAGAACTTGTGTCTGCTTTCTTTGGCTCTCCACACGTGTTATTGAGAACAACTCCTACCATGAGAAGTCAACCCTTAAAGATACATTGCCGTGTATGCAGAGACATGGCTGAGAAGACCCCTCAGCTAGACTCGGCCCCTTTCATTGGGGATAAGATGGAAGGATCCAGTCCAGCAGTGTATGATTAGAGCTGTTGGGATTCATCTGAGTAGGAGCAGAAATAAGCTGGGTTACGTTCATGGATTTGAACAGTGGGAATGTTTTAAAATTTTTGTGGTCTACATTGAAATCTCCAAGAATGAGCAACTCACTTTTCTTATTTAGGGCACTAATATCTCCCAGTAGTTTCTTGATGTCAGTAAGAGACTGAGCAGGGGAATTTGGTGGGCGGTAGATCCCAACAAGAACTAATAGTTCTAAGAAGGAGCTTAGTATTTTGCCTGCTATAACTTCAAAAGTAGAGGGGGTACTTGATAATGTAAGGTCTATGAAATTCAGTGACTCATTTATAAATAACACAATACCTCCTCTCTTATTTCTGTTTTTTTTTCTGGAGTGGTTATAACCTTGTACTGTATTTTCTGGCGTATAAGACCACTTTTTAACCCGGGAAAATCTTCCCAAAAGTCGGGGGTCGTCTTATACGCCGGGTGTAGTCTTTTTACTTACCTAGTTGCTGCTCTGCAGGTGCGCGCGGCTGTGAGGGAAGCGTTGTATGCTCCCCTCCAGCCGCGCAACTTCAATAAAGTTTGTTTAAACTTTATTTTAAAACAAACTTTATTGAAGCCACGCGGCTGGAGGGGAGCGCACAACGCTTCCCTCACAGCCGCGCGCACCTGCAGAGCAGCAACGGGGTAAGTACTGGTAAGGGGGTAGGAGAGGGGCAAAATCCTGGCATATTGAGTGGAAATTCCTGGCATATTGGAGGGGCAAAATCCTGCCATATTAAATGGCATTGAGGGGCAAAATCCTGGCATATTGGATGGGCAAAATCCTGGCATATTGAGGGGAAAAATCCTGGCATATTGGAGGGGCAAAATCCTGGCATATTGGAGGGGCAAAATATTGGCATATTAAATGGCACAATAAAGGCATATTGAGGGGCAAAATACTGGCATATTGAGGGGCAAAATAGTGTGTCTCAGGTTGTGTGTCTATTGGTGTCACTGCGTGTGTGTAAGTGTGTCACTTTCTGTGTAAGGGTGTGTGTGTAAGTGTGTCACTGTGTTAGTGTAAGGGTGTGTGTGTAAATGTCACTGTAGGAGAAAATGGTCGTTGGAAGAGGGGTAGTCTTATACAGCAAGTATATCCCAAACTCTAAATTTTAACTGGAAAAGTTGGGGGTCGTCTTATATGCCCAGTCGTCTTATACACCGGAAAATACGGTATTTTTATCGCAGAGTCTGGGGTTATAGGGCTTAACCAGGATTCAGTATTGATAAGAGTTTTTGGTTTGTACTCCCGACACCATGCTCTTAGATCATCAATATTGGGGAATATCTGGGGAAATGACTAATATACAATAAATGTAACGGTCGTGTTCAGGAGATGGACCACAAGTGTAGATGAGGCTATAGGGACACTCACTAAGTACCGTAGGTAGCAAGTATTGGTCTTCACCTTAATGACTACACACCCTTGGTTGAGCCGCCGGTGGTATGTCACCAAGGATTTTGCTGGAACACTTACTACCGGATACTCAGCAAGTGGAGCCCGTATAGGATCGTACAGGAATACAGGCAAACGGAGAGTCAGGAGACAGGCCGGGTCACGGACAGGAGAGATACGGATAAACAGGTCACTAGCAGAAATCGAGGCAGGCGGCGGACGGAGAATAGTCAGGAACAGCAGGGTCATACACAGAATAATCAGGAATGCAGGAACAAACGGATGGAGTATATAGGGACGAACCGGGTCAGCAACAGATAAACGGAGTCAATCAGGAGTCAAAACGCTAGTGAGATACACAAGGCACTATCACAGGCAAAGGTAACCTGTGAAATGACCGTTTAAATACACTACCAATTGATCAGGACACACCTCTGATCAATTGGCAAGGGAGGGGTTAATTTAATAAATAGCCCTTTAACTGGGCTCATGAATATTCATGAAACATCCGTTCGCGCATGCGCGAACGGGTGCGTGACGTCACTGAGCGCGCGTCTTACTGGACGCGCGTCTCAGCATCAAGGGATGCTGGGGCTCTCACTCTGAGCCCCAGCCGACGGGATGGCGTCCTCCTGATCCGCGATGGCGGCGGATCAGGAGGTGAAACAAGGTAGGTGACAATAATAACACTTTGCACAAATGTCTGCATTTGTTTTTCAAGGGCCCAAAAATGGGGTTTGAGTGTTAATCTGCTCACTGAATATACAACTGTAATCACAGTCACCAGGAAAAAAAAATAGCACTAACCTGTCCAAGGTAAGAATTCTTTGTATGTTGCCTCAGGGGTATGTTCACAATAAATATGAATTATGCAAGGAATTTCCAGTAGGTGTACAGTGTACACTTATAGGAAAACAGGCTAAAAGCCAAGATGGAGTTGTCTTGATTTTGACACAAAATGCAACCCACAAATAAATAAAAATACATTTGAACAATTACACTCCCAAATAGTTTGTAGATTATTATATTTACAGCACATGCAGCCTACATCTCTACATCTCCCATAATCCTTAGCCAGTGCACACCAAAATACTGCTATGACATTATTCTTAACACACACATACCAAGTGATTCAGGGTAGGCAGAATTTATTTAGCAACATTGCTTGTAAGATTATGGTAGTAGACCATGATCACTGGCAGACCATGTCAAACTCCAAGCAATGATGAGAACAACCAATGCTATATTGTTCATTTTTAAGTGTAGGTAATAGAGGTTACAGAGTATACCTTATGCAAAAATCTGTTACCCAAAACTTGTTTGGGATTTTGCCTCAATTTGAAAAATTCCACACACACCTATTAGAATGCAAGTGTACAACAGTTTATTCAGTGTCTAGCCCGCTTAAGCTGTGATATAGCCTTTCCATGCATGCTCCGATTCCCACACACCCACAAAGTGGGTAATGCAATGGCTCGTGTGCAGGCCTAATGTGCCAACGGCAGGTTCCCAATGATGCTTCACATCACACAGCTACAGCACAGTAAAAGCAAGGTATTAGCTCTATACAGTATGTGCATTGACACTAAAGGTTGAGTATCCCTTATCTGTAGATCCATTATCCGAAATGAACCAAAATTGTCGGATGCCAGCAAGATAATTTCAGATAAGGGATACTCACCTAGTGATGTCACTAGCGTCAGTAGGGTGCGGCAGACTTATTTCTAGGGTTGCCATCTGGCCGGTAATTTATCGGCACAGCCGGTATTTGGTGTCTTGGGGCCAGTATATCTAATATGCCGGCCATGCAAAGCGCGGTATTTCCATTGGTGTTAGCACTATGCTGCTGCTGTATCTCCCCCACGTGCAGAGCTTTCCTCCTTCCAGGACACTGTCCCGGAATCAGAGGATTCGGCTCTTGTGGGGGAGAGATAATTGTCAGCAGGTCTCACTCAATGCAGTGACCTGCTCTGTGCTCCTGACCTGCCTGGTCGCTCCGCCCCCTGCACGCGGCACTGACCGACACCCGATTCTCCACAGGAACAGCTCAACATGACAGTCAGAGACCCCCTCCATGAAAGGTACAGAGAGTGAGAGATTGTCTGAGAGAGACTGTGTGTGAGAGAGAGTGACAGTCTGTGAGAGAGTGACAGTCTGTGAGAGAGACAGTCTGAGAAAGATAGTGACAGTCTGTGAGAGAGTGAGTCTGTGTGAGAGAGAGAGTGACCGTCTGAGAGAGTAAGTCTGTGAGAGAGAGCGACAGTCTGTGAGAGAGACTCTCTCTCAGACTGTCACTCTCTATCACAGACTGTCACACTCTATCTCACACACTGTAACTCTATCTCTCACAGACTGTCACTCTTTCTCTCTCCATCTCTCACAGACTATGTCTCTCACACAGACTGTGTCTATCTCTCTCTCTCTCTCATAGACTGTTTGTGTGAGAGAGACAGTCTGTGAGAGAGAGTGACAGTCTGTGAGAGAGTAACAGTCTGTGTGTGAGCAAGAGAGTCTGTGTGTGAGAAACTGCATGTGCCTGTGTGTGATAGACAGCTTGTCTGTGTGTGTGATAGACAGCATGTGTGTGTGTGTGTGAGACAGTGTGTGCGAGAAAGTTTGTTTGCGAGTGTGAGAGACAGCTTGTGTGTGTATATGATATACAAATATATATATATATATATATATACACACAGGCTTCTCACTGGCATGATATACAAATAATATATATCATTTCACTGATAATCCGCCCCCTTTGTGACTCCACCCCTCATGGCCCCACCCTCCAGTGGTCCCGCCCACACACGGTCAGTATTTTTTTGAGGAAAAGGTGGCCACTTATTTCAGTGTGTCTTGAGTGCATGCTGTGCAGAGAGGATCCTGTAGTTACCATGGTGATGTCATTTCCTGCTTCCAGCTCCTGCATTCCATGCTGGATACTGGCTAATACCTCAACAATGAACATGCTGGTTACATCTCTGGGCCTCATACTGACTGGTTTAACATCCCTGCTGTGCGTAATCAAGGTAAAGGAAAGGTAATGCTGTTGCTGGCAAAATGATCCCTTTATGAAACTTGTACTGTATTTCATGAGTGTTAAGAGGCTTTATATCTCTTATTGGTGAAAATGATACATTATCCAAAATACTTATGGTTCCAAACATTTTGGATAAGGGACACTCCAACCTGTATAACTAGAGTTACCAAGAGTGAAAGAGTAATATAATTATCTCTAACAGTCTTATTGTTACAGATCATATATCAAATATTACATATATTTTATTACACGTCACAATTATCTGAAGCAAATAGTCAAAAGATACAAACACTGGTTTTGGACATTTTTTTTTACATTTTTTAATTTTATCTGGACATTTAACAAAGGAACCATATATTAAATTTGGATGTATTTATACATGAGTTATCACAGCCTTTTTGAATTTGACAAACAGGTTGAAAAAAATAGATATTTTGATAATGTAAGTCCAATCACAATAAATAAAGTTTGTAAAGTTCAATAAACTTCTCAATCTGCATCAATTCATAAAATTAATATTAAAATTTTATACACTGTATAATTTCATTTATGCCGCAGTCATGACAATTCTCTGGTTATACTTATTATGAGACAAATCTACCAATGCTTGAGCTTTTCCACTTAAATGATGTGGGAACAAGGTATTGTGATAACAAAATAAATCAATCAGAACATTTTAAAATGTATCTTTAAATTTGCGGTTAAAACCCCCCCAGATAATCTCTTACAGGTTTAGGAGGGAAAATGAAATAACAGTTATTCATAATCCTGATTACTGCATTCAGCATGTAAAAGAATATATTACTTTGCTAAATTCAAAAACCATAGATTAGTGGCATTTATCTTTTGAAAATCTGAAAACCTTTTTAATAAATAAACCATCAATCATTTCTTGTATATTTGATTGCTATTAGTATTGTTGGGGTATGTATATTTACAGTTATTTAACTTAATAAAGAAACATAGTGTGAAAATAAGGGGGTTATGTATAAAACCTCATGCACTGCCGGGAGTTTTATAAAAAAAAAATCACAATCGCTGTTTGATATGTCTAACGGCAATTGCACTTTTTTATATTTCCGACACTGTGCAGTGAGGGAGATAAGGACATCTGTCAAACTGTGTTTTCAGCAGGCGCTGATTTTTTATACATGGGATGTGGATTGTCGGGAGTCTGCTTTACACACTGGTGCACATGCCATTTGCGCCAGTATTTATACATGCCCCCTATATATTCTATATTGTTATTCTCTGCCAGTGAACATGGTTTCTTACTAGCGTGAGCCAATTTCTAACAACCAAATACTCATAAATATATAGAATAGTGGCATCTTCTGAAGAGAATTCTGATACGTTGTAGTGCTTAGTTAACCAACACAATGTAGATTACAATTAAAATCCTAAAATGATAGGGATTTCTTTTTTTAAAACACTGATGTACTAAACTGGGCCAATTGACAGGCATTTCATTTTGGAATTGAGGGATCCCTTCTTTCTTTACTCGGCTTTCTTAACTTTTCTTTTACGCGTTCCCTCGCTGAGCTCCTCCTTGGACTTTGCAGAGTGAGACACATCATGGTCGTCATGGTGATGGTGATCATGATCATCATGGATTCCATTAGGTGTCCCAAAAATGAACGGGCAGATGAAGGCCTCCACAGGTGCAAAGGGAGAGCCATGGGAGTGAGTGGCTGTCATGAAAATCTGAGTAAGGAAACAGAAGAAGTAAAGTTACTCTCCTGCATAGGGTCGTGTTCTAGATTAAGTCCCTAAAAAGTTATTTTTCCATTACCACTAATTGAACGCAGAGTCAGCAACGCCTTACACACCAACTGGCGACTGCTATTCAAAGGAGCAAATCACACATAAGACTAAAGAGTAGGTTTTATTCAGAGCACTTTCCCACACAGCAAATTCTGGTGCCAGCCTAAGATTCTGGCATCAATGCAGAAGGTAGTGTATACATCCAGAATATAGCATCCATATTTTAGCCTGCCGCCATGCCACACTTGTGAGCAGGAGTTTTCCCACCAATTTCCCAATATTATCAATGTCTGACATATGAACTTTGGTGAGTTAGTCATTACAGTCACAACTGGGAATGGAGGTGTTGCATTTGCAACCAAACCCTAATGGCCAGGGATACTGGGAGCTCTATAATGCAGGAAATCCTATCTAATATGTATCCCAGAGGGGAGGAATAGCAAATATAACCTTCTCCATTGTGTATAAGAGGACTAATGTCTTTGATTTAATGAACTATCGAGCTTCTATGTATTTTTTTCAGAGCTATATAATATCAACTAAATGCTGATGCAGACTCCTCTTAAGCACTTGCTGCTCTTCGTCTGCTGCTCCACTTTTTAAAGCATCTCTCCCCCACTAGCATCCTTTTCAATGTAGGATTAAATTCAAAATACTAACTCTAAAATACACAAAGCCCTCCACTCCTTTACTCCTCCTTACATTGCCTCTCTTATCCTGTGCAGCCTCTAATTACCTCACATGGTCTGAGACTCTCCTCCGACCGTCACATGTTCCTATTTGTGCCAGTGAGACATTAGTCAAGCTTCCCCTGTGTCTGGAACCCACTTCTACAGCACATTCAGCTTTCTCCCTACTGATCAATGTTTAAAATATCCCTCAAAAACGTACCTACTCAAGAAGCCTACAATTTATCCAACTAGAACACCAATATAGTAACTTCTGGCAGGACTCACTTAGCCATCACAGTTCACACAAAGCACTATTACTGCACTCACAAACTATATCTGCCTTTTCACGCACCTTATGTGTCTCTTATCCCCCACTCCCTCTAGAGTGCAAGCCTATAAGCAGAAATGTCTACCTCAGTGCTGCATAAATTGCTGGCACTAAATAAATATTATGCATTGTAATATGTTTTCTCATTAAAGCCACACATAGGATTACTTTTTCTCTTCCCTAATTCAAGAAGTGCAAACTGAATCCAATGCCTTCTGATCCTTACCTTACAGGCAGCCATGAAGAGTGTGAAGAAGAAGATCAGGTTAGCTTTGGAGACTGGTAGCCAGTGAGACTGCTGAAGGGTAAAGAGTATAGCACCATACAGACTGGCCTTAGTTGGGCTGTAAGAAAGGCAAGTGCATGAAAGTGGTGAGTCGACAAAAAAGGAAGTGAATCTACCTCCCAGGGAAAATATAAGCTTACTCACAATGACATATGGAGAATCTCATTGGTCTCTGGCTTCCATACGCCACGTAAAAGTTGTTCCAGATTCGACATCAGAGCCACTCCCGATCCTGAAAGAAAATGTTGTATGAACCTTGCTGTTATAAGAGCCCAGACAAACGTAGCTACAAATAAACAGAGAATGAAAAAACTTATTGTGTCCAGAGATAAACTTGAGTCTTGTTTTTTGCTTCCCCCGTGCTCTGCAATCAGCAATGGGTTGATTCTTATCCCAAAAATGTCATACAAGCAGAGAAATATAACAATTTATATAACATATTACATTTATAATTAGTTGCATGTCGTCTCCATTTGAAAAATGCATTACCCTGTATTCTTCTTTCTGAATGAAGGGGGCAGTGTGATCTGATCTAGAGATCTTTGCCCTGAGTGCATTTGGAGTGTGGAATTTCCCTTGATTTTTTTTTTACATTTTTATCATTTGTGTTCTCCTTTTTTTTTAATCTGAAGCCATGCTTATTTTTTTGCAATTTATTTAAAAAAAAAATTGAAATGTGAACACATTTTATATACATTATTTGTTTGTATCTATTTATCAATTTTATATTTCCTTTACTTTTTGTTTATGACATATTTCTAATTGTGTCTAGTCAATTACCTTGGGTAGTACCATTGCTGCAGCAATTAGTTTACCCAAGTATATAGGTGTAGTTTCACTATATAGTGTTAGCAGAGATAAGCTCACCTTTTACCCATCCGACCAAAACCATGATAACCCATCCGTGGTGATAGTGATGGTGAGCATGATGGATTCCTAGGGCGATCTTGCGAACACGAACTACCTCTTTCATGCCAACTAGTATGAGTTTCACTGGCAGGAAGCTAACACACTTATAGAAGATATTCATGGGACAGAAAAACATCAGGTACCTACAGTGAAGAGGACAAACAAAGTAAATAGAAGAAATGCTACTTGTTTTATTTCGTATTTGCACCGTTCATTTGGTGTGCAGACATTAATGTGCATCATCACCAGCGCTATGGGATGCAATTAAGCACACTCAGAGTTTTGGAGCAAGAGAAAACAGCAAACCAAATTTTTAGATTTTTAGATTTTAGTAAGTTTATGTGCTGGATGTCAATAAAGAAATGGGCACACTTGGAAAAATAGGCCAGTCACACAAGTGTTCTAAACAAGGCTTTATCGGAGCACCTGGAGTGTCTCTGGCATAACAAAAATCTAATACCAGCAATCACTACCCAACAAAAATTATACTGTGCTTTTACATTTTTAAGGTATAGTTTTAATCTGTGAGTTTAATATTACATTTTTCCCATTAACCTAGGGTTACTATATCCTGGTGACAGGATATAAAAAGAGGACACGCACCCACATCCCTTGCTATTGCATCCACAGCACCTGATTGCACCCATATGCAGAGCCGCCATAAGGGGATGACAGGCGATACAGGCTGTGGGTAATGGGGCAGGTCCTGGGGGTCCTAAGCAAATCCGGGATGTGCAATATGGGTGATGGGGCATGTCCTGGGGTATATTGGCATGATATACAAAGACCTGGATAAAATTACTTCAGGAGGTTAGAGGGGCAAGAGGGAAATATGGGGGAGGGGGGGGGATTCCTTCTTGACTCCAAGGGACAATCAGATTTCTCCTTGGATCAATAAGCTCTATTATTAATGCTTATTCTATTATTAATAACCCTGTATGTTCTGCTTTTCTAAAAAAAAAAAAACATCCAGACCATTTTTAAATGCATCTATTGTGGTTGATAACACTACCTCTCTTGGCAGTGAGTTCCATAACTTTATTGTCCTTACCGTAAAGAATCCCTTCATTTGCTGTTTATAAAATCTTTGCTCTTCTTGTTATTTGTACAATTCTGTTAATGAACAGGTCACTGGAGAGCTCTTTATATTGGCCTTACACAAATTTATATAAGGTTATCAAATCCCCTCTGAGACGCCTTTTTTCTAACGTATATAAATGCAATTTTTTAAGTCTCTCTTCATAACTTAGATTCTCCAACCCCCTTATTAATTTTGTAGCTCTCCTTTGCACTTTTTCTAGTTCCTTAATATACTTTTTAAGGACTGGTGCCCAGAATTGTACTGCATATTCATGTTAATCTTTAAAAAAAAAAAAAAACACTACCTGCAAACCCGGACATTTTTTTTAAATTGAAAAAATCCGCAGAGATGGACACATTAGTCTTGAAAAAGAGGACACATTGCCAGGCTAATTTAATCTACTTACCAAACTGCAGATGCCAAGAGTATATTAGCATTATTGCTGAAGTAGTGGATAGGAGAATCTCCGAGGAGGACATCTGCTAGAATATAGCTTCCAAAGCAGTAAAGCATTGCACAAAGCCATGACGCCACTGGGCTGCGACGGGAAAGATTCACAGCACCTTCAATGGACAAAAAAAAAAGAATATTAAATAATCAAAATGTCCTTTAGATTCAGGAACATGCAAGGCTTAATACTCTACAGAATACAAAGTACTACACAAGGTTACAAGAAATGATAAAATAGTGTTATACCTTTAATTAAACTACACAATGACTACAAATGCCCATCACTGTTTACTGTAAAGAACTGAAAAAATAGTTATGGTTAAGGACACAACAGATCATTTAGAGGAGGCTTATAGACTCCGTAGGAAAACACAAAACAAAAAAAAACATTCTACTAAACAATATAAAAAATCCATGTGGTTCATAGACAGAAAAAATCCAATGATTGTCATAGACAAAAAAGTTTTAAGTATTTGAATGAATTCAACTACATCTTTAATGAATTTCCAAATTTTGCAATCTTTTATTTCCTTCCAAAGATTCATAAAAGCCTGATTAAACCGCCAGTGAGGCCCATCATCAGTGGAATAGGGTCACTTACCCCTAATTTATCCGAATATGTAGATTTATTTATTTTTTACAAAAATATGTATCCCTATATAAGAGATACAAAACATTTTCTACAGTGGACTCTTTGTATATGATAACTGAACACAGAAAAGGAACATAGATGTTGTACACTTTTTCCAATTTAGTAAGTCTATTCTACTGTGTAGGTTTCTTAAAAGAGTGCTACAGGTCTTTTAATAAACAAATTGTTAATGGAGAATACTTTAGGAAAGATAGACAGCTGATGTCTTGGCATTGAGCTATAAATAGTAGATGGGTCAGTGGAGGCGCAAAGCCTGATACACCTGCCACCAACCATCAGGAGCAACAGCATTGGGGAGACAGAAAACATTGAGCAAGTAGAGAATGGGAGCGAAGATCTTAAAGATTCCTAGTGTCATGTTGAGCAAAAAATTGATTTTGAAACAGTACCATTGGGTACATCTACCAAAACAACAAAATTAAAGCCCTTGGAAGGGGTGTAAATATGCATTGCAAAACAATGTGCTTCTGGCCCTCCCAGTTAAAAAATATATAAAATGGGACTCTGTCAACCGAAACATTGCTTATAGTGTGAATGTAGAGAATAAAAAATTATCTATACATTATTATGCATAATTAGAGAAATATAGGTTTCAAATGTGTCCGTGGCTTCTCTGGTCTATGGCAAAACCTGTGACTTGATATGCAATTCACACCTTTGCCATGGAAAAGTTAATTTGCATATCAAGCCACGGGTGAGACCATGGAGATATTACATTTAAAACATGCACTATTGGCAGCTCTGCCAAAATCAGTCTCTCCCGGTCTTCTCAGGTCTCCCCTC
Organism: Pelodytes ibericus; assembly: GCA_036172795.1. Classification (NCBI taxonomy): domain Eukaryota; kingdom Metazoa; phylum Chordata; class Amphibia; order Anura; family Pelodytidae; genus Pelodytes; species Pelodytes ibericus. Next base: position 32,560,664 of record CM069860.1, read on the forward strand.
TACACCTCCAGTATCAACTTATCAACCAACTTTATCTCAGATTCACACCCTGCTATCTGTAACTTTTAGCCAATTAAAAGTGATGGGTGTATTTAATTTAAATGAGATGTCATGATTTATAACTATACCTGGATTTTGAATATAATGTAAGAAAATATATATGTTGAAATGTATAGAAATGTTAATACAATTTCAAATTAGAGTAAATATTCTTATCAATATTCTTATCATGCAACATTTGATAGAGACTTATAATAAAATCCATACCACACTAATAAAACAATAAAAACAATATTCTAATTAATATGTAGTATTAATTATACTTTACATATTTATTAGTGAGGGTGTGATATAATTATATATTTTAATGAGCGATTAGAATTAACTAGGTGTGTTTATAATAACACTTATTAGATTCTTCAAATCTAAGATCCAAATAGTCTCACAGTATGTGTCTTCATCCCCCCTTTCGCCTCTTGTTTGTTTATAGACACAAATGTGGCTAGAGTCATAAACCTACCACTAAAATGGCCACCTTATCTGTTCGTGAGTTAGGAATGTGGAAGACTTTCTTTTATCCTCAGAGACACAGAATAAGATTTGAACACACAGAAGGATGTCCAAAAACTGACACAAAATGGAGGTTGCTGGCATCTATCTTGTTATCCTTGGCTTCTGCTTTATTCATATGTACCCGTATTGAGTTTACTGTTCAATACCTCTGACAATGTCCACAGATCCTGCTAACTCAGTATTAAAATAATTCACACACACGAGTTAAAACCAATATAGAAACGTTCATGTTGACGTCTATGTAGACATGTCATCAGAAAGTCTAAACCTTCAGATTGGCACAGTAATGAGTATCTATGGCAAATAAAGGAGTCAATAGATTGGTTTGTGACTGTATTGAAATCACCCCCCAGGATGAGGGCAGATCTGAGACAGAAAAAATGACTGGTTAGGGGAATTTGAAGCGTAAACATCTGCTATTAGCATTCAAACCCTTTCAGTGGACACCTCTAAAATTAGTAAATGGCCTTTGGGGTCACTCCCCCCTGCGATGGATCTTATACACAATGTTTTTGCTAAAAATTATGGTAACCCCTCTGACCTTCTTTTTGGATGTTGTACATGTTTTGGACCAATGTGTCTCCTGAAGAAGACTATAATTAAGCGCTTTTAGCGCGAAACGCGTCATGCCCACCTCACTGTTTGAGTTACTTTTTCCACCTTCTGCTGTGAATCTGAATCTGGATTAAAAGCCACTTTGACACATACCTGCTTCCGTGAGTGCCATTTTGTTCTGCCCTTTTGGTTCATTTTCTCCTAAAGAAGAGACCCGTTTGTCCTAAGTTTCTTTAAAGGTGTTTCTACATTTTCCTTTTTAATAACTGAATTTAACCATGTTCTTTCCAGGCAATAAATTTAAGATTCAAACGAGAGGAGAGACCTGAGCTGATGGGACCAATGTTAGTGTTAGACAATACATATTTTATGCATCAGTTTATCATACCTCCCAAATGTGAGAATTCTCTGTTTTGCCGATTCAAAGAATGTAGTCTTGAAAAATTATAATTATAAAATGATACGCTTGTTCCTAAAGAACTTTCGTTTTTTATTTCTAAAGTGGCCACTGAGAACTGCCTCTTTGTCTGCAATTTTGAGAAACCTAGCAATCACTGGCCATGGGCAACCTGAATTGTCCTGCTGTTCAGGGCAGATGCAGTGGGCTCGTTCGATCAGAAGCTTGTCATGTGGTTTGGAGAGTTTCAAAGCCTCAGGAAACCATCATTGTAGCATATTTTTCAATTCTGCTGTGAGTATGGATTTGGGGATTCCTAAAAACCTTAAATTGTTTAGTCATCCCATTTTCCAAAACATCGATTTTTTATCTTGGAGGGTCTGGATAATAATGTACTGGTTCTGTATTTCCCATTGCATATATTACATTCTGTAGTGAAGGTCAACACAGCATTTATGGACTATTTTATCTCAGCAAATCGAGCACTGATGAGAAGCATGAGAGTCTTCGTAACCTCGGGTGCCATTGCAGTGGCTTGGGACTTCATAGATTCTTACTGCTTAGAAGTCATCATGGGGGCTAAAGGTGATGGTGGTCTTTGTGTGGAATGGGTGCTTTTGCCTTTCTTTTCTATCTTTATATTTCAATAAATTTGTCCATGACTCAGGTGTAGGACAGTTAAACATACGTGGTTCACAACTGGCCTGTAGTTTATATTGCATGGGGTGCTCTATGGAGGATATGACCAATTAACTGACTGTCTAACCAGAAAATAGCCAGCCAATTTATTATGCCGTTCCGGTAAAGTAGATGAGCAGTGTACTTCATATTTACATCCAGCAGATAGATCTCTATGATGGTCCTGTGCTTGATAAACCTATATAGGCTGAGATTTTGTGAATGGGTAAAGTCAGTTCTGGGGGGACCCAAATCCCTATAAGCATAGTTTCCTATATCGACAAAAGTTCCACGTATCAGAAAGTATCTGCCGCATGTAAGTTTGTCCTGCAACACCAATCACAAGCAGATTTTGTAGTTGGTGCTGGTCAGGAACAGCCCACCACAGAATGGGTTGTAGTGGGGACTGCAGATTTGTAAATGGTCAGGTAAAGTGTCTTCCAAAACACCATTCATACAGTTAAAGGGTTTAGCTGCCCCATCAGGCATCTGCAGCCGCAGTGATAAAGATACTTGTACAAGAAGTATTTTGAAAGTCCGGCAGGGGACCAGTCTCCATAAGCAGTATCCCCTCTACCACTGACCACAGCCAGGCTCCAAGGCTAAAGAAACACACAAAGAGACTATAGAAGATGGACGGACTAGGCCACAGACACTTTGTTCATGGGTCAAACTTTACATGGAGGTGTAGACAAGATGGCTGATGCGTGAAAACATTTCTTCCATGTTGGCGATTGACCCTGTTTTTCATACTGAATAAAAATTGATTGAAAAAATGAATTTCTTGTTTTTATTTCTTTTTTATTTGTCAACCTGCCCCTCAGACTTGCCAATACATCCCCAGACTTGCCAAACTGCTTTCCATGACTGCCAAGTCATTCACAGACATCCCTGGTGTCTAGTGGGTCAGCAGGAGGAGGTCTGTGCACTGCTTGGTGCACACAAACATTCTCCTATGCTGCTGTCACTTATGCCAGGATGTCTACGGTCAGGTGACACTGACGTTCCGTAGAAATTGGAGGATGTCTGTGCACAGCACACAAACATTCATCATCAGCTGCCTGTGAGAAGTATACAGGTCCCCTGCAGCTCTGCGGGTGACCTGATTCTTAAACAGAGTCTGTGGAACCCCTACTAGTCTCTTGCGGAACTCTTGGTTCCAAGGAACCCCCGAGAAACGTTGCCATAGATAAAAGCATAGAGCAAGGAGACTCAGGACAAATATATATCATAAGATATAAACAATTTAATTTCCAAAAAATACATCAGTCAGCATAGTACTCTGAACATAACCTCCAACGTACATAGAGAATATTCAGGGTGTCATATATCCAAAATGAGTCTAACAAGGTGGTAAAAATGAAAGAAGGGAAAGTTGTTCAATCCTCTGTGCTTGACAGTACTTATCCAGTAGGCCTCACTTTAAGGTAACTTTCTAGAGCACTAACACTCACCAGCAGAGGAAGAAAAAAAAAGAAACGCGTCCTGTAGGGTGTTTAGAGTGAAAGAAAGTGCAATATCTTTTTATATATGTCCGATAGTTCATTTACCTGGCCAGGTGAACGAACCCAGTGGATAACAGGATCTTTTTGATGGTTTTAGAGTCCCTCTGTTGCATATATTTTATTTTGTATTTGTTATGTTTTATATATGTGTTTTTGTATGTATTAGATCATAGTGACCAGCCAATTTGTGAGATATTATAGTGGCACTGTAGATCATTTGTTTGTGCAAGCTGTTATTTTAAAATCTTTGTCATACTAAATTTATATATTTACTTTTACACTACTTTATTTGTTACTGTTTTTTTTTTTATATATAGCGTTGTCTCTTTTTTAACAATAACTTTCTAGAGCGGTCACCCCCTTTTGATAAGGGAGGGGTATGGTTGAAAACAGTGTCATCTGTCCAGAAGGCTGGAGTAAACAGTGTGCTCTTGATGAATCTTGATCAGTACTAACCTCATAATACAGCAAGCACATTAGTGCGCAGTTTTTATTTGGACTTTCCAGAGCAAGCCAGGTAGAGCAAACCCTATATGGGCTGTAAAGCCTATTATGTAAAAATGTCTTCCGGATTATGAAATGAGACATCCAGTGAATACCACTTATTTGAAGACTCAAACACTAAGATGGTCTTTTAAATAATTCATATTTACAGTAGCCCCTACTGCCCAGTCTTTTCTACTAAATAGCAATAACCTCTTTCAAGAATCAAAATTCTTATTGCCTCATCATCAGTGTGGTCTTTGTACTGGATAACTATATTTTGTTGTAGAAGAAGATGTTAAGCTCTCTCACCGAGTAACAGCACTTTAGAGTGACGCTTCCAGTTACAAATAGGATTAGAGGTGTTTGACCTGTGCTATATGCAGCACTTAGGTATGCCCTTTCCATTCACATGCTTGACAGGAGTGACCTTGTGTGCAATAAATAGTGTCAGCTGCTATATGGTAAGTAGTATGGGTAAGGGGCTGAAGCATCCACAAGTGAATAAAAATGTGCGGCCTTCTAGTTCTATAATACAGAAATCGGTGTATTTAGTATGTAATGTGACTGATGTCTATTCATGCAAAGACCCGGCCAAAATACTAGTGCTGGAAACATTCTTAAAGTTTCCAGTTCAGCCATTTGAATTTTGTATTTCACTTGTGCAGGGTCGCTTTAAGACCCTAGTGGGCCATGGGCAAAGTATTTAGCAGTAAGCCCCTAAAGGACTTAACACAGCACCATACAGTACCCACAGCACTTGCCATGTACCTATATTGCACCCACAGCACTTGGCTTGTGCTCATAATGCTAATTCATAAGATGCTCCTAAGATAATGTCAAAACTGTGGAATAAAAGAAAATAAATGTATTTAGTAATTTTTGTTTCCTGTTTCCGACATTTTTTCCTAAGAAATACTGTTCCTTGCATTACAAAAACTTTATTATTGATCACTAATGTATGCTATTTAACCCCTTAGTGACGAGACCTTTTGACCTTGTCTTTCCCTTGGTGACAAGGGCTGTTTTGACATTTCTGGGGTTTTTGTGCTGAGCTGTACTTTTCTTCTTTCTCACATACTGTACACAAATTATATGTTGTTTTTATCATCATAAGAAGGGCTTTCATTAGATACCGTTATGTTAATCATATCTTATAATTTACTACAAAAATATGATTTGACCTAAAAAATAATTGACACAAATACAGTCATTAAAAGAGACCCCTTCTAAATAGTTTGTAAATGTTGTCCTGATTTCAGAAATATGCTTGTTTCCCTTTTTTTTCTTAATTTTTTTTTCTTAGTGTTTTTTGTTTTTTTCCTACAGCGACCTTTTGACCCCAACCCGCACCCTAAATTTAACCTCAACTCTAACCCTTATGCTAATCCTTAATTTATTCCAATTTTAATTTGATTTTAATCCTATCCCTTATGCCAGGGGTGTCCAAGTTTGTTTTGCAGTGGGCCATTTCACTGCAAATGTATTTGTGTGCGGGCCGCATTCATGATTCATGGAAGAAAAAAAAATAATATATGTGTGTGTGTATGCATACATGCATACATACATATATACACACACACTCTCACATACACACAGAGAGTCACACTTACACACTCTCACATACACACATAATCACACTTACATACACACAGAGAGTCTGACACACACTGACTCTCTATTGTGGCTCCTACTGCTGCTGCTCCCGTGTCCCTGCACCACTTGTGCAGCACGAGGGGAGGAAGCTCCACCCCCTCGCATTCTGACCTTGTTGGAGTACCCGGTGTCAGTGACATCCTAGTGCTCCAACAAGGTCAGAGTTCGAGGGGGAGGAGCTTCCTCTGCTCGCGCTGCACATGTGGTTGGCTAAGCCTGCGGCAAATGTAAACGGAGCTCAGGTGTAGCTACCGCTGACAATCTCAAGCGGGCCATACCTGTCCCGCCGGCAGGCCACATGTTGGATGCCCAGGCCTTATGAGAACCCTAATTTAATTGTAACCCTAACAACTATTCTAACCCTAACCCTAGTTATTTTTTTCATTGTAATGTTGCTGACTGCCTCTATGGGCAGGCAAGAAACAGATTCAGAGCAAGTGATTTTTTTTTCACTTCCGAAGCTCTACCCACAAGAGGGCACAGCCATATTGCAGGAGCATCGTGGGTTCCCGAGATCTGCCGCACTCCATCGTTAAGTCTGTCTCCCTGCTTCGCTCCCCTACAAAACAAGCCACAGTATCACTTTCCCTCGTAGTACATGTTATTTTGCCCCACAGAACATGCCACAGCATCACTTTGCCAATTAAAATAAGACACTGTCAGCAGGACCTACCTTAAGTGTTACAGCACCCTTTGCGGGCCACCCCCATGGCGCCCCTCCCTCTCCCTCCATCTCTCTTCCCATGTTTGTCCCTTTCCTCTTTTTTTGCCATGTATGTCTCTCTTTAACTCCCCCCCCCCCCCATTTTATATCTCTCTCCCTTCCCATGTATGTCTCTTCACTCCCCACACCCCATATCTGTCTGTCTCTCATCCTCCCCCCATATCGATTATCTCTCCCTCTCTTTCCCCATATCTCTTATCTCTCCTCCCCTCCCTATATCGCTTTCCCTCCCCATATCGCTTTCCCTCTCCCCATATCTGCTCTCTCTCCCCTACAATCCCTTTACCTGTTCTCTCTCCCCCATCTCTGTTCTCTCTCCCTCTGCACCCTCTCTGTTCTCTCTCCCCCTCCCCATCTCTGTTCTCTCTCACCCTCCCCATCTCTGTTTTCTCTACCCATCGTCCCCATCTCCGTTCTCTCTCCCCCCATCTCTGTTCTCTCTACCCCACCTCCACCATCTCTGTTCTCTCTACCCCTCCTCCACCATCTCTGTTCTCTCTACCTCTCCTCCCCATCTATGTTCTCTCCCCCCCTTTCTGTCTTCTCCCCCCCCCACTCCCCCTTTATTCTATCTAATATGCCACAGACAATTTGCCCATTAATATGCTAGTATTATTTTATCATTAATATGCCAATATTATTTTGCCATTAATATGGCACAGACAATTTGCCCATTGTATGCCTGTATTATTTTGCCATTAATGTGCCAGTATTACTTTTGCCCAATAATATGCTAGTGTTATTTTGCCATCAATAAGCCACAGCCAATTTACCCAATAATATGCCAGTATTATTTTGCCATCAATAAGCCACAGCCAATTTGCCCAATAATATGCCAATATTATTTTGCCATCAATAAGCCACAGCCAATTTACCCAATAATATGCCAGTATTATTTTGCCATCAATAAGCCACAGCCAATTTACCCAATAATATACCAGTATTATTTTGCCATCAATAAGCCACAACTTATTATTAAAGCGCTTGGTCCATTGCCGACCATAGCATACATCCCCAACCAGTAAATAAAAAGGGCCCACTCCCAGTAAAAATAAATACCTCACCCAACACTAAACCAAAAAAGTGGCATCCCTTTCCTAAGCATCCATCCTTAGCAGTTTTAATTTTAAATGGAAAAAGCATTTTGATTGATTGACTGTGTCAGCAAATCAGAAGCCTCATGATCCCAGCTCTACTATTGGCTGGGTTTTGTATACCTCTGTTAGCCAATCAGAAACAGGTATAATTTTGTTCACATGGCACCCTTTGAGTGACAGGAGGTGCTTTTTTTTTTTTTTTTTTTACAGGTGACTCATTCGCCCCCTAACTGGGCAAGGTAGACTTGGGGATTATGGGGCGTTTGGGCAAGCCCAGAACCCCAAGGGGGACAATCACCCCAGGGGGGGGGGGGGGGTATTTATTTTTAATAGGGGGAATCCAGCCTATTTAGCTCTAAGTGCAGTCTCCAGACCCCCGGGGGGGAAGAAGTGCCTAGTCTGATCTAAGGTTTCTTCCGGGACCCTTTTTTTTATTGGTATTTATTGCTTATTTGCCTTTACTTGCTATGTTTCTATTATCTGTCATCTGTCATAAGATAATCACACTGGTGCAGGCACTCTGCAAGTCAAGCGGAAGTGACCTTCTGTGTGTGATGTCTGCTCTGGGCCTATGGAAATATGAACCAGGGAGATGTGGATCATTTTCATTACATGACTAGAAATATTGCCAAACAGGTGTAACTGTTTGTGTCTTTGCTATGCAAACATACTCATTACAGACACTGAGTTCTGGTATACAATACCAAATATATCAAGATCTCAAAATGGGCTTTCTTACCACAAAATTCCTTTATAACATACTGCAAATATAGGCTGTGTAAATAGACATGCTTCAGTTGTAAAGCCAAACAGTGAATTTTAGTCTATAGAAATGTAAATACACAAGAAAAATAATAGCTAGAGAAAAATACAGGATAATTTGCATTATGCCCTGACGTGTTATGGTTTGATAGTCCCGGTACATGTTTTGTTTAACCCTTGCTTCCTTCAAAGTAGCAAGGGTTAAACAAAGTGCAACATCCCTTTAATGATTAGTGTCGTAGGACACAAAACGTGTAAAGTGTTCACCTCTGCTTTATCTGTATTACAGAGTCTGTTTGGCTTTCAAGTATTACACTGGATTATAACACGTTTTCTATTGGATCCTGGAGCGGCAATCTCTTTGTTCATATGGTTTATTACTTTACTACCTAGCCTAGATGCAACTATGGTTTGTGATAACCTTAAAATATTTCTAGCGATGTATGGGAGTTTTTGAGTTTTGTTACTTTTGCATTTTTGAGCGTATTTTTATTCTAAAAGCAAACGTGTTTGAAAATGTATATTTAGTAGTGCATGTTCACCTATGTATTCATGGGCTAACTCTACTAATAGATATATACAAATGAAAACATAGCATCATTTACAAGATAACAGAAAATATAAGTTCTGCATTACATAACTGACAAAACCACCCATACATTTCTCATCTGTAAATGGCCTATGCTAAACTCAAGGATGTTGTATTATACCACATGTGAGGGTGTAGAAAGTTAGGTCTTATCAGTCACACTCCATATAAGATGGGCTGGGCCCATAAACACTAACCATTTTAGATAACATTATGGCTGCAAGATGAAAAAGAACACACAAGTATCGGACCAGTATTCAGTTACCCCGTCACTTATCCTTTCCCATGGTTTCATCGGTCATACACCCAAATAGAAAGATGTACATACAGAAGTGCTGAGCAAGTCTCTTTATTTTCTCTTGGTTTTATCTGTGTGAAAATCTATGTGGAAATAATATTTCTCCATGGTATAACTCTGTACACTGAATTGCTTACATTCTTAAGCTCACTGCAACTAGAATTTACTACATTGCAGTTCTTGGCCAATTTTGAAAGCTGCCTTTAACAAACATGCATCATATAGGAATGAGTGTTATATTATGCCATTTGTATTAGAGTGAGAAGAGCATCCATGAACTACATTTGGAAAGGCCAGTCAATAGGCCTGTCATTCCCCCCACAATCTCAAATTTTAAAAGTGCTTCTTGGTAAAGATATGCAAATAAAGTCTGTAACAACCCCCTTTTTGGCATGGAGTCCCTTTACGCCACTATAATTGATGTGTGTGCTTATGTAATATTAATAACACTGAGGTTTGTCAAAGGTTTTTTTCAATAATGCAAGATGCAGATCCCAATGCCAGCACAGAAGTGACCTGTACTTGCTTTACTAGGAGTATCTTATGTCATATTTACAGGGCATAATATCTATTGGTTAACACCACCACTTGTAATGAATTTATGTCCTATTTGTATATCCACATGGGATATCTTCTATACACTACTTCCTTTCTTCATCAGTATAGAGATTGGAGATACATTTTCATGGGTATTTGTACGTATGGTCTACGTACAAATAATTATTTGCTCAAACTGAGTCCACCACCTGCCATTTTCAGAGCATGACCTTTCATGCTATCACTTTTCTTTCTGTGCTCTGTGGAATCTTCTGCATGTTTCTATTCTATTTAACAGTCGCTCTTCCATTCTTAGGCAATTGGTGAAAATAATCCGCTAGTAGTGACATTGGGGGGGTTATTTATAAAGGCCAGTTGTTGGTAACGTTCCAAAAGTGGTCCAGTCACCATGGAGACCAATGGAATGTCCCTGCTGATTCTATCACTTTATATATAGAACCTCATTATTTGAAAACATGGCCGGATGGTCGTCTCCATAGAGTAGCTCAGAGTGAATGAATAAGCAGAGACATTGGGGGTTATTTGTAAAACTGGGTGTCACGTGACATCTAGGCGTTCAGTAAAAAGGGCAGAATTGGTAGGGTGCAAGTCCTGAGTGCAAAAATGCCCCCTAGGGTAAGACTCGAGTGCAGACCTGGCCCCCTTGGGTAACTCCTGAGTGCTAACCTGGCCCCTGGGATAAGCCCTGAATGCAAATCTGGCTGCTGGGGTATGTGTGTGAGTATGTATGTATGTATGCATGTAGCGTATGTGTGAGTATGTATGTGTTTGCATGTACTGTATGTGTGTGTGTATGCAAATCCGGTCCCTGGGGTAAGCCCTGAGTGCAAACCTGGCTGCTCGGGTAAACTCTGAGTGCAAATCTGGCTGTTGGGGTTTGTGTGTGACTGAGTATGTATGTGTCTATGCATGTACTGTATGTGTATGTTATGTGTATGCATGTACTGTATATGTGAGTATGTATGAGTGCAAATATGGCCACTGGGGAAGGTCCTGAATGCAAATCTGGCCACTGGGGGTAAGCCCTGAGTATGTTTCTGTGTATGCATGAACTGTATGTGTGTGTATGTATGTTTATGCATGTACTGTATGTGTGAGTGAGTATGTATGTGTGTATGCATGTACTATATGTGTGAGTATGTATGTACTGTACGGGTGCATGTAGGGGAGTGCGAGTATATGCATGTGTGTTATGTTTTTTTTACTGAACCCATTTCCTTTCCATGTTTAATATGCAGTGTTAGCATGCAGAAAATTGAGCACTCAGGCCCAAAAATGTTTGCCATCACTAGTTCACCACTTTTTCTACTTTTTCTATTTCACCAGAGATGCACCTGATATCTAAAAATTATACTTATAGTGATAATAATCTAAATCTGCAGACAAAAACAGATAATTATTTTCAAATGTATTGTACTGTAACCACAACGTTTGCAGTTACTTTGAAAAAGTACAATATTACAAAGAAAAATAACTTTAATAGTCACTTATAGCTTAGCAAACCACAAATGTTGTCAGTTTTTTCCCACTGTTTGGACATAACAAGTTACTTGAGAGAGTAATTTATCTGATGATCTACCTCAACCACACTTTTGTCTAAACTAAGGAATTTCTGAAGCTGCATTATGGGATAGCAGTATTATCATTAAACATACTTTTTTCTTTCTTTTAATGAAAAATATCGTGGGAGCATCCTCAGAATAATAGTAAAAAAAAGTTGACTAAATTACCTCACATTGTTAGCGTTTTTTTTCTGACAGGATATAAAACAATTAATTCATTGTGTTCCTGCACAAGATTTTTATATCCTTAAAAGGATTGAAGCTATTAGAGAATATGAATGCAATCACATAGGGGAAAAAAATATTATTAACCCCTTCTGCATCACTCACTTAGTTGAAAAACTCTCAATGTAAATGGAAATCTGACAAAATTTGAGTGGACAATCAAACACCGTGTTTGATAAAAGTACACAAGTACTCACCTGGTTCATATTTGAGATATAGAATAGAGATGATATAATAAGCCACATCGAACACAGGATAGACAGGCAGTTTGGAGAAGGAGGCAATGAGGTCTTCCAAGCTGAGGGCAGAAATCAGGTCCATGCTGGATTCAGTCCCGTGCTGCTGGTATAACAACAGAAAACTACAGTAGGGAACTTTTGGGTAAGGTAATGTGACAAGCAGCTTGTATGGGATCCCCTGCCCCCAGACCCACCTCCCCTGGTATAAAAATAAAACCCTCCGTTGTAGAGGATATATTTAGATAGCTGACTCCTGCACAGACCACTCCTCAGTCTTTGAGGGAGGACTGTTTGCCTGTCGCCGAATCGAAATTTGCAAAAGCCAACACTGAATCAGCTAAGACACATAATCTGACACCGCTGATAACGTGCACTTGTCGCACCCTGTCTGTCCTTTAAACACATGCTGTTAAAGGGACTCTCTCACCTAAATATTGTTTGTATTGTTAATGCAGTAAATAAAGAAAATGCCTATATATCTTGCTTGCAAAATGAAAACAAATGCATAGATTAACCCTTTAAGGACCAGGGATTTTCCTGGGCCAAGGACCAGAGCGTTTTTCAATTTTTAATACGCGGTTTTTGAAACATAAATTTCCTCTCTCTCATTTAATGTACCCATACAAGTTATATGTTGTTTTTTAGAGGACAGTTAGAGCTTTCTTTTGATACCCTATACATAAAAATGATTTACATTTTAGTATCAAAAAATACATATAAAAGAGGAAATTTTTGAGGAAAAAAAAGTTTTTCCCCATTATTTTCCCAATAATAAGCTACATAACTAGTGCAACACTAACCCACTTATCCCCCCTAATTAACTAACTAATAAAAAAGAAAAATATTGGTTCCCAAACCCCCCATAACAAAAAAGACAGAAAAAAACTCTGAAGAGTGCGATGTCAGATCAGTAAAAATCATGCAACAGGCATGCAGGGGTTAAATTTTATTAAATAAATATATTAAAATTACCTCTATTTATTCAAAAAAACTTTATAAATTGTAAAAATAAAAAAATCTGTTAAAAAAAAACTAAATGAGGGCCATAAAGTGGAAGGAAACTGATCACAGTTAAAAACTGTGATCAGCAATGAAAGGGTTAATTTTTTTTTTTAATTTTTTTTTACCTATGTGTATGTAATTAATTTCTTTTTACTTACAGGTCACTCTCTGTGCTTCACTATAAGAATGTGAAGCACAGGGAGTGAATTAGAGGCAAAGTCAGTGTGTGAACACACTGACTTTGCCATCTAATTTGCATGTTATCGCGGTGATTGCTCAATCACCGCGATCACATGGCCGGAAACTGACCGATCGGGTCCAGGAGCTTTGCCTCGGGTGCGAAGCTTAGTCCTGGACCCGTTGCAGACTAGCTGGCGGTGCCCACGGAGCGCACCGCCGGCTAGACTGCATGACGAGTTAACTCGTCATAAGGTCGCTAACGCTGCGGCTCTTATGACGAGTTAACTCGTCATAAGGACGGGAAGGGGTTAAGAAAAACATTTGTTTTAAATGTGTCTATGCTATGGTGTCTCCTCTTCTTGGCATCACCTGATGGCTTCATATGCAAATAAACTACTTTCAAAATACTTTGTTTTACCCTAAAATATGTGTGAAACTGCACGTTATGGGATTTATTTATTAACCCCCCTCAGTGACATGACCTTTTGACCTTGTCTTTCCCTTGGTGACATGGGTTGTTTTGACATTTCTGGGGTGTTTGTGTTTAGATGTAATTTTTCTCTTCTTTCTCACATAGTGTACCCACACAAATTATAAATTGTTTTTATCGCCATAAGAAGGGTTTTCGTTAGATACCATTATATTCATCATATCTTATAATTTACTACAACAAAAACATAAAATATGATGAAAACTTAAAAAAGACCTTTTTCTAACTTTGACCTAAAAAATAATTTGCACAAAATAGAAAAGACCCCTGGATTTAAAACTAAAAGTTTGCATGTTGCATCTTAACTGGCCAAGTATGAATTAAAAGCAATGCACAATAACCATCCAATGTCTTATTGCAGCTAAAATAATTGTTGCAAGATATTGGAAGAAGCCAGAAGGGTTTTCTTGGCCACAACTAAGGCAACAGATATTATTCCAGTTAAAGATGGAAAATGGGTTATGTAAAAACAATAATGTCACGAACCACCGTGACTCTGGGAGACGGCCGGCAAAAGTATGTTAAACTTTGAATGTAATAGCCAGTGTGTCCCCATGTTTCCAAGGTTTTAATACCTCCCCAAAAGGGCAGATCACTGTGTCTTCCCTGGTGCCAGACCCTCCAGAGCAAGGCACCCATTTCATTGGCCAGGAGTTTAAATAACCCCAAATTTAAAAGGATTAAAGGGACCTAACTGTGGCCTCAGCCCGATTTGTTGCTATTTTTCCTAGTGTTCTCTCATTGGTTTCCTCCCCAGACTGGCACCAGGTTTAATTGTTTTATCCTTTTGAAAGGTTAATCCCTTTAAGTGTTAATCCCTGTTCTCAAGATGTTTTACTGTATAGATGTGCTGTCTTGTCCACAGTAAATTGTTCTTGCTGTGAAATCCTTGGTAGCCATGTCTACTTCTGGGAATTGCTATGAATGACTTATTACTATGGGGCGCTGACCATCGATTGCGAAAGATTGAGAGCTGAGAAGATATCGAACCCACAAACGAGAATTAACATCTGGCTAGTGAGCCTTCTTGTTACATAAAAGGGGTCCATGTGGGAAGAATGTATGGAAACAATAGAAACCACCTATTGGTAGAAGAGACAAGAAAAATAAGGAAAACTGGTTTAGAACCATGGTCATATTAGTAAGATGAATAACGAGAGTTGACCACAGTGTGAAATTCCGCTGGTTAAAATAATGTTTTGTATGTTTCTTTTATGTGTTTTCTCTGAGGTTTAAACTGGCAAGAGGATTCCAGAGCACTTGGATAATGAAGGGACACACACAGGAATCCTGATAAGTTTACATATTTATTCATAAGTGTTTGTATTTTGAACGTATGTAAGTGTTTACATTTTTTTTTAAAAACCCCCGCTAATTTTTGTCCAAGTTTACAAATGTTTTTGTTTCTGGAAGTTAAAAAGAGATGAATTTTTTTCATATTTCTTTAGCCAATTTAAACTTTGAAGCACAATTAGAGTGGTGTGAAGATACTTGAGCAGTAGAGATTGAGAGCTTGCATGCAGGAGCCAATCATCTAGGTATGGGATGACTGAGTACTGTGGGCCGGTACTACTGAAAGAATTTTTGTAAATACTCTTGGGGCAGATGCCAGGACATATTGAGGGGCTTGAAATTGAAAATGATGGATATATGCTCCTGAAGGAATGACGTATTTCTGAGAAATAGGGACATGCAGAGAGGCGTCCTTTAGATTTTGTAGATAAATATTTGCTCATGAACGAATGGCTATTCGCAGATACTTATGTAAATGTTGAAAAACAGGGACATGCAGAAATGGTGTCTAGGGTTCTATTCTTTCCCTGCGAAAATGAGTTTTGAGCAAAGTAGACTTGAGTTTGGGCTCGGAGGGTAGATGTGAAACCATGAATCTGTCTGGAGGAAGATCTATGAATTGGAGACAATAGCCTCCTGAGACAACGCTGTTGACCCAATCATCGAGAGTGAGAGCAGACCATGCTTCTTTGAATGCTTTCAACCTTCCTCCTGCTTGAGGTATGGATGTGGTGTCATGCAGAGAACTGGAGTAACATTAATCTGTCACCTCTTCCTCCACCCACTGAATGAGCCTGCCCTAGAATTCTATTCTCTGGTGGATCTTTGGAAAAGCTAATCATAGTATATATCACTCCTTCTTTGTTCTCTCTGCCTTTGCACATACCCTGATTTCTGACAAAAGGGATAAAAGCGCTTTTTCTCACCAGTGATCTCCTCTGGGGACATACAGTGTTTGGCGCCGGTAGTTTTCTCTACCAGAGATTCTAATTCTGCACCAAAAAGGATTTACCCTCCCTATCTTTTTTTTAGCAGTGACTGATAGAGTGCTTCATCACATGAAAATAAAAAAAAAAACATCTTGATTGCAGAGATATTTTTCATGATGTTTTCTCTAGGGCCTTTGGTTGTAAGATCATCCTCTATATTGCTAGACAGTCTCTGACCACTCCTGAGACTGATGCTGAAGCAAACAGTTGTGAACCCTGCTGCTGCCATTCCAATGGTTCTCATTGCTGTTTCCATAGGCTCTGAAATGCGGGAGCCATCTTCCAGTGGGAGCGCAGTTTTCACTACTGCTGCATCAACTTTGGGGCCTTCACACTTTTGTAGGTGTTCAGTGGCATACGGCAATTTTTTAAACATTCTTCTAGATGAGCTGAACCTTCTGTCAGGATGTTCCCAGAGAGGAGAGTGGACCGGAAAGGTTGGAGAATGTTTAGAGAAGCTCTGAAAAGAATGAATCCTTACTGGAGGAATCTTCCTGCGACATATTCCTTGCAGATTTAATCAATCAGGGTGTTAATTTCCACAGCAGGAAATAAACAGGAGCATAGTTGTCCCTTTGGGAATAAATGAAAACCTCCCCAACTTAAATAAATACACTGACACCTGTTTTTGGTAAAATTATTTTATTTTAATAAACAAAAATATCTATAACTCTTTAAATTATTAATAATGATACACAAACAATCTTAGTGACAGTATATAAATTAACCCCCATTACACACACCACAAAGACAATGACCCCCATAATTAATGACAAAACACCATAACGTGTCACTTAAGGTGGTGAATGGCATTTCTAACCTGTAAACATAGGCTATGCTGTGCCTAGAATATCTGTTACATTTTATGGATATCTGAATAAAGATTCAGTTTTTGAGAGTGTTTCTTTTTCCGCTAGCGTTGTTCCCCTTTGAGTTTCCTTTTTTTTCTTGTCTTGATTTATTGACCGAGGAGGACTACACAGAAGCCATAGAGAAGCATATATTGTGAGTGTAGCAATTGTAACAATCTTTTTTTTACTTTAAAGACTTTTGTTACATATCTATACATATCCACACTGTTCAGCGCAATTCCTGCCGTGCTCTCGTGTAATGGGAGGATTTGACTTTGAACTTTCTAGTCCCAAAATAAGGCCTGCAGCATGCTGAGAATAGCTGTGATGTGTCTTCTTTCTGCTCACTCCACAGATAGGGTTGCCACCTTTTTCTCAAAAAAATACCAGCCATGGCTGTGGGTCTGTGAGGGCGGGGCCACAGAAGGATGGGGCCACAAGGGGAGGAGCAATAAAAGGGACAGAGCAACTCAATGTCCTTACCAGACTGAGCTTCAGGCTCCTCTGTACATTTGCCAGGAGCTCAATTCTTGTACAGCATTATCGATATCCCCTTATCACAGATATCCCATTTTGTCAGTTTCCCCAGTCATTTCCCCTTTTTCCAGAAAATTTGTTCAGTAAGGGTCCCTGAAATTCCTAATGGCGGCTGCCACTTCTTATGTCTCTCTCTCTCCCTCACTACTTCTTATATCTCTCTCTCCCTCACCACTTATGTCTCTCTCTCTCTGTCTCTCTCTCTCTTCCTTCTCTCTCTCTCTCTCTCTCTCTCTTTCTCTCTTCCTTCTCTCTCTCTCTCTCTCTTTCTCTCTCTCACCTCCGTCTCTGCCTGCAAGCGCGGTTTTTATTTTATTTAAAGGGCAAGAATTTTTTTTTTTTTCTTCAGTGCTTGGGGCCCCCCAAAATTTGCCGCCCTTGGCATCCGCCTAGGATGCCTCGCGGTAAATACAGCACTGCCTGTATGTGAGGGATAGCTTAAAATCTAACATAATACAAGTTAGTGAGGCAAAAATAGAGTCAGTTTGGGATCCGTTAGAATTTGGAGATCATATGGTAACTCGGGTAGGTGTGATTTATAGGCCCCCTGGACAAATAGAGGAGTTAGATAATCTACTAGTTGAGGAAATAGCTAAAAGTGATCATCATGGGTGACTTTAATCTTCCTGATGTGAACTGGAAACCGAAAATAGCTACTTGCGCCAGGAGTCCGCATATCCTAAACTCCCTACTGGGATTTATAAATACACGGAGGCTCATATTATGCATAACTCTTTCTTTATTCCCTCAGCAGCAAAGAATAAAAATTAACATAAATTTTTTTTAAACCAATCAAAATTCAACGACCATAATCCCCTTCTCCAACTCCTATAAAGTCCCAATCCAGGAAATGATCCTCCTCTTTCTTTGCTGCTCCCTCAGATAAGTACCTTTTCAATTTGATAATTGTGCTTGGTATTATACTGTATTGTGTTAGTCCTTAACCTTTATTCATAGGTTAAGGACCAGGTTTTATTTTATTAAGTGTTCTAAGTTTTATTTGTTATATTGGTGGTCTGGGATTGTTATATTATCTTTGTATTATCCCCAGATCATTTTCCGTTTGTTCTGGCCTTTCTGGCCACCTTTCCTTTCACTTTCTCATTGGCTAGTTTGTTTTACTAGCTGTATTTGGGTTTTACATTCGGTTTTTCGGTTTTTTTTCGTGGTATAAATTGTTCCCGGTCCCTTACTGTCTCTTCGGTTTATCTTCATCGGTTATCCGAATGGTGTGAGATTTCACCCTGGCGCATGCGCAGTTTATACGCGGCGGCCATTTTTTTGGTGTCCCTTTCAGTTTTACATAGGGATTCAACGCGGACGCCATTTTGGTGTAGCCTAAACGGGGTTTCACCGCGTTTCTAGTCGCGGCCGCCATTTTAAACTTCAGTACATGTTAAAATCGGCAGAAGACAGTCGGTATTTGCTACAGCAATTGTGAGATATCTATATTTTATACTTTCTGGCATATATTTGTTTGCAATATGCAATCTGATAGGGATGTGGGGAGAGATGTCCCTCAACAGGGCCAGATCAACCCTGAATATCTTGATGGGTACATCCCAGCTGCCCCTAATTCCCAAGAGTTTTAATCTCTTTTAGATGCCACAATGACACGCTCAGTTAATAGAGCAGTACAATCAGCTATGGGTGCAGTGTCTGCTAACTTAGCTACCACCATCACTTCAGCCCTGATGGCTGCACAGACATTTGCAATTCCCATTCCTGGTTCTGAGAACCCTGTTGGTTCTGGTGATGGCCGTAAGGCCCTTAGAAAAGTCAAGCACTCACTCTGCCCCTTCAGCTAAGGTGAATTATGCAGGATTTTTCTCAACAATATTCGATATCTCAAATGGTTCTAGGCAAGGTTGTCCTCTATCGCCTATTTTATATGTCCTAGCACTCGAACCCTTAGCACAAGCAATACGTTCCAATCCCAACATTCAAGGGTTTAAAGATAATAAAGAAAAAGAAATTAAACTAGGACTATTTGCGGACGATATTTTCCTCGCCATCACAGAACCAGATAAATCACTCCCACACCTAAATAGCCTGCTAGAGCAATTTAGTCTCATTTCTTATCACAAAGTAAACACTACAAAAACACAAGCCCTAGCCATCAACATTCCAGAACCCACTTTGATGAATCTTAAATCACAATACCCCTATGAATGGAGGAAAAATAATATCCAGTATCTAGGGATTGCTCTAACAAAAAACCCAGAGGACTTAATACATCATAATTTAACAAAAATTTGGAATTTAGCACAAAACGAAATGCAGAAATGGGATAAACTATTCCTTTCTTGGATAGGTAGAACAGCAGCAATCAAAATGAATGTAATACCCAAACTACTATATATATTTAGGACACTACCAATACATATACCAATAACACTAATTTGCAACATACAAGCCAAAATACAGGAGTTCATCCATAGTTACAAAAAATCAAGAGTATCGAATAAATGGCTTATACTACCACCTAACAAAGGAGGTCTGGGGATCCCTTCCTTAATCCATTATTATAAAGCGGCACGCATGTCCCAGACCATACAACACCATGAATCACCAGGTACAATTTCTTGGGTGGACATGGAAGATAACCAATGCTTTCCTCACAGAGTATGTGACACACTCTGGCTCAAAGACCACACATATGATAAAAATAAGATAATATTGCCCAGTACAAAACTTTCAATAAAAATTTGGAATGAATATGCAAAAAATATCCCAGCATTACAACATCTCACTCAAGCCACCCCCTTAACCTCCATGGAACTCTTAATTCCAAATTTATCACTAAAATCATGGATAACTGCGGGGATCTCACATCTTGGTCTACTCATAGAAGACAAAAAATTGCGCCCTTTCCAGAACATTCAACAAGAATATTCACTTCCCTCCTCAGATCATTATAAATTCCTACAGCTCCGCCATGCTATACAAAACAGAACCAACACTCTAATTAATCACACTGAACCATTATCTGAATTGATTCTCCAGTGCCAACCCCTAACAAAAAAGAAAAAACTTCTGTCACTTTGCTACCATATACTTATTCTAGACTCAATTCCAAAAAAACTCCCGTTTATGGTAGCTTGGGAAAACGAACTGAACATAAGCATCAATATCAGAGACTGGAATCAAGCGATTCAAAACCCAAAACTATTCTCCCATAATACCAACCATATTGAACTAGCCAGGAAAATACTATACCGGTGGTACCTAGTCCCAGTTAGGCTAGCAAAAATCTACAAATTACCATCTGACACATGCTGGAGATCATGTATAGAGAGAGGCTCCATGTCCCATATTTGGTGGTTTTGTCCAGCAATCCAAAACTATTGGTCAGAGATTTTTACGCTTATAAACAAAACAACAAAGATCAAATTGCCGAGAACACCTGAAGTAGCACTGTTGCATATATTCCCAAGTGGAATCCCAAGAATGGAAAAAATCCTGATAGGAATGATATTACTATCCGCAAAAACACTTCTTGCAAGGAACTGGAAATCGACAAAAATCCCATCGTTACCCGAAGTACAGAACCTAATAAATTATAATCTAACCATGGAAAAACTCCATTATATCAGCACAAATAATATGAAGAAATATGACGATATGAAGGAAATGTGGAAAAGAACTTCTGATGACACATGTCAAGTTCCAACATGAGCTCTGACCTTCTCCCCCCCTCACCCTCCCCCTCTAATCCCTTTCTACAAACCCTAAATCTTTTATACCCACCACTTCTTTTCTTATTTCTTATTTCTTATTTTTTATTTCTTTTATATATAGGATCTCAAAGGTTTATATTGATTACTGTTAAACATTTCCAAGTTACACTAAGAAACTGAACGATTAGATAACTGTGACATCAGAGATCACAATAGTTAACGGATCTAGAAATGGTAAATGGATAGCATATAGTAGGACAAAGATAACAAAGCGGAAACTAGCACCAACAAGTATTTTAATTGATCTTAATCTTATTTTATTTGTTCAACAACTTCTTACCATAGGAGAACAATCTATTATGTATATCAAAAGCAACGAATTTTCCAAATTTATACCTACTTCTCAACAGTTGTAATCTTTTTTTATTTCCGAAAACCATTTGTATGACAATGTTCACTTACATTTATTTAATTTGTCTGTAACAAACAATATGTTGAGTCCTTACTATGCAAAAATAAAATATTATTGAAAAAAAAAAAGAAAAGTCAAGCACTCCTCAAGTACTCCTGCGGACATGATGCAGCATGTCACAGAGGGCGCGTTACCGCGCAAGAGAGCCTTCCACCAGGCGAAATCGGTGAGGTCTTGGAAAAAGGCTAAAGACTTGATGGATAAGGACTCTGAGTCCGATTCGGAGGAGGGGGCTTACGACTCGGCTAAGTCTGAGACAGACGTACTGGGGTTAGACAATAGGTCACCTGATGATTCTGATACTGGCTACCCAGTTCAGATGGAGACTAGCCACCCAGAGGCTTGTATATTGGACCCAAGTGGTAACCCACTATTTGACCCCGAGAGTCTGCAACGCCGCAGATCTTCTGAGTGGTCACCCTCGGTACATGTGGCAGATTATATTGCGTCCAGAGTACGCAAGGGTCTGGATAAACAGACCAGAGAGAAACTGAGTGCAGAATGCCCTAGACCTAATGTCCCGGATGCAGCATGTAAAACACCTGAGGTGGACCCTAAAGTGGCCCAATTTCTGTCCAGGTCAGGATGGAAGTCCAGGAAGGGTCTGGATTACTCTCTGAGAAACTGTCAGGACAGGATCCTGGACACTATGGGGCCTCTGGCCAAGATATTTGAGTTGGCTGAAACAACCTTGGAGGAGGGTACGGCTATCGACCCTAATACTTTAAGGGGCTGGGCTCAACGGGCCATATGCTTTATTGGTAACGCCAATACTGCAGTGGCCTCAGAGCGTAGGAAGGCCATCCTCCTCAAGATAGAGCCTAAGCTCATTGACATGGCTCATACAGAACCGGGCCCTAAAGCTAACGGGCTCCTGTTCGGAGACACCTTCGTTAAGGATTTAGGGTCCTTCGTTCAGACATTTACAGCCTTGGACAAGGCTCAGTCAAGTATGAGAAAAGTATTCCAGCCAAAGGTTTTCGCTGGGGCCGGCAGACACAGAGGCCGTCTGGCCGGCCGTTCTTTCAGGGGTCCCGTTAGAGGATCCAGAGGCCTCCAACAATTCATCCCGCAACAGCAAGAGTTCCAGCAACCTAGAGCTGCAGCTCCCACTTTCTTTCCACAAAGAGGAAGAGTATGGCAACCTCGCGGATTCAGAGGCGCTTTCCAACAGTGACGTCCCTATGTTGAGTCCAGTGTTGATTGTACCCGATTCCATCATGTAGGTAGGGGGAAGGTAACACAGATTTGCGCACAATTGGGAACTGATTTCTTCAGACCCATGGGTGTTACAAACAGTGCGGGGATATCACATAGATTTTATGACAAATCCGTATCAAAGTGTAATGCCAACGGTCAGACCCTTTTCAGAACAAGATGCGCAACTGATAGACATGGAGGTCCTGAGCCTACAGCGCAAGGGGGCCATAGTCCCAGGTACTTGGGACCCAAACGGGTTTATCAGTTCACTGTTTCTGGTCCCAAGGAAAGGCGGGGGTACTTGTCCGGTCATCAACCTACGCCCTCTAAACGATTTTGTGTTGTACCAACACTTAAAAATGGAGGGGATCCATTGTTTAATGGATCTGTTAATTTTAGGGGATTGGATGGTCAAACTCGACCTCCAAGATGCATATCTTACGGTTCCGGTGACACCGATCCATCAGAAATTTCTCCAATTCCTTTGGAGAAATTAGATATGGAAATTGTCATGCCTTCCATTCGGTCTGTCATCCGCCCCTTGGTGCTTCACCAAGCTGTTTAGACCGGTAGTCGGGTTCTTACGCCGGAAAGGGGTGAGATTGATTATCTACCTGGACAATATTCTAATTTTGTCCCAGAACAAGAAAACATTACTACTGCATCTGAGATTAACAATAGACCTTCTACAATCGTTGGGTTTTCTGATCAATTGGGAGAAGTCGGTAAGAAAACCCGCACAAACCATGGAGTTTCTAGGGTTTTCCATAGACGCGATCCACGGTTCACTACTTCTTCCCACAGAGAAGATAAAACTCATAAAGAAGGAGATAAAACGCACATTGCGAAAACACGTTGTCTCGGTCAGGCATTTAGCTCGAGTGATAGGCCTGTTGTCAGCTTCCATTCAAGCAATTTTTCCAGGTCCGCTTCATTATCGGGCACTACAACGCCTCAAGACAAGGGCTCTACATCAGAATTGGTCTTACGATCAGATGATCCCTTTGGACTTCGAAGCAGTGGAAGAGTTGACGTGGTGGCTGCAACACATGGAGGCATGGAATGGCAGAGCGATTTTCAGTCACACTCCGGACGTAGTAATTTCGTGAGATGCCAGCCTTCACGGTTGGGGTGCTATTTGCGAAGCATCCTTTACAGGAGGACGCTGGGCTACTTTAGAGCAAAGCCTTCACATTAATTGCCTGGAATTGCTGACAGGTACCTTCGCGATCAGGAATTTCGCTCGGAACTTCCCAGGATGTTCGGTGCTGCTGTGCATGGACAACGTGTCAGCTGTAAGATACATCAACCATCTGGGCGGCACGAGGTCAACAGCTCTATCAGATCTGGCAAAGGAATTTTGGCAATTTTGTCTGGAGCACAACATCTCGGTGCAAGCCACTCACATTCCTGGATTAGTGAACGTCGGAGCGGACTGGAGTTCGCGACACCTCAAAGATGCGGGAGATTGGTATCTGGATCCCTGGATTTTCTGTCACCTAGAGAGGCTTTGGGGTCCAATGGAAATTGATCTCTTTGCATCGCGCCTCAACAAGCAACTACCGAGTTTTTTCAGTTGGAGACCAGACCCGGAAGCGGTGGCGACGGACGCTTTTTACATCAATGGTCGAGGAACAGGCATTATGCTTTCCCTCCATTTTGTCTCAGGACATTAGTGCATCTCCGGAGCTGCAGAACATCGATAGTTCTGATCAACCCATGGTGGGACACTCAACCGTGGTTTCCGTAATTGCTGGAGATGAGCATGGATTTGCCCTGTGTACTACCAACGATTCTGAATCTGCTCACGGATCCGGAGGGGAAGGTACATCCTCGCGTTCAAACAGGGACGCTATTCCTAGTGGCGTGGTTGATTTCAGGGGACCCTGGTTTATCCATGGAGTTTCACAGACGACTAGAACTCTCTTGGCAGGAGCTTGGGCTCCTGGAACTCGAAGAGCATACCAGAATGCCTGGAAGTCATGGGCTTATTGGTGCGTGGAACACAATAGGAATCCCGTTTCGGCATCTGTTACTGACATCATGAATTTCTTGACCGTTCAGTTTGAAAAAGGTTTGGCGTATAGATCTATTAATGTTTTCAGATCAGCGATTTCTGCAGGTCATTCAGGCTTTCATTCTGTTCCTGCGGGCCAACATATCCTTATTTGTCGCCTTCTCAAAGGTATGAGATTGTCTCGTCCACCTTTACCTAAGTATTCGGGGGTGTGCGATGTCAATGTTCTGTTAAGATTTGTAAAAAATTGGCCTGTTAATAAAGATCTATCTCTAAAACAACTTTCAGCAAAATTGGTCTTTTTATGTTGTCTGGTTTCTTGTAAAAAATTATCTGTTGTCAGGACATTGGATTTTTCGGGTCGTTCATTTTCTCCTGATGGAGTGATATTTGACATTTCCAGACGCACAAAAACAGCCATTAAATCTGTGTTTTATCCTGCTTTTCCAGCAGAACCACAACTTTGTCCTGTTTTATGTCTCAAGGAATACGAGCGTAGAACTGCTCCATGGCGTACGGCTGTTCGTCAAGATTTATTTTTAGTGCTGCATAAGCCACATACTCCAGTCTCTACTGTTTCTTTAGATAGGTGGGTCAGATGGATTCTTTCGGAATCAGGTATAGATACTAACATATTTGGCCCACATTCAGCTAGAGGGGCTATGGCCTCTAGAGCTTTCTCTTTAGGTTGTAGATTGGAGGATGTTATGAAAACAGCAGATTGGTCTAGAGAATCTACGTTTAGAGAATTTTATTTTCGTCCTATTTCTCATATTGCATCAACTGTTATTGGTGAGCTTTAAACTTTCATAATATGAGCCTCTGTGTATTTATAAATTATTAGATTTTGCTAAGTCATGATTTATAAATACACGGAGGCGAGTATTATACCCACCCGGTATTATGTTACCCTACCCTAAGATATGAAGTTAATTTTCATTAGCGGTACTGATGGTATGATGATCAAATTATGGTTTCATGAAAACTATGAGCTTTTGTTTATTTTCTGTTTTCAGCTTGATGGACCGAAAGGAGTCTCTCTACAGTCCAAGTTGAAGAATTGTTTGGCATCTTGGATTATTTGCGGTTTTCCAGTTTCCAGTTGAGAAGTTTTAATTCTATATGTTTACATCAAAGAAAGAGTAGGATCATTTCCTGGATTGGGACATTATAGGAGTTGGAGAAGGGGATTATGGTCCTTGAATTTTGATTGGTTTAAAAAAATGTTTATGTTCATTTTTATTCTTTGCTGCTTAGGGAATAAAGAAAGAGTTATGCATAATACTCGCCTCCGTGTATTTATAAATCATGACTTTACATCATGACTTAGCAAAATCTAATAATTATCTCTAAGGCAAGTAGTTGAGGAGCCAACTTGAAAGCAGGTCATATTAGGTTTAGTGTTCACAAATGGAGATTTGTTATCAGATATTACTGTAGGTGAAAGTTTAGAATCTAGTGATCACCAGACAGTGTGCTTTAATATAAGAACAGTGATGAAGTCACAACACACAAAAAAAAGTTTTAGATAAAAAAAAAAAAAAGACTTTTCTAAAACTAGATTATGTGTAAAGGAGTCATTATCAGATTGGAGCAATTAAAAGGGAGTCTAGGAGAAATTGAATTATCTAAAAGTTGCACTATTGAAGGAAAGAGAAAATTGCATTTTCATCCCCCCTAAATTTGCAAAAAGTATCAATAAAAACTAATTTATGAAAAACATTTTTTTATTATGCTTGTCAGTAACAGCAAAAAAATTAAGAAACCACTGTGGTACCCTGCAGAGGTGGCCAAAATAGTAAACAAAAAACAAAAAAAAAAGCTAGCATTTAGTAATTATTAAAAAAAAACTGAAAAAGATAGAAAGATCTATAAAAGAAGGCAGAAAGAGGCAAAGCAAGTTCTAAGAGCTTCCAAAGCACACGCAGAAGAGAAAATAGCCCAGTCAGTGAAAAAGGGGGATAAAACATTTTTTAGATACATAACTGAGAAAAGGCAAGTAAAACAAGGATTGGTTAGATTAAAAACAAAAGAAGGATGCTATGTAGAAGAGGATAAAGGCCTAGCAGACTGGCTTAATGAATATTTTTGTTCAGTTTTTGAAAATGAAAATGAGGGTAAAAGGTAAAAATACTTGATGCATGTAAGTTTACAGAGGAAGAGGTTTTACTTCAGCTGTCTAAACTAAAGACAAATAAGTTGATGTGTCCTCATGGATACTTCCAAAGTTATTAAAATAGTGGTGTACTAGCAAAACCATTAACAGATTTATTTAACCAATCATTGTTAACGGGAGTAGTCCTAGAGGATTGGAAATTAGCAAATGTTGTGCCCATTCACAAGAATGGCAGTAGGGAGGAGTCGGGCTACTATAGACCAGTAAGTCTTACTTCAATAGTGGGTAAATAATGGAATCCTTGTTAAAGAATAGAATTGTTGAACATCTAAAATCGCATGGATTTCAAGATCAGAGACGACATGCCAAACTAATCTTACTGATTTTTTTTTATTCGGTGGCTAAAATAAAAGATCAGGGTGGTACAGTAGACATTGCTTACCTAGATTTCAGTAAGGCTTTTGACACTGTCGCACATAGAAGGCTTATCAATAAACTGCAATCTTTGAGTATGGATTTCAATATTGTTGAATAGATTAAACAATGGCTGAGTGACAGGCAACAGAGGGTTGTAGTCAATGGAGTATATTTAATGCAAGGTCTTGTTACTAGTGGGGTACCTCATGGATCTGTACTATGACCCATTCTCTTTAATATTTTTATTAGTGATATTGCAGAAGGTCTTGTTGGTAAAACAAAACTACAAAACCAAAGTGCCACCCTGCATCAACCATAATATGAATTGAAAAGGGAGACCTAGGTAGAAACCCCCCCATTTTTACTGCCCAAAATATTGCAGCGGGGGATGGGTGCCTACAGACCCAAAACTAAAATGGAGAAGAGACTAAACTGACACCCCTAAAGTGGACTACAGATCAGAACGGGGGTCTGTTTAAAGGGCACTCACCACCTATATACTGAAAGTCTCAACTGAACAATAAGTAATTGCTGCAAAAAGATTAATAATTTATTCACAAAATCCTCTAGGTGAGAACCATGGAGTGAGAACACATCTTACCCATACCACACATAATAACATCAAAAATACAGACAATATATACAAAGAAATAATACACAATTATATAAATCTAGAAAGTTCAAATAGATCCTGCAGGATAGGAGTGATAGGCAGTCTGGTAGAAGAAAGTGCTAAAATATAGCGTTGCTACACCACCAGTGCTCTCTCACAGAAACGATACTGTGCGTCCACAGCAACAAGATATTGATTATAGAGGAATGTATGAGAAAAGGCACTCTCCACTGGACCTTATCTATCATTTATCATGAATATTAAGGTAAAATAATTACTAGAACTATGCATTTATTGAATCTGGAATATCTGTATTAATTTCAGTAAATTAAAAATGATAATATAACTGCAATCAGGGCTTGTGCAAGGATTTTTGCCACCCTAGGCGAATCCTAATTTTGCCGCCCCTTGCACTTACCCGGTGAGGTCCGCAACCCTCCAACTGCCACAGTTCCTCTTATATGCTCATAGAGGCTGGCAAGGAGGGGGGCAAGGCAGCATTTGCCCCCTGAGCTGCTCTCAAACCTGATTAAATGGGCTTGAGTTGCACCACTTTTCACTTCGATCTGCCCCAGTGTACTTAACATTTTATCCAGTTGCTTTGTTTGCCTATCAATCTTTATCTGTCAGTATATTTGTCCTGCCAACTAAATAGATTTTGCCCCTTGGCCAGTCTGATGCTATGCATGTAATTATAGACATTAATATTTATTTAGTGCTTGTTGATTGAAGGATAAATCTGATTGCCATTGGAGTCAAGGAGATTCCCTCCCCACTGAAAGCAGAATTCGGTACTGTTGAAATAAGGGGTTATTTGCGCCGCACACCTAGCACAGTACGCAAACCCCGGGAATACATCTAGGAGACAGATGGCAGCGGTAAATTTGGCAACACTCACTCGACCAGCATGAAAAGTCAGTGAGTGACTATGTTGTTGAATTCGCAGCTGCCGTCGGCCCCTCAGATGTATCTCATGTATTTCCGGGGGTTTGTGTGCTGTCTGTTCACCGCACATAAACCCCCGGAAATACACGAGATACATTGTTCCCCTGAGTGACAGGTGTGCTGTGTTATTTGCCTCCTTTTGGATCAACAGCGGTAAACAAGGAATAGGAAAAGGGTCAAACTATGTAAAAAACAAAATCCCAATACTATAAGTACTGCATGATTTTTAATGTAAGCTTTACATTTTTATTAAGTGGGGTGGGGAACTTGGAGTGGTTCATTAAATACAGGTTAATTTCCCTTCCGAAGTTCCTTTACTCCATACCCAGCGATAGATCATAAGCATGGAGGTTTATGCAAATAATTCAAATGTCAAAGCTTGGACAAACTTATTTTGCATCTAGTCTACAGTTACTGCCATGAATGCACTTGAGCAGAGTGCTACTGGAAGAATTAAAGAACACCTGTTATGCAGTGGTGTATCTTGATTTTGTGCTGCCCTAGGCAGACAAAATCCGGGCACCCCCGTACCCAAGCTGCACACCCACGTTACACACCTAAGACATGCCCCATCATTCAGACTCACATCAAGCTTACACTCCCATCACACTCAGTCACACACTCCTACTCCCATCACACTCAGTCACACACTCCTACTCCCATCACGCACACTCTGACTCCCATCACACTCAGTCACACACACTGTCTCCCATCACACACACTCTGACTCCCATCACACACAGGTCACACACACTGTCTCCCATCACACACACTCTGACTCCCATCACACTCAGTCACACACACTGTCTCCCATCACACTCAGTCACACACACTGTCTCCAATCACACACACTCTGACTCCCATCACACTCAGTCACACACACTGTCTCCCATCACACACACTCTGATTCCCATCACACTCAGTCACACACACACACACACACACACACACAGTCTCCCATCACACACACTCTGACTCCCATCACACTCAGTCACACACAGTCTCCCATCACACTCAGTCACACACACTGTCTCCCATCACACACACTCTGACTCCCATCACACTCAGTCACACACTGTCTCCAATCACACACACTCTGACTCCCATCACACTCAGTCACACACACACACACACACACACACAGTCTCCCATCAGCACTTACCTTTCCCTGGCAGGCAGGCAGCATGGTCCCTCCATGCTGCCTGTTCGGCTTCCCGGCGATTGTGCCGACAGGTCACGTGACCGGGCGCGCGTATGACGTCAGCGCGCCCGTCACGTGACCTGTCGGCACTTCCGTGTCGGCACACTGCACGGGGAGCCGAACAGGCAGCACGGAGGTTTCTCTGTGCTGCCTGTTCGGCTCCCCGTGCAGCCTGGCAGGCAGAGCGTTGGTGAGGGGGGATCTTCCGATCCCTTCTCACCTCCGTCTCTGCCTGCAGGCGCGGTGGGGTTTTTTTTTTTAAAGGGCCAGATTTTTTTTTTTTTGATTTTTTTTTTTTTTTAATTTTTTTTTTTCCAGTGCTGGGGGGCGCTGCCGCCCCCCAAAATTTGCCGCCATAGGCATCCGCCTAGGATGCCTCGCGGTAAATACAGCACTGCTGTTATGCAAACATTATAAAGATGTGTGCTTTAGAAGGTAAAACATTCTGTCCTATGCATTATGCACGCCAGGAGAAAAAAAATCTGAAAAGCTGCAAGCAATAATGTTGTAAGCTGTAGGACGAATATGAAGACAAGAAAGATGACAAGACTCATTCTTAGTTTTATTATTACCACATGAAGAATTAATATGGAGGATCCACTGAAACCACTGATACATATTGTAATTTGGAGAATGAAATTGTCCTGAAAGAAACCAAAAGTACATGCCTTCCCCTGACAAAAAGGACTCAATAAGGTACTTTATTTCTAATCTTTTATTCAACACCTTTGTGATCGATGACGATCCCTGACCGTCAAGGGGAAACACTTCCTTGGTGACCGATGATGGTATAGTACCGTCATGCAGATGCAGATCTGAGTCATATAATCAGACCTCGATTTGAGGTCTGATTATAAGACAAACCTCGAATATAAGACCACAAAAAACATTAAAATATTAAATATTTCCTGCCTTTTGAGGTGGACCCTAAATATATGTATATAACTTGTTGCATTTATACTTATATGAACTTTTTAATATTATATTCAACTATTATTATATTCATACTATCATCTGTAATAAAAATGTTATTGAAAATTGATTATTTCTTATTTTTATTACGTTCCTCTGCATCCACATTGCACCTAAAGGAGTTAACACAGCACTATACGGTATTAATTTGCCACTATTAGCCTACCCATTAATATGCCACTATTAGCCAGCCCATTAATATGCCACTGCCAGACATCCAGATTGCCAATTAATATGCCACAGCCATTTTCCCCATTAATATGCCCCTATTAGCCTGCCCATTAATATTCCACAGCCAGACTGCCAATTGATATGCCACAGCCAATTTTCCCATTAATATACCACTATTAGCCTGCTCATTAATATGCCACAGCCAGATTGGCAATATGCCACAGCCAATTTTCCCATTAATATACCACTATTAGCCTGCTCATTAATATGCCACAGCCAGATTGGCAATATGCCACAGGCAATTTCCTATTAATATGCCACAGCCAATTTCCCCATTAATATGCCACTATTAGCCTGCTCATTAATATGCCACAGCCAGATTGCCAATATGCCACAGGCATATTCCTATTAATATGCCACAGACAATTTGCCCATTAATATGCCAGACAATTTGCCCATTAATATGCTGCATGCAATTTGCACATTAATACGCCACCACCCTCCTCCCCCTTTCCCAGTACTCTCCTGGCCATCTCCTCTGTGTATTATTTTGCCATTAATATGCCAGTATTATTTTGCCATTAATATGCCAGTGTTATTTTGCCATTTATTTGCCAGTCATATTTTGCCATTTATTTGCCAGTCATATTTTCCAATGCATTTGCCAGTCTTATTTTGCCATTCATTTGCCAGTATTATTTTGCCAGTATTATTTTACCATTCATTTGCCAGTGTTATTTTGACATTTATTTGCCAGTCATATTTTAACCTTCATTTGCCAGTCATATTTTGCCCTTCATTTGCTAGTCATATTTTGCCATTCATTTGCCAGTGTTTTTTTCCCCTTCATTTGCCAGTATTATTTTGCACATTAATATGTCACCCTCCTCCCCCCTTCCCCAGTACTCACCTCCTGGCTGCTCCATGTCCCGCCGCCTCCTCCGTGCTGCAGTCTTCCCTCCTGCACTGAGAAGGGCAGACAGTCACCGGACATGACTTGCTGTTGGTACAATATAGCTTGTGTACATGCGGAGGGGATTCATAGATTTATGACAGATGTTGGTGTTACAATGTCATTAACGCTATTTTTTTTTAAAAAATTTGGCTTTGAAACAGCTATGTGCTACTTGTATTTATTAACTTATAACAAAAAAGCAAAAAAATTGACAAAAACATATAAACATTGCGTATTTTTCAACTCAGGACCAATATTAGAATCTATAGCAGGTTTTTTTAAACGACTTTAATTTGTGGTCATGAAATAAATCCCCCAAATATCGGATACCGGCTTCCTTCCAATGCGACATGCCAATTCCAGACTGAGGATGGGGGTCGCTGCTGTCAGTTTTGTTAGCTCGGGAATCTTTTTTGCATAGCTTTTCCAGATAGCTAGGGAATTGGCCGTGTTTGGAGCCAACTGTTTGTTTTTTTCGTCAATATATACCTCTGCTACTCTGTGCGGGGAGATTTGTGAGTCTTCTATGTCCACCCAAGCAATAACTCCTGGGTCGCAGTGAACTAGCATGGCTTGAGCCATACGTGCCGCCTGGTAATATTGAAGTATAGATGGTATGCCTAATCCCCCCTGGTCGCCTGGTAATCTAAGCCATTTGTTCGCGACTCTGGTAGGTTTGTGGGCATTAATAAATTTATTGATATCCGATTGGATATTGTTTAGAGTACCAAGTGGGATAGAGACTGGAAGAGACCTGAATACAAATAGAAGTTTCAGTAGAATTGACATTTTGACTGCAGCTATCCTGCCCAGCCAGGTTAAGTACATGGGGGACCATGTCGACATATTCTGTTTGGCTACCAACCATAATTTGTCGAGATTCTCAGCCGTAAGGCGGGAGGGGTCTTTTGTAATTTGCATCCCTAAATACGAGATACTATCCGTCCGCCATTCGAACACATTTTCGGATTTAAGTTTAGCTAATAAATTTCGAGGTACATTTATCGGGAGAGCTTGTGTTTTGGCACCGTTCACTTTATGGTAGGATACTTTACTAAATACATTAAGGGTGATTTGAAGGTGGGGAAGCGACACTAATGGGTTGGAAACCGTTATCAATATGTCGTCCGCAAACAGCCCCAGTTTTACTTCTTTATTTGGTGTGTATGGAATACCCTTAATTGATGGATGGGACCTTATACTTTCTGCCAAAGGCTCCAGTGCTAACACATATAGCAAAGGGGAGAGCGGACAGCCCTGCCTGGAACCGTTAGAGATATTGAAAGATTGAGATTGAAACCCTGCGTAAGTAACTTTTGCAGAAGGGGCGGAATATAGAGCCATAACCGCTTTGATATATTCTGGGGGGAAATTAAATTTTACAAGAACTTTTTCTAGATATAACCAGTGAAGGCGATCAAAGGCCTTTTCTGCATCTATGGCCAACAGAAGACTGTTTTTGTGCTTTTTTATTCATGTTACAGGGCCAGAACTATAAGTAGTGCAAAGCTATTTTAAAATCCTTTTTTTCAAAATTAGCGATAGTGACATTGTAACACTGATTTCTGTACTAAATCCATGAATGACCCCCAACATGTACATATTTTTGAAAACTAGACCACTCAGGGCATTTAACTTGGGGTATTTTGACACATTTCATGTAGCCATTTTACCACCAATCTTTGCCAAAGTTTGCAGCAAAGAAATTTATTTTTTATTTTTCACATAGATTGCAATTTAGGTAAACATTACCTTAAAATGTGAAGGGGTATTTCCAAATAACACCTCAATATGTGTTCAGCAACATCTCCTGAGTACAGGGATACCACCCATGCATAGGTTTGTTTTGGGGCTAAAAGGCCACATTTAGGGGGTGCGCATTTTGGTTTTCCAACTTGGAATTCTGACATGCAGAAAACTTGCGCCCATGTCCCATTTGGGAAATTTTTGAAGCCAGAAAGTGTATTCTACCCCACAAAGTCATATATTTTTTAAAACTAGACACCTTAGGGCAGGGCTTGACAAATTTAATTTTATTCTAGGAGCCAGCAAAAATTTTTAGGAGCCAGACAATCACGCAAACATACACGCAATTTATAAACACACACACACCAACCTACGTCACATATACACCCCACACACACCAACCCACGTCACATATACACCCCATACACCAACCCACGTCACATATACACCCCACACACCAACCCACTTCACATATACACATATATACCTCCCTTCACATATACACCTCCCCCCCACACCTCACATATATACCCCCCTTCACATATACACCTCCCCCCACACATATATACCCCCCCTTCACATATACATCCCTCCCCCCTTCACATATACACCTCCCCCCACACTTCACACATATATACCCCCCCTTCACATATACACCTCCCCCCACACTTCACATATACACCTCCCCCCACACTTCACACATATATACCCCCCCTTCACATATACAGCCCCCCCACACTTCACACATATATACCCCCCCTTCACATATACAGCCCCCCCACACTTCACACATATATACCCCCCTTCACATATACAGCCCCCCCACACTTCACATATATACCCCCCTTCACATATACACCTCCCCCCCACACTTCACATATACATCTCCCCCACACTTCACATATACATCCCTCCCCCCCACTTCACATATACAACTCAAACATATAAGTTTTTTTTTCTCTTCATAACTTCTGAGTGCTGGGTGTCGTCTCTTGACAACACAGCACTTAGCCGAAAGAGCCATGAAGATCGGCTGCGGCATGAATGTTCCCCCTCCCTGCTGCCTTACCTCATTGCTGGGGAGGGGGAACATTCGTGCCGCAGCCGATCCTCATGGCTCTTTCGGCTGAACACTCACACACGTGTTGCGCGAGGGGGCGGAGCTTGCTGTCTGTCCCCTCGCGCTGCAAAAGACGGATGGCAGCGGCAAGGGGAACATTAGGGCAACGGCACCCGGGCGCCAGGCTCCATTTCCAGGTCGCCATGGCGACCTGGCGCCCGGGGTTTGTCGAGCCCTGCCTTAGGGTATTTCAACACTTTCCATGCACTAATTATACTACCAGCTTATGTCAATGTTTTGGGTAGTAAATTTTTTTCACATTCAGCATCATGGCTGTCATTACGTGGGGCAAACATGGCAGTTGCCTTGTGCCAGGTTATTCCTGGGTGGCCCAAAGCAGCTGCCCTATGGGCCTGCTGCCCGCAACATGTGCCTGATGTCTCACAATTGAGCTGATGCGGTTCCTGCCTTTTCGTCATTGTTGCAGCAAGTAATATCCTCGGCTATTTCACTCCTCCTGTGCAGGAATAAGATTGCAGTTGTGAACAGTGGAGAAAGACGGACAGGCACACAATAGGACTGGGGAAGGGGAGAGTGTTAATGGGCAAATGAATAGTGGCATATTTTAGTGGGTACCTTGCTGGGGCATATGTTATTGAGCAAACTGTAATATATTTAATGGGCAAACAGTGGCATATTTGAATGGGCATCTGGCTGGTGCATCTGTTAATGGGCAAACTGTGGTATAGTTTTATGGGCACCTGGCTGGTGCAGTTGTTACTTGGCAAACTGTTGAATATTTAATGGCACCCTCCATTATCACTGAGCATGGGGAGCGTGAGCAGCACATTCTCATGCTGCCCGCGGCTCCCCGTGAAGCAGGGTGGGGACGGAGCTACACCTCTCACCCGGTGAGCTCCGCCCCCTCCACGGCAAACCTTTTTTTTAAACTTTGCTGGTCGCACACCCCTAAGGCCGGCCCTGCTGGCACGTCATGCAGACATGATCACAGTATGCAAGTTGGCATACCGTAATCTAAATTACATGTAGCTGATGGTCAAAGTGAGAGTCTGCTACATTTTACTAAAAAAAAACAAGCAGGACAGCATATAACCATCCTAATCCGACTCATCGCGGCTCCCTGCAATAAACTGTGCTGCGGGTCCCGCTGCAGGGACTTGTGTCAGATGAGGCCACAAAGTGGTCAGGGCCAGGAGCACAAAAAAAGCAAGTTTGGTGCTTTGGCCGTTAAGGACCAAAGTACCATCCAGCGTGATGGGATTAATTGAATTTATTTATTGCACTGACACCCGATCGGGCATCTTCCATACTGCATTGCTGGCACAATTGTCAGTGATGCAATTTGGATGTAATATTCAATATGCAGGGCTTGGGCACTATATGTATGAAATAAAGTATAAAGAAAGCCACCTGGTGTGAGGGGAGGCAGTGTGTGCCAGTGACATCAGCTCCACCACCTCAGGCCACACTCAGTGATCTGAGTGCCGGGTGTCACACGAAACCCGGCGCTCAGTGAAAAGAGAGTGTGACAGGTGGCAGGAAGGAGCGGCAAAATAAAGTCCTGAGTGCTGGGGTAAGTTCTTAGAGTGTAAGTGGGTGCTGGCAAGTTCTGAGTGCATATCTAGGTGCTTGGGCAAAGTAGTCCCGAGTGGAAATCTGGGGTGGTGTGGAAAGTCTGCGAGTGTAATCTGGATGCTGGGGTAAATTATAGATGCAGAAGAAGGAAATAAAAACAAGAAATTGATTTTTTCAAAAATATTTTTATTGCATATGTAAAAAGTTTTATTATAATAATGTATTTGGTCTGAGAAAATGTGTAAATTGCTGTCCTTAAAAAAACACACCACTATAGAAAATAAGAAAGAGCAAGATTACGGATAAACAGCTATTGTCCAAAATGCTACAGTGCGAAGCTAAGCTACTCTAAATCAACGGCAGTCCAGAAAATACAGTGACACGAAATAAAGTTTTTGGTTAAAAAAAAAAAAAAAAACATGGCATGACAACAGACAGTGGAGGCGCTATGCAATCCATAATAAAGATAGTTAAAAGGTCTCACCACTAGGGAGACTGACGCTCTTTTTTTTGCAGACATCCAAACTCTCACCACCCACTATATGACGTCAATGCAACGGCCTTGCGTACCGTGGAACCTCCTCTCCCTTGTAATGTTTTCTCACTTGCAGCTACCCTGGTCTCTTATTGGCTGACTGCAGAGCCTGTGACCCGGAAGCAGGAAGTACCAACCCAGCCGGTGAGGTGGCGGCTGTGTCTGCAACATGATCGGGGACCTGTTACTTTTTGGGTGAGAACTAGGGGGGCGATATGTGGGCATTAGTTTACGTCATCAGAATGCGCGGATGCTTTTATTGTAATTTTATACTCTGTAGTGTTATGGTCAATATGTGAGGGATGGTAGCATTCAAGTTGAGGCCACTCATGATTTCTATATAGTTACCAAGTTTCATAGATTAGTGTTTTTTTTCCTGTCTAGCTGACCTAGTAGATACCTTAATTGTGATTACATCATCTTTTAAAGCGTAGTGTCTCACACGTCACTAATTGTATGTATGCCTTAATAACCTCACCAGGTTCCAAGCATTATGTGTTTTAATGCATCAGTGCTAAAGTAGGTATTTTGACAGAAAAACCATATGCTCCATAGAGAAATCTTGGATTGGAACATTATTTACTGAAATTGTAGTAACCGTTTCCACCCCAAAATGGATATGCATAATGTATATGAAAAGGTGAAATTAAATGTTCATCCCAACTCACATTTTTGTGAATAGCCCCAAGGTGTTGCAAATATGATTTGCTCTGCTAACCACTATGCTATAATTTGTGCCACATTTGTATGCACTAGCTACATACATTATGGCCTACCAGGGCATGACAATTTCTAAAATACAAAGTACCCTTCAGTCTTTTTTAGCAAAATTATCTTTTTAATTGCTGCATTGACTGAACAATACAGATAAAATGTTAATTTTACATTTTATTCAATGTGTCTTTTAAATGTGTAGGAAAACTGTGAACCATAAAAGTATTAGGTATTTTACAATTTTGATTCTTATTGCTGCTCTGCTTTGAAAGGTTGTTGTTTGTGATTTTAAATGCATGGTAAGGCTTGGAACATACAGAGTAGGTGTGCTGGAAGTCTAGATTTACTGTGTAGGAGAAAAATACAACCATACTGTTTATTAAAATTAAGAAGCTTTTTATATGTAATCTAACTTGGGATTCAAACCTTTAAGAAATTTCTGTCCAATTCCCATCCCCCTCCACGTTATGCGCCATATTGGTGTTTAGTCATCAGTGATTCAGGAGTTGGATTAGGCTTATCTGTTCTTTACCTGCCAATTAGTCCACTCTGTTATGGAGTTTTTTCCTGGAACAATAAAATACATTAACTATCCATATCAACACTTTGCACAGTCCTTCCAAACTGGGGGGGGGGGGGGGTGGTTTATTTGTACCATACATGTTGTTGTGCCCCCCCCTCCCCCCTTTTTATTATGTACCTTTTTAAAGAAAGACTAAAACTTCAAATCAGACAGAAGGTCGCTGATGATGCTCAAATACTTACTTACAGAGTCCGATTAAAGCTATAGTCCGTTTTAGAATTTCCTGGATTACTAACTCACTATTGATTGTGACCAAGTAGTTAAAAAAAAAAAAAAAAAGGTTACATTCATTTGCTAGCAATTGCATATGAATGCAGGCTCTTAAATATCCCAAACTTAATGACATTAGCAGCAAGCCCACAAATCTAAATTAGAGCCTTGCCTCTGTAATCACTAATGCTTACCTGCCGTTTATTGTTCTAGATGTTCAGAATTTTTTTTTCTATCGTGGAGAATAGTTAAGTATACGTTATCATTCAGGGTGTCCATTTATTTAAAATTGTGCTGGGTAGTAGCATGAAATACAAGTTTTAATTGGATTACTGTTCTCATGGAGCTGAAATACCTGTTCATTAAGAGACCACAGTGTTTTGGTGTACTGGTTTAAGTAGGGCTGGCCACATTGTGACATTAGAACTGTTGGTGACTTACAGCTGTATTGGTGTTGTAAGAGCCAAAAGGTTCTGCCTCATGGGGATTGCAGTTGGACCATACCTTCCCTGTCTTACAGTAGAGATGGACCCTTGTAAGTAGAGCATTACAGAGTGTGAGAATCAAAATACTACCTCAGCAAAAAGAAGGCTGTCGTTCTGCAACGTCTAGTGGACTGCACTTTGCTAAATATGTAGTCGAGAATGAGCTATCAAAATGTTATATTTGCCTTTAATGTAGTGTAAAAATAAAGCTAGCCAAGTCAGTCTATTTACATGATTATATGTATTTTTTTTTTATTATTATTGCTTTAAATTTTGTTTTCTTTCTGTCATAACAGGACATTGCTTGTGAATGCAGGAGCTGTTTTAAACTTCAAACTGTAAGTTTCGGTTCCAGTAAAAAAAGAAATGTAATTTTAAAAAGTAAAGGGTCTACTCAATAAACACAGAATTGCAGGCAATTGAGAATGGAAGTATTATCCCCTTTAGGACCAGGGATTTTCTGGGCCAAGGACCAGAGCGATTTTTACATTTTTGATATGTGGTTGTTGAAACATAATTTTCCGCTCATTTAACGCACCTATACAAGTTATGTGCTGTTTTTTTTAAAGTACAGTTAGAGCTTTCTTTTCATACCCTATACATACAAATTTTGTATTAAAAAAATACATATAAAAGGGGAAAATTTTGGATAAAACTAAATATATTCCCCATTATTTTCCCAATAATAATCTACACAACTAGTACAACACCCACTTATCCTAACGAATAATACAAAAAAAATAATAAATAGGTTCCCAACACCCCCTCCGGAAAAAAAAATTGAAAAATGTTGCGATGATACTAGTCAGAGCAATAAATCACAGAATGGGCAAGAAGGGGTTAACTCATATTACATTAATATATTACAATAAAATAATTTATTGCGAAACACTTTAAAATGAACAAACTGGGATCAGCAAGGAAAGTGTAACTTTTTTTTATATACAGGTGATACTCGATAAATTAGAATATCGTGCAAAAGTTTATTTATTTCAGTAATGCAACGTAAAAGGAGAAACTAATATATGAGATAGACGCATTACATGCAAAGCAAGATAGTTCAAGCCGTGATTTGTCATAAGTGCGATGATTATGGCTTACAGCTCATGAAAACCCCAAATCCACAATCTCAGTAAATTAGAATATTACATGCAATCAATAAAACAAAGAGTGTACATAGAACAATATCGGACCTCTGAAAAGTATAAGCATGCATATGGACTCAGTACTTGGTTTGGGCCCCTTTTGCAGTAATTAATGCCTCAGTGCGGCGGGGCATGGAAGCTATCAGCCTGTGGCACTGCTGAGGTGTTATGGAAGACCAGGATGCTTCAATAGCAGCCTTCAGCTCTTCTGCATTGTTCGGTCTCATGACTCTCATCTTTCTCTATTCTCTATTGGCAATGCCCCATAGATTCTCTATGCGGTTCAGGTCAGGCAAATTTGCTGGCCAATCAAGCACAGTAATCCCATAGTCATTGAACCAGGCTTTGGTGCTTTTGGCAATGTGGGCAGGTGCCAAGTCCTGCTAGGAAATGAAGTCAGCATCCCCATAAAGCTCATCTGCGGAAGGAAGCATGAAGTGCTCCAAAATCTCTTGGTAGACAGCTGCGTTGACCCTGGACTCAATGAAGCACAGTGGACCCAACACCAGCAGATGACATGGCTCCCCAAATCAACACAGACTGTGGAAACTTCACTTCTGCATATTGCAGTGTGTGCCTCTCCATTCTTCCTCCAGACTCTGGGTCCAGATGAATACGACATCTGAAGCCCATTTCCAGGATGTGTCTGTGTGTGGTGGCTCTTGATGCACTGACTCCAGCCTCAGTCCACTCCTTGTGAAAGTCCCCAACACATTTGAATGGCCTATTCCTGACAATCCTCTCCAGGCTGCTGGCATCCTTGCTGCTTGTGCACCTTTTTCTTCCACACTTTTTCCTTCCACATAACTTTCTATTAATGTGCTTTGATACAGCACTTTGGGAACATCCAACTTCCTTCGCAATTACCTTTTGAGGCTTTTCCTCCTTATGGAGGGTGTCAATGATGGGTTTTCTGCACAACTGTCAGGTCAGCAGTCTTCCCCATGATTGTGATTCTTACTGAACCAGACTGAGAGACCATTTAAAGGCTCAGAAACACTTTGCATGTGTTATGGCTTACTTAGCTGATTAGAGTGGGACAATGTGAGCCTAGAATATTGCACCCTTTCACAATATTCTAATTTACTGAGATTGTGGATTTGGGGTTTTCATAAGACATAATCATCGCACTTTTGACAAATCACGGCTTGAACTATCTTGCTTTGCATGTAATGCGTCTATCTCATATATTAGTTTCCCCTTTTACGTTGCATTACTGAAATAAATGAACTGTTGCACGATATTCTAATTTTTCGAGTATCACCTGTACAGCAAATGTTTTAGTTTTTTTTTTTCACTTGCAGGTAACTCCCTGTGCTTCACTATGAGTACGTGACACACTGAGTGAATTAGAGGCAAAGTCAATGTGTGAACACATTGACTTTACCATCTAATTTGCATGTGATTGCGGTGATCACATGCCCAGAAATGCTCCGATCGGGTAGCCAGGTAGTAAATAAGCTAATTCCATGACACAGTTGCCCAGCTAGAGATGTTGTAATACTGTAATACCGTAATAATAAGTACAGTAGATTTACCCCTTTTTGTCTCCTGTTTACATTCACAGCAAGAAAAAGGAGTCCCAGGGCTTTGGAGATGAACATGCAGCAGC
Organism: Pelodytes ibericus; assembly: GCA_036172795.1. Taxonomy (NCBI): domain Eukaryota; kingdom Metazoa; phylum Chordata; class Amphibia; order Anura; family Pelodytidae; genus Pelodytes; species Pelodytes ibericus. The sequence goes on from CM069860.1 coordinate 32,602,352, forward strand.
AACAACAGGTAAAACTATGCAGATCAGAAGAGCACGCATGGAAACAGTGTATTACAGTAAGACCTGACATCTAATTGGGTCTGTAGGAAAACAATGCAAATGATAACCTGAGCAAACAAGGGATACTTAAGTCAATGCATGTCATACATTACAGAGTTATGAGTGAGCGAAGCAAATCAAATGAAATGTATACCACCAATGAATTGAAATGCATAATGACCCTCTATATTTGAACATCAGAACTAACAACATACATTTTTTTCACTTGTGTTTCTAATATGAAGCGCAAGTAAAAAAGTAGTTGTCCTTAGTACAGGGCTTGACAAACCCCGGGCACCATGGCAACCAGTAAATTAGACCTGGAGCCCGGGTATTGGCACCCTCTGCTTGGCGTCCCCTCACCTCTGGGACCCATACGTTTTTTCTTTGTTCTTCTGAACAGCGAGGGGGCAGCATGTGCCATTTTGTACACACTGCCAGCTCTGCCCCCTCGCGCATCGCGGTTCAAAGTCTGAGTTCCGGGTAACACATGACATCCGTGTCACGTGACAACCCGGCACGCAGCAGGATGGGATTGAACGATGGTCTGTGCCTGGCAGATCAAGATGAGATGGAAGTGCTCCCCTCCCCTGCAATCAAGCAAAGCAGCAGGGATGGGGACACACTGAAACACGCACAATTTGTTTTGTTTTAAAAAAAAAAAAAAAAAACGGCCGACTTGTCAATTCTGTATGTCAATGTGTCTGTATCTGTCTATGTATGTCTTTTTGACTGTCTGTGACTGCCTGTGATTTTCTGTGTATGTAAGTGGAACTGTTTCTGTCTATGTGACTGTCTGTGATTTTCTGTGTATATAAGTGGAGCTGTGTGTGTGACAGTCTGCGAGCGTATGTGTTTAAATGATTGTGTTTATGTGCGGTTGTCTGACTATATTTTTGTTGCTGGCTCCTAAAACAAAATTAAATTTGTCAAGCCCTGCCTCAGTATGAGGCTAAACTGGCATGTATTTCTGATGTAGTACATGCCAGTTTATCCTCTGGCTGGCAGCTGTCATACTTCAATTGTAAGTTAGAACATAAAGAAACCCCTGCAAAATTCAGTCCCTCTCTGATTGGCTGAGCACATGCTGACATGGTCTGTGTGCGCACCAGCTTTAGGTGTGCCCTGCCTCTGCTGAGATGCAGAGCTTTGATTAAACCCACATGTATCTGTAATAATACACGCGGAGACTTTGGAGAAGAGGGACAGGTTTTTATATATATTTTTTAACTCATGCTTCCTCCAAAGAAGCAAGGGTTAACATAATTGTGTCCCTTATTAACCAGGAGATATGTTTCCAAATGTCTCCTTGAGATTTGAACTACTAAAGATGTCACAGTTCAAGACCTTTTTTATTTTTGAAAATATTTTTTGATAACAGATGAAACTGCCCTGCAGAATGTATGATTCATGTATGTTCCTCACAAATATCTGATCATACAGCAAAATGCAGACTCACTGTAGGTGGAGCTAATGTAAGATCTGTTCAGGTAAATAGTAAGTGACATAGAAATCCAGAAGGTGGTGTTGTGAGCGGGATGGATTTGATTTAAATTACTTGTCCGTAAGGCTTGATTTCAATCATGAGTTTTAAATGTAAAGACTTGTTCTTGCTGGTAGTTATAATATTAAATATTTGCAACCAGATGAATATTTCATATTTAGAATAACCTGTCCGATTAGTAAAACTGCTATATCAGAACTGATTTTAGATTAATCACTCATATTTGGAGAACTACGTAAATTTGTTTTATTTAACTAGAGCAATAAGATTATTAAGTATACTTGTTCTTGTATTTGTGTAAACGGCAATGTTTATTACTGATGTGGTAATGAGTGAAGGTAATGTGTTATTTGTTTGTACATAAATTCGATCAACAACAATGCGATTTAAGGTATTTTCATGAATTGTGTTTGTTATTATACCATATTTACTGGGACACAGTGTAGTTTTTGCATGAATCTACAGCCTGATGCTACATAACGAAGCTCTATTTTATGCTGAATAACCTTTGAACTATAATGTATCTTAAATTGAAAACTATTTTTAGATATATTTTTCCTCCAAAAGTGTTTCATTAAAATAAATTTGATTTAAATCCAAAAAATCCAATTTTTTTTTTCTAAATTGTTGATTTTAATCCACCCTGGTTGCGAGTGATAGCTGCTTAGAGTGCAAGTAATAAAACACAAAATGTTTACTTCAAATGAACCTTCAGTAGTAGAGAGTGTAATTGAAACGAAGTCCTTAGGCCAAGGGTCTATACCTCCTATCCAGCTGATCTGTCTATCCCTGAGATTTGTTCTGTAAGGCCAAAGTGGCCAAGTTGGAAAATGTCTCCAGTGCAGCTGAATGTGGCTCTTAAGTTTGAAATTAAATTCTTAATTGTTTCTTACATGAATTAAGACCGTAGTAAATGTTGATTATTGTGGTGTGCTACAATTCAATACTCCAAATATTCAGAATATTGTTCTTTTAGTTTCATTATTTTATTCCAAATTGTTTTGGGGTTTTTAGTCTGAGTACCATAACATAGCATGGTGTTGTAATAATCATTCAGAGCGGAAACTGTTTAGAGATTATTCTGTGCTATTGCGCTGTGTATATCTGTGTGCAGAGATGGCTTTGTTGGTTTATAAGACGATGTTCCACAGATAAGACGTTAGTATGCTTAGCATAATCCTATTGTTGGCAGCTCCCACACTTACAGCATTACACAATAATGAACTGTGTTATGGGTATAAAGGATACACAAACCTGATATAATATAAATTAAGGGGAAGTGTAGGTTGCTCAATGCAAAGCCTGCAACTGCCTATATTGTCTGGAGTACTAATGGTAGATTAGCACAGAAAAACATACCTTTTGCTCTCCTGATAAATAAAACAGATTCCTAAAAAAATGACACACTTTGTACTATTTAACAGAACAAGATATACTGAGTTCTTATCAGAAAGTAACGCACAATTATTTTTCTTTTCCCTTTTTGAAGCACAATTGGGGAAAGGTTCGATATTAGGGTGCAGTTCATGGCCTCCTTTTCTATCAGCAACAGCTGACAAAGTTTTATTTAATGAACTTCAGCCTTAAATTAACCTCTTAACAGTAGGTGCAATAAAATAACTTAAGAGGCATGCCTAAGATATGTTATTTTTACTGGTTAACAGTAGATGTATAAAGTAAAGGAACATTATGCACTAAATACAATGTTTAAAGCAGGCTCCTTGGGTAACATTAAGATTTATATAGTGCAAACAACTGAGACAGAAATAGTATAATCAAAATAATACTCTTCGAGGGGGGCACTAACCAAGCACGACTCCTGTGTCAACGAATAGTGTATCAACCAAGAGAGATTTCCCACTTTTCACACAGCTTGCATGTAGATAAAATGGAACATTAGTAGTCTCATCAGAGCACATAGCATGATACTGTAAGAGTGACAAACGAAAACACGTTATTCAACTAAAACTCATATCCAGGATATGATGTATTTTTTAACAGGACTCGTCCCGTCCCCCTCATTTCTATATTTTGCATGCATCTGCAAGGGAGTGCTGTGATTTGCGCTCATGATTAGTGTTGAGCGAACCCGGACCGCACTATTCGGGTTCGTACCGGACATTACGGTGTCCGTGCCCCGAACCCGGACATTTCACTGTATGTCCGTGTTGGAGTTCGAGGTTCGCCTATAAACCGAAAGTCATTCGGTTTATAGACTTTTGGTTTATAGAATAGCCAATAGCATTACATGTATTCTATAAGCCACAAGTCTATAAACTGAAAGACATTTGGTTTATAGACTTTCGGTTTATAGAATACAATGTAATGCTATTGCTATTCTATAAACCGAAATAGAGTCCCCATTCATACGAATAGGTCAATTGACCTATTCGTATGAATGGGGACTCTTATTTCGGTTTATTGAATAGCCAATAGCATTACTAGTATTCTATAAGCCGAAAGTCTATAAACCGAAAGACTTTCAGTTTATAGAATACATGTAATACTATTGGCTTTCTATAAACCGGAAGTCTATAAACAGAACGACCTTCGGTTTATAGACTTTCGGCTTGTAGAATAGCATAGAATTACATGTATTCTGTAAGCCGAAAGTCTATAAACCGAAAGACATTCTGTTTATAGACTTTTGGTTTATGTAATACATGTAATGCTATTGCTATTCTATAAACCGAAACTTATGAATGGGGACTCTATTTCGGTTTATAGAATAGCAATAGCATTACATGTATTACATCTGAGAGTCAAATAGAACCTAATTCTAATTGTTTTGGGTGGTACATTTTTAATTTGTATGTATTTTATTTTTTTTTAAGTTATTTCCCTATCCATATTTGTTTGCAGGGCACTTGTCCTACTCTTACCCACATTTTAATTCCTTTTGCAGCCCTCTAGCACTTTCCATGACTATTTTAGTGGCCAAAAGTCCGTGTCCCCATTGACTTCAATGGGGTTCGGGGTCAAGTTCGAGCATGGACCCGGACTTTTTCCAAAGTTCGCTCGAACCCGAACATCCAGGTGTCAGCTCAACTCTACTCATGATGTTTCAAAAAATATCAGGTTTTGAAGGAGTATCCATCCCCCCCAGAAAATTGATTAATGGGTTTTTTTAGGGTCGCATTAAGTTATTTGTTTTACGCATCCTAACATGAATTGATTTAAAATTATCTTTGCATTTGCCTTGTTCAGCCAATCATACCTGATTATTCTTGTGAGCACGATATTATAAATATGCATTGCTTTAATTTTTTTTTTTTCAGGTGACAATATCAGGGAGTTTCTTCTCAGTCTTCGATACTTCCGAATTTTCATCGCTCTGTGGAATATTTTCATGATGTTTTGTATGATCGTGTGAGTAGAAGCATAATCACTGAAATTATTTTATTTGCTGATGCTCTTTATATAAAGATCCATGAAGTATGCCCTTATTATTTATTTTTGGCATGTTCAATTATGAATAGTTGTTGTGCTTTCCCCCACTAACAATAACATAGTTGCCTGTTCTTAATTGTGTGTTGCTAGTGTCTCGCACAAATACATTGAGCATCCCCATGCATACAATCCATCTTTGAGTGAAAGTAAAGTACATTGTATAACTGGCAGAAGGTGAACTCATGCTGCCAGTGTCCCATGTTTCCTTGCCTTTCCCCATCATGCTGTTTGCCTTTAACAGAGTCTGTATTGTGAGTGGGGCTAAATAACTGTGAGTATAGCTATTTTCATGATGCTCGGAGGGATGCAACTTCTTTTGCATCCCACCCATCCTTGAATTGAATTGGTACAGCTTTATGATTCATAAGGAAACTGCCCCTAATGCAAAGTGCAGTCTAAACTTAAAGGGACAGTCTAGTCACCTATATGACTTTGGTGCAACTTGTATGCACCAAAGAGTGAACTAGACTGTCACTTTCAGTTTTTTATTTTACTTTTTTATTTTTGTTAAAAAAGAGAAAAATACCTATAGAAGTTCTCCACAGGTGGCAGCTCTCGGTACTGCATGCATACATGCCCACCGACTTGCGCAGTTCACGTTTTACCCACCAACCCCCGCGCGCACCTACTGATATCTCCCTGTACTAACTGTCCCTGCCTCTATATGCGCATCTCCATGGTAACAGGCACGCTGAGCTGTCAGGAAGACAGCTCAGTGTGCTTTCCTACCTGCTGATTGCACCCCGCCCGGTAACAGGTGCTTTCCTGCTTTGACATACTGCTTTGCCAACGCGAGGAGAGGGTGAAGTCTCCGGAGAAGGTAAGAGGAAGTGCTGTTGTGAGTGTGTGATGTCAGTGTGTGAAGCGAGTGTGTGGAGTGAGGGAGGGATGTCAGTGTGTGGAGTGAGGGAGGGATGTCAGTGTGTGGAGTGAGGGAGGGATGTCAGTGTGTGGAGTGAGGGAGGGATGTCAGTGTGTGGAGTGAGGGAGGGATGCCAGTGTGTGGAGTGAGGGAGGGAGGGATGCCAGTGTGTGGAGTGAGGGAGGGAGTGATGCCAGTGTGTGGAGTGAGGGAGGGAGTGATGCCAGTGTGTGGAGTGAGGGAGGGAGTGATGCCAGTGTGTGGAGTGAGTGTGTGTGTGATGCCAGTGTGTGGAGTGAGTGTGTGTGTGATGCCAGTGTGTGATACTTAAATGGGTGACTGCATTACCTATCATTCTAAGCCAGCTGGTATTTAGGGGGGACAGCACTGCCTATCATGCTCAGCCAAGCTGTGTTTTATGGGGGGACTGCACTGCCTATCATGCTCAGACAAGCTGTAGATAAGGGGGGACTTCACTGCCTATCATGCTCAGCCAAGCTGTAGTTAAGGGGGGACTGCACTGCCTATCATGCTCAGCCAAGCTGTGGTTTATGGGGGGACTGCACTGCCTATCATGCTCAGCCAAGCTGTGGTTTATGGGGGGACTGCATTGCCTATCCTGCATAGCCAAGCTGGCATTATAGGCAGTGCTGTATGATATGACTGATATTTGATGACTTTACTGACATTCATTATACAGTGACAGGGCACTAACCTATACACTTATTATACACTAGGATCTCTAATGCAACACATTGCCTGATTACATCACTAAACAGGAAATCATATCATATTCCAATTCTTATTGGCTGCTGCTGGGAAAATAAACTCCCTTAGAACCTTAAGGGAGACGCCCATTGAGTGGGCTGTCCTGAACCTCTGCAAATGTGCATTTTTATCTAAGTGTAATATCTTCATTTTTTAAGTAATGCAAAATATAAAATAAGCATTTTAAAGTACTTTGAAAGTACTTTAATATGCATTAAAATGTTGAGGAGGCATTTTGGGAACTAGATAGTCCCTTTAGGGACAGTCTAGCCCCCAAACTCATTTTGGTGCAAGACGAAGGTTACTGCTTGTATAGTGCATAGGCTTTTTTGTCCCAGTGTGATTTTATGCAGGCATTCTGCATAAATCACATTTTCAATGTTTTACTCAAGCCCTCCCCCAGTGATTACTCTGCATGTTTATCGCAGGTGCAGCAGCACTGCTTATATAGACACTGAGCATATAAAGTTTTGTTTCATTTAGTCACATCCTGGAATAGAATACATTGTGTGAACTATAATAGACTTGCTCCTATACACCATAGGATCTCTTAACAGTGCAACACATTGTCTGTATGTTTTTTTTATTATATTTTTACGCAATACATGCATTTTAAAGTACTTTGAAAGCACATTAATATGGAATGTGCATTTTGGGCACCAAAAAATTGATTTTAATGTGCTTGTGATGAAATCAAATGCTGTTTCATATACTCGAACATTTATCATTTCTTCAAACATTTGTTATCTCGCTATGGCCAGTTTTGTTTAACAGATTGCTATTGTAACTAGCGTGTTGGTATGTTAGGCTAACATTGATCTGAAACATCTTGAGATTTAGATAGTGTGGGAAAACTGCTGTAATTTCACAATTTCATCTAGCTGTATGTAAAGCATGCGTTTTAAAGTACTTTGAAAGGACATTAAGATGTCCTTTTAATCCCATAGTCTGCTATAATACAACAGTGTAAGGTGTAGAAAAACACATAGAGCTTTATTCATGAAGGAGGAATATGCAGGGAAATGAAAAGGGAATTTCAAACTTAAGGGAAAAAAATGTTAAGTTGGAAAACAAATTCTCCCAGCCGGTTTTGTTTGAAATTCCCTGCAAATTTCTCTTTCATAAATAAAGCCCTTAGTGAATAGGGGTGGGTGTGTATATAATATGTTGGTAAGGTATTCAAAATGCTAGCTTTAAATGGGTTTGAGGCCTTGGCTTTCGCCCATCTAATTGCCTTATTGGCAAAAACTGTTATAAGTTTGGGATTTTAACAACGGGGGCTATTCACTAAAAATACATTACAATTGAACTGCAAATTGGTGAGCTGTAGAATTTGTACAATTCTGCTTTTGTTTCTTACATTTTTATTGAGGCTGTATAAAACACACATCATAAATATGATGAAATAGTAAAAACAGTGCAATAATATAAAGTGCAGATCATTAAACCATATCAATATTATTGCAACGTATGTTATAAAAATATTAAAGGAAAGAAGATGCTACCTACCTACCCACCAAGGTAGGTAGGCAATGCAATAGAGCAGCAGGAAATGCTAGCAGAATGCTTGGTTGCATGGGGAGAGGTATTAGCAGTAGGAAGAGGGAAGTGCTCATGCCATTGTACAGAGCACTGGTGAGACCTCACTTGGAGTATTGTACGCAGTACTGGAGACCGTATCTCCAGAAGGATATTGATACTTTGGAGAGAGTTCAGAGAAGGGCTACTCAACTGGTTCATGGGTTAAAGTATAAAACTTACCAGGAAAGGTTAAAGCATCTTAACATGTATAGCTTGGAGGAAAGACGTAACAGGGGGGATATGATAGAAACATTTAAATACATAAAGGGAATCAACACAGTAAAGGAAGAGAAAAAAGAAGAAAAACTACCACAACTAGAGGACATAGTCTTAAATTAGAGGGGCAACGATTTAAAAGTAATATCAGGAAGTATTACTTTACTGAGAGGGTAGTGGATGTATGGAATAGCCTGCCAGCAGAAGTGGTAGAGGTAAACACAGTCAAGGATTTTAAGCATGCGTGGGATAGACACAAGGCTATCCTACCTATAAGACCGGGAACGGGGGACTAATACAAGTATTTAGGAAAACTGGGCAGACTAGATGGACTGAATTCTATGTTTCTATGTAAGATTTAATGACTGCCTCTTGGTTTTCCATTTTTGCAACAAATGAACGGTAACAAATAATGTAATGTAGAGAATCCTTTAAAGTTTTTCAGAGACTGATGAACATGCTATGGGAAAACCAGGCAGGATTCCAACTTTTACATTACAATTTCGCTATTAATGACTGATTTTTTTTTGAAGACACCACTTTTATTCACAGGGCATTCAAGAGGAAGTAGCTACAATGTGTATATTCATTAGGTGATAATTGTTGGTTAAAATCATAACAACCACCTCCTGTACCTTCTTACTTGAAGTGATGTGTGCAGTGAGCTGATTGTCACAATAGATAATCTAGACAGAGTATCCATGTACATTATGATTCCAGTGACCGGCTGGCAAACAGAGGGATTAAGTGCAATGGAAGGAACAGAAACCTCTGAAAAAATGTGTGGTCGCACTGTTACGAGATGATTGTGATAAACAACTCACTTTTTTGGCAATGGTAGATTGAAGAATTTTATTGTTCATTGCTCCTCTAACAAAGCTGATGTCGCCTAGAATCACTGAGGAGTTCATCATTACAGAGCTTACCTTACATTGTATTATCATTTATTTTTATAGCGCCAAAAATGTATACGATGTGGTAGAGAGCATGAAAAGGGAGTTACAGAAAAAATTTAGACAAACTAATAATTGTGTATGGGGAGGGCTGTTTGACCGAGAGGTCAAGTCACATCATGTGATGAACTTAACCTATATTGAACAGTTCAATTGATGGGGGATGATCGGTCTGAGTTTCTTATTTAACCCTCTCTGAGCAAGTAACATCACAGGATTCCATCCCTTGAGGCCAGAGATGTATCCTTTCTTCTGCAGCTCATTATGGGCCCCCCCACTACGAGCTGCAGGTTCTGCAGTGGGATCCCCTGTTTTAGATGACAGGCAAAATGTAATGGACACTCAAAGTGGAAATATCTTGCCATGTCTTAACTTTCAGCTTTGGGCACACCTCAAAGACATGACAAGGTCTCACAAGTTTTCAGCAGGGACTCACAGGGCCTGTTAAGACCATGATTGGGTTTCTGCCACTGAAAAATGCCATTATGGACAAAGGATGAAAATACCATGCGGTGTAAAGTGGTTCAGGCTAAACTCCCAGTAAGGGAGTGGAAACATGGGCAGCATGAATGCAATTCTGTTGTAATAAGTTGTTTATTGGGTTATTTTTGGCCTGTAATTCGCTGTCTACCTACAAACTTCATGGGCTTATTACATTTAATCATTGTTTGCCATGTGTGGCCCACTTGGATATTATTGCTAAATAGCTTGGACAGTTTTAACCTCTACACAAGGTCAAACAGGTTTCATTTATCTTTTGCTATTGTCTTTCTTTCTTGTGTACAGGTTGTTTGGATCATGAGTGCCTTTCCTTGGGCCACAGCGATTCAATGGAAGCAACCCGCAGCAATACCTCTAATTTTCCTTCTCCTGCTCCTGAAGAGAAACCTGGCCCTTCGTATCTGCAGATAGCAACTTTCTTTGTATATATTATTATTGATAAAACTGCTGGGAACTGGAAACTCCCCAAATCTGCAAAGTGCGTTATCAGAAATGGTAACGGAGGTCCACGGTAACACTTGTGCGAGCAAATTTAGTTATGTAAGCAGCAAGAGCCGAGATGACCTACCGTGCTCTATGGCTGATTTTGACATACATCTTTAGTCGCTCATTTGTGGGGAGGGGTGTTGTATTTAAACCAGCTGGGAGTTCCTTAGATGCAGTTGTTTTAAAACCTATGCTAGAGCAGGTGCTGCTCAAGTTTAATGTACACTTCAAGGGCAATAATGTAATATTTATAGTGCAAATGATGTGTTCTCATCACAGACACATTACTTTTACTAAAATACCACAGGATGTTCCTAGATATTATACATCAAGCTTGCTAGAAGGTGCACTTTGCTTTTATATTAGTGTTTTAGGGGCTTAATTTACAGTATCTATGACTGAAGGTACCACACTTAATATGATGTATGTTTTACTAAATAAGTTGGGTTTACTTTTAATTAAATAGATAGTTTTTTTGCACCCTATCTTTGTTTTACACCCATAAGGGAAGAAGTTATATCATCAGAGAGAAGGAACACCTCATCCATAAAATGTCATTATTTCCCTGTCATTTGAAATATATCTTTTATTGGTTTGGTTTATCCTAGGATCAGACTATTAAGTTGAGCTGTGATTAAGTCACCTTGAAAACTATAAAGTCATTTTGTAAATACCAGTGTCAAGTCTCAATTTCTTTGTACGAAGTAGCTTTTCTCCTCAATACTTTAGTCTCATGTGCCTACAGAATTATTTCAAGGTAGGGAGTGGGGACCTTAGAAAATGTGTCATTGCTGTGCAAACTACAAATTATAATCAGGAAGAAAATATCTATAAAACACTTATAGTATTTTGACTTACTTGAGAGGCAGGTCTCGGATAACCTCTAACTTACCAAAGCATAAACAAAAAAAAAACCCTCACTTCTGACACATAATGTTGGTAACAAGTGTAAAAAACCTAAAAGAAATGAAAGATTCTGCTTGTAGGATTTGCCTGAGTCACTTGTGTCTGCCACAGCACATGCCCAAGTGGATAAAAACCAAGTTTTCCTTCACAGTCTAATTAACCTGCTGTCTGTCAACCCTGAGACAGCAGGCTGCAACCAAAGAGGAGCAAGCATCCAAGCAACCACGAAAAAGTGTGGCAGCTAAATTTGTTGTAGACCCAAATAATGTGTTTGCTTAAATATAAGTAAACAGTAAACCCTTCCAATCTGTGCATCATATTGACGGGGAAGAAAACGAAAAGGCCTAAAGATAAGGTGACCATTTTAGGAAAAAAGTTTTGCTAGGAAATATTGCTTAACACATAACCTTTTTCATTTGTAATGAAAATGTTATTGAAAATATGTCTTATTTACTTCCTCTGCCCCTTTTTCTTGCACCCACATAAAGTGATATAGCACCATCTATATTGCACCTAAAGAACTTGCCTCAGCAACTGGATACACATACAGGACTTGCCACAGCACTGGCATTGCACCTCCTGGACTTGCTGCAGCACCTACATTGCACCGCTAAAACTTGCCACTGTTCCCACATTGCAACCACGGGATTTGCCACAGCACACATATTGCACCCATGTGGCTTGCCACTGCTATTATTTCTCCCTACAATGACTTACCATGCATCCACAGACTTGTGAGTGTGTATGTGGATCCAGGAGAATTCTGAGTGAAAGAGGGGAAAAAATAAAAGCCATAAAACACATTAAAGAATGTGGGAGGAGAGTGACCAAAGAGAGCGAGGAGGTAATTAAGAGTGAAACAGAGATAGAAATTTAAAGGTGATCAATTTCAAGTTGCATAAACCAGAGAGCATTGCATACAAATATTGTAGAGAGATAAGCATAAAGTCCAAAAGTAAATGCTTTCTGGCTGTATACCTCAGGAACATATATGGAACAGACGGATGTAGTTGCAGAGGGATGATGAGAGTGTATGTGGGTCCAGGAGAATTCTCATGGTACCCATGATCTCTTTGTATCATGTATCCTAACCAAACCATGACTAGGGAGGAAAATAGACCGAACTATCTGTAGGATAGGACATAAACATTGTTTTATTGTGCATTAAGAGAATAAAAATGATCTATACATAGTGTTCAAAAACCTGCAAGCATATGCCTAAATTAGGAGACAATGGGCCATATTTATTAAGACAAAACTGGTGTTATCATGTTATGTCAGGAAACTACTAAAATAGTAGCAGTAACCACGGATACCAATGGATTCCTATGGGAGTTTGGTCCAAGTTTAGCACTTAAAAAAAAAAAAAAGCACTTGTTTTGCATTAATAATTCGGGCCCAATAGGTTTTAAATGTACCTGTGAAGTCGCCTGTTTATGACATCACCCGTGGCATCCTCTAAACTACATGAACTATATCTACAGCCAGAAGTAACTTCAACATGGTGTGTTAAACACGGAGCTGTATTTGCATAGCTAAGTGCTGACTAGCCTTTGGCACAGCAGCTACTGTCCCCATGCTGTCCGGCCAACTATCTGGGGAAACGTCGGTAACAGTGACTAGAAATCCAGAGTTGATCGCCAGCATAGGGCTTTTGACAGCTGGCCACCGTTCCTGACATTTCCTGGATAAGAGGAGGGGCTGATTACGCGCATACGTGACGTGCGTGCTGCCCAGAGGAATTGTGACGCGAGACGCATCCTCTGTGGCGTCACAAAGCGTGCGGCGGCGGATTTCCCGTCGTGCCTCGGGGCTCCCGGTCGCTCGACTCCAACAGGAGAGACGCGTCTGGGAGTCTCCGGTGTTCTCCAGCAACCAGCCTCTGAGCCACCGTGTCCCTCCCGTCCCGGGAACATGCCGCGCCGACCTCCGCAGTGATTCCTGGACAGAGGCAATGACAGCGGCTCCGGTAACCCCGCGGGAGATCAGGGAGAGGCTGCTACAGGCCATCGATCGAAACAGCAACGTGAGTCGCTAGAGGCTGGGGAAAAGGGGATTGGGCTGCTGACCACCGGCGTTGAGGATCTTGGGTAAAAGGGGTAGATTGTGTGGGACTGAGATCCCAGACATGAGGAGGGTGAGTCTGGGTATTGGGGGTGTTGAGAGAGAGAGGCGCAGTGCGACGAAGGGATCATGAGTCGGCGGAAGGCTGCTCTGTACAGCAACGTGACGGAACTGGCAGCGATATGTGGGGGTAGAACAGCCCCAGCAACGTGACACCTGAAGAACTGGGCTCAGGGGCACCACTGAAATGGGTGACTCGCACTTACTACAGTGAAGGGGACCTGGCCGGCATGGTTACTGATGGGGAGGGGGACTTCTTTGGTGTACAGTGGCACTGAGTTTTGGACTATACAGGGGGGGTTAGGGGTAGCGTGACTTGGTGACAAGAGGGGGGTTAAGAGGAGACATAAGAGCGTGACCCGAACCCTCCGCCCGTGTGATTCGGTGGTGATCGTCCAAATCTATGTGACACATGCTAGTGTGTGATGGGGCCAAATACTGACCCAAGGTGCGTGTGTGTATAAGTAAAGGTGGGGGAGGTGTATGTTACCCAAAGTGTTGAAGTATCTCACCTGATGGCTGTTAGGCAGGAGGAGAAGCAGGTGTATGTTGTGGGGTTGCCTTGGTGTAGTCAGGGCTAACCTTTGACCCACCAGCTGTTGTGCAATACTGGCTGGCTGAGCATCATGTGACGTTATCATCCATAACAGTTGAGTGCCAGAGCTTGGCTCTCCGTACTTTGGTCTCCGGTAGTCGGCGTTAGTCTTTCTGAGAGTGGTAAAAGTCTGGTAGAAGAGCAATGTGTGATCTGGCAGGGAGGCTCGGTGCTTGGTCTGCATCCTGCTGTTTCCTGTGAGAGGAGCCGACCTGTTGATCTCGGGCAGATGAAGTTTAATGAATGGCCTTTACCCGGCGCCTGGTTATTTTTTTTCCATATGAGCCTGGGTTTTCTGGATGTGGCAGAGGGTACAGGGAAGTCTCCAGTCTGTGGCTGGGAATTGTGGGAGTCCCGGGTCTTCTCGGTGGCCGCGGTTACAGAGATATAAGATTACGTTATCCATGTTGGCAACGGCTCTCGCCCTCCCCCCGTGCATTCTGGGACTAGCTTCCTAAGCAAGGCCAGGGATCAGGCCTACTTGCGGGCCTGACCTGATAGACTGTCCTTGGCAGGCCGGAGATAACCTGTAAAGTGTGTGTGTGGAGTTAATATGAAAGGTATATTCAAGTAGCATTTTAGCTGTAACCTGCATCTCTGTTCTGGCATTAAATTTGTATCACGGATGGCAAACTTTTGGCACTCCAGACATTAGATGTCCCATGATGCACCAGTTAGTTGAGCTCGATAGTAAATATAGTCACCAATGACTACCAAAGTTTAGCCATCCCTGGAAATACATGAAAAATGAGAGGAATCTCAATGTATCTGTCCTGGTAAAACGGGTTATATGAATAAAACACTTTTTTTGTGTGTGTGCATGTAGGCTTTCACTGACCCACATAAGTCACTCATTTTATGTTAATATTCATTTGACACTTGACTGCAGTTTATTTTTCCCTTCAAAGTTAAAAAACCATCCCCCTACTCATTCATTTGTGTGAGCGATGCTTTGAATGGCAAGATGGTATCCCAAGCTTCTTTGTTGCCACCTTTTAAATGTTAAATGCTTTAATAGTTGTTTCCTGTATCACTCTGTAGATATCCAACTTGTACAATCAGCAAGGGTTTGGACAACTGTTAAGATGACTGCATCTTCCGTGGATATAATGGGGGGCGATACACTTATGCGTATGTACATAAAAATTGGTATTCACCCGTGGATTACATGCCCTTGTTTTGATGGAGACATTTTGATTACATCAGGTTGTCTGATGTGTTTTTATCAAGATACATGTCGTGTTTGCTTGGTCGAATGTGGCAGTGAAAGAAGATGCAGCACATTGTATGTTATTATAGAATTATTGGCCTCCTGTGTGTTATACATTTGTGTCTGGTTAGAACAATGTCCCATATATGTGGTTATGTGAACGTGAGTTCTTTCATGTGCCAGAAAAAGATCCTTAATGGTTTGATGTATAGCTGCATGGTCAGTTGTTGTTTCAATTTCATACACTGCAGATAGCCAAACATGATATCTTCAATTGTGACCTGAAAGTATAAATGCCAAATTTACCACTAGTCTGGTGTCCTCAGCTGTAGGTACTCAGAGGGTTTATCAAGGGCTTTATTAATAAGAAAGAGAATTACAAACCTTATGCCAAAATTCTCATTTTGCTAAATGGTAGTATTTTACTAAATCTGCTACTGTTGGCCTTAAATTTGAAATTCCCTACAATTCCTGCTTTTCGTGAAAGAAGTTCAGTGTCACAACTTTCAGTTGCAGGATCTGCTTGAATTAAATTTGAGTACTTTTATTTCTCATATTGAAATTTGTAATGGTGCCCATGCCACACGTCATCTTTGCTCTAAGGATTGCTTGTGAGCTTCAAATTTGGGAGTTGTATACCATTTACTTGCAATAATTTAATCCAGGAGTAAATAATGTGGTCTCTAAAGTAGATCTGGGCTTGACAAATTTAATTTTTTGTTTTAGGAGCCAGACTACTGCGCATACACACAATCACGCAAAAATACACACAATCACACAGTCATGTACACACATACGCCTGCAGACACACACACACAGTTCCACTTACATACATAGAAAATCAGACAGTCAGAGACTGTTTCACTTAAATATACAAAAAGAAATACCTGTTGCTTCTATGGTCGGGTGAATATAATTACTTCCCTCCTGTGTGTAAGGCAAAATACAGCAGGCTGCTAAACTCCAATCAACGCTGGGCAATTCAATAGCCCATATAGGAAACAGGATCAAGAAAAAAGGTGGAATAAGTGGACGGAGTCAAAGATTGCAGCAATATGCCCAAGTGAAAAATCTGGTTTATTCAATCATAAAAAGACAGGTACAAAAAGTTAGTGCCTACTTAGTAGTTCCACTTACAAACAGAGAAAATCAATCACATAGACAGAGACAGTTCCCCTTGCATACACAGAAAATCAGATAGACATGGGCAGTCAAAAAGACATCGACAGACAGACACACTGACATACAGACCATGACAAGTCAGGTGTTTTTTTTTTTTTTTTTTTTTTTTTAGGGGGAAAAAAAGTGCATGTTTCAAAGTGTCCCCATCCCTGCATCACTTTCATTTCATCTTGGTCTGCCAGGCGCATCCATCGTTCAATCCCATCCTGCTGAGCGATGGGTTGTTACGTGACATGAATGTCATGTGATACCTGGCACTGAGACTTTGAAGTGCGACAGGGTGGAGCTGGCAGCGTGTGCAAAACGGCACATACTGTGCCCTTGCGCTGCGCAAAAGAACAAAAAAAACCATGGTCAGAGAGGTGAGGGGGTGCCAAGAACAGCGTGCCAATACCTGGGCGCCAGGTCTAATTTCCTGGTCTCCATGGCGACCTGGAGCCCGGGGTTAGTCGAGCCCTGAAGTAGATCATGTTTAATTCTAGAGTTAGTAGAGATTTTTTTTGATCATATACATCTGTATCAACAGCAGTAAACATGGGATAGGATTAGGGTTGAACTTGATGGATGCAAGTCTTTTTTTCAACTTAAACTACTATGTACACAAATGCACATTAAAAATAATTCAGAACAACTCTAAGCTTTAATCTCCTGAACAGCAGGTGCAAACAAATCTAGGTGGTGGGAACACTAGTGCGAGGCACAGTGTTTATAAATAAATATATATATCAGACAAACGTGACATATATTCAGTCTTTAATTGTGTACAACTACATTAGTTGTATCTCTGCTAGATCTCTTCAGAAATGCCATTGTATGGCCAATAACCCATATAAAAGCTTTCGTTCTCATTACATAAATGACAGCACAGTTTTGTGACCCTTAGGGCGTCTACAATAATTGTAATGCACAATTCTATGAGGCAGTTCTGTTAATATAAATAAATACTAAGAAATTATTTCAAAGCATTTTAATACATAGAAAAAAAACTTCATGTGTTTGATTTTCTTTTGGCTTTGGTCTGTGTAGAATATTTAAAGTCTATGTATGTTTAGCTCGCTATGTGATGGATCTGATTGAGGGCCAAATATTTTATTTTGTTGAAAATGAGCAAGTTCCGTTACACTCTAAAACTGTTGCCTAACCCAGGGCTTGACAAATTTAATTTGATTTTAGGAGCCAGAAATTTTTTTTAGGAGCCAGACAATCACGCAAACATAAACACAATTCATAAACACACACGCCTACTTCACATATATACAAACACACCTACTTTACATGTACACATATATCCAAACACCTCACACACCTACTTTACATGTACACATATATCCAAACGCCTCACACACCTACTTTACATATACACAAATATACAAACACCTCACACACACCTACTTTACATATACACATATATCCAAACACCTCACACACACCTACTTATATATACACATATATCCAAACACCTCACACACCTACTTTACATATACACAAATATACAAACACCTCACACACACCTACTTTACATATACACATATATCCAAACACCTCACACACACCTACTTTACATATACACATATATCCAAACACCTCACACACACCTACTTTACATATACACATATATCCAAACACCTCACACACACCTACTTATATATACACATATATCCAAACCCCTCACACACACCTACTTATATATACACATATATCCAAACACCTCACACACACCTACTTATATATACACATATATCCAAACACCTCACACACACACCTACTTTACATATACACATATATCCAAACACCTCACACACACACCTACTTTACATATACACATATATCCAAACACCTCACACACACACCTACTTTACATATACACATATATCCAAACACCTCACACACACACCTACTTTACATATACACATATATCCAAACACCTCACACACACCTACTTTACATATACCCATATATACACACACACCTACTTTACATATACCCATATATACACACACACCTCACACACACCTACTTTACATATACCCATATATACACACACACCTCACACACACCTACTTTACATATACCCATATATACACACACACCTCACACACACCTACTTTACATATACCCATATATACACACACACCTCACACACACCTACTTTACATATACCCATATATACACACACACCTCACACACACCTACTTTACATATACACATATATCCAAACACCTCACACACACCTACTTTACATATATCCATATATACACACACATCTACTTTACATATACCCATATATACACACACACCTACTTTACATATACCCATATAGTCAAACACCTCACACACACCCATATATACAAACACCTCACACACACCTACTTTACATATGCACAAATAGCTAAACACCTCACACACAGTCTTTCCTTGGGGGTTTCTTCTTGATGCTGTAGCTGATCTCCGTTGGTCGGCGTGCTGAGTGCCAGGATGTCACGTGACGACACCCGGCACTCAGACACGCGTTGCGCGAGGGGGCGGAGCTTGCAGTCTGTGCCATCGGCCTTCGGCACAGACTTTACCCCCTCGCGCTGCGGAAAAATCGGATGGCAGCGGCAAGGGGACCATGAGGCCGACATCACCCAGGCGCCAGGTCTAATTTCCTGGTCGCCATGGCGACCTGGCGCCTGCGGTTTGTCGAGCCCTGGCCTAACCTGTCGCTAACATAGAAATATTTGTGTGTATTTACGTGAAAACATTATACTAATGGTGGCTACTGTCCACTGAAAAGTTGATAGACATTTTGTAATATGTAAGGGCTACGGTATATTGTCCAAATGTTGAAATATGTAACCTTGATGTTGGAGGTTCAAGAAGAACATCACCTACAGGAACTTGTTTTATATTTTTCAAATATAGATATAAATATCAGATATTTGTAAAATCTGTCCTTTTTTCCCATTTGTGCTTTTGTAAATAAGTTCAGTGGCACTTATATGATGATAAAACTGATGCTGGTCCATTTGCCAACAATGAGGCAACCTAATTTTCAATATCAATAGATGGGATCTTAGCTAGGTCTTCTCTTTTGGTTTTATGTAAAACCATTGTGGTTTCTGCACTAGAAAAATTTCAAGGGGAGAGACAAAATATCCCACTGGCATTGTGGGTAAAACTACAAGCAAATAGAAAAAACATGTAAATACAATTTGCTTACAACCTATAGTCTCTCTCCTATACTGATGAGTGGGATACATTTGACTGCTCCATTGATGTAATTTTAATGCTATAGATGATGACCAGTGTACTGTGGAGGAATGTGTACAGGGACATCTAGTCACTTAAGGTCTAATCCATGATTCACAAATTTGTCTATCGCATTTTAATCATATTTGCTCTCATGAAGTTGGTCTCTTCCTGACAGTCTGGTTATTTGAGGGTCGACTTGATATGCGGCAATAATCTGCCTCCAAATTCCGGACTGATTCAGAGCACATCGGACCCTGATTGTGGAGCTACACAGGTAGCCCCCCTCCTTGTACCTCCGAATATGTTCACAATTTGGAGATCATAGCAGATTCCACACAATATCTCCGACACCAAATTCAGCCGAAATACAACAAAACTAAGAGGTAGCCTCTCTCCGACTGTGGCTTATTTTGGGTATAGCCAAAGTCCTCCCTTAAAAATCAATGGCAAGACTTTCTCTTTAGCTAAAGTTACATAGTAGTCAAGTTCACTCCTCTTCCTATCCCATGTTTACTGCTGTTGATCCAAAAGAAGGCATATGAAAACCCCTTCAGAAATTTGAGTTCTGCGTTCAGCAGAGGAAAAAAACCCTTCTTGACTCCAAATGGCAATAAGATTTCTTCTTGGATCAACAAATACTAAATAAATATTCATGCCTATACAAACATGCATAGCCATCTCTGTTCTGTCTTACTAAAAAAGTATCCAGGCTGCTTTTAAAGGCATACAAGGTATTTGCTAGAACCACTTCTTCAGGCAGGGAATTCCGTTTCTTGTCCTTACTGTAAAAATCCCTTCCTAAATCTTTCTTCTAGTCTTAGCGGGTGACCTCTTGTCCTTTGTACCGTTCTGTTATTGAACTGGTCTTTAGGAAGCCCTTTGTATGGACCCTGTACATAATTATATAACAGTATCATATCCCTTTTAAGCTGCCGTTTCTCTAACGTGTACAGATTGAACTTTTCCAGCCTTTCTTCATAACTAAAACTTTCCATTCCCCTGATTTAGTTTTGTAGCCCTCCTCTGCACTTTCTCTAGTTCGATAATGTGTGGGGTTTTTTTTTGTTTTTTTTTTTTTAAAAGCGCCCATAATTGAATATTCAAGGTGAGGTCATATCATAAACCTATAAAGAGGCAGAATAATATCCCCATTAACTGGCCCAAAGTGTAATTAAAATATCTGGAGGAGGAGGGAAACATGATCAAAATTAAGTAAATGGACATAAGGGTATTTAAATTTGATTATATTTTATTACTGTAAATATACTATAATTATAGTATACTATAACTATATTGTGTGTGTATATAAATATTTTTGTTTAAATCTGGAGAATTGAAATGGGCGATATCTCACCTAATATTACCTACATTTGGAGCTTGTTCGGGGGTGATTGGGTGATCTATGGAAAAAAGGGAAGGGGCGCTGGTGCTTAATCCTGTACCAGCTGCATTAAACCCTGTGAGTTGCCAATCACATCAGTGCAAAACAAAGCTTAACCCCTTAGTGACATGACTTTTTTTTTTTTTTTTTTAGCTTGTCCGATGCTTGGTGACATGGGCTGTTTTAACATTTCTTAGGTGTTTGTGTTTTGCTGTAATTTATTTCTGTCTCATTTAGTGTACCCACACAAGCTATATATCATTTTTATAGTCATAAGAAAGGCTTTCTTTTGATACCATTATTTTGATAATAGTATATAATTTGATATAAAAAAATAAAATATGGCAAAAAAATTTAAACCAAAATTTCTGACTTTTATTTGAAAAATCATATACTCATCTACAAGAGAAAACACACCTCAAATCAAGGTCAGATTATAAGACATGGATCCAGGTCGCCCGCAGAGCTGCAGGGGACCTGGATCCCCCTCTCTAACAGCCGGGGGATGTCAGCGCGATGAGCGCAGACTCCCCCTGCTGCCGCCCGGCACTACCGCCAGGACTTCTATGATGAAGCCGGGTCCTTCCGATCTCATCATAAAAGTCCCGGCGGAAGTGCCGGGCAGCAGCGGAGGATGTCTGCGTGTATCGTGCAGACATCCTCCGCTGCCCCACGCTGGCCACCAGGAGAATAGGGCAGCTGGAGGATGTCTGCACGTATCGTGCAACCATCCCCCGGCTGCCCCCACTAGCCACCAGGGATCAAAAATCAGGTGAGGGTGAGGGAGGCGGGAGAGGCAGACAGAAAAGGGGAGGGGGATAGAGAGAGACAAGGGGAGGGGGGTAGAGAGAGAGACAAGGGGAGGGGGGTAGAGAGAGAGACAAGGGGAGGGGGGTAGAGAGAGAGAGAGAGAGAGACAAGGGGAGGGGGATAGAGAGAGAGAGACAAGGGGAGGGGGGTAGAGAGAGAGAGAGACAAGGGGAGGGGGATAGAGAGAGAGAGAGACATGGGGAGGGGGATAGAGAGAGAGAGACATGGGGAGGGGGATAGAGAGAGAGAGACATGGGGAGGGGGATAGAGAGAGAGAGACATGGGGAGGGGGATAGAGAGAGAGACAAGGGGAGGGGGATAGAGAGAGAGACAAGGGGAGGGGGGTAGAGAGAGAGAGAGAGAGAGACAAGGGGAGGGGGATAGAGAGAGAGAGAGACAAGGGGAGGGGGGTAGAGAGAGAGAGAGACAAGGGGAGGGGGATAGAGAGAGAGAGAGACATGGGGAGGGGGATAGAGAGAGAGAGACATGGGGAGGGGGATAGAGAGAGAGAGACAAGGGGAGGGGGATAGAGAGAGAGACAAGGGGAGGGGGATAGAGAGAGAGACAAGGGGAGGGGGATAGAGAGAGAGACAAGGGGAGGGGGATAGAGAGAGAGACAAGGGGAGGGGGATAGAGAGAGAGACAAGGGGAGGGGGAGAGAGAGAGACAAGGGGAGGGGGATAGAGAGAGAGACAAGGGGAGGGGGATAGAGAGAGAGACAAGGGGAGGGGGATAGAGAGAGAGACAAAGGGAGGGGGATAGAGAGAGAGACAAGGGGAGGGGGATAGAGAGAGAGAGAGAAAGGGGAGGGGGATAGAGATAGAGAGAGAGAGAGAGAGAGAGAGACAAGGGGAGGGGGATAGAGAGAGAGAGACAAGGGGAGGGGGAGAGAGAGACAAGGGGAGGGGGAGAGAGAGACAAGGGGAGGGGGAGAGAGAGACAAGGGGAGGGGGATAGAGAGAGAGAGACAAGGGGAGGGGGATAGAGAGAGAGAGACAAGGGGAGGGGGATAGAGAGAGAGAGAGAGAGACAAGGGGAGGGGGATAGAGAGAGAGAGAGAGACAAGGGGAGGGGGATAGAGAGAGAGAGAGAGACAAGGGGAGGGGGATAGAGAGAGACAAGGGGAGGGGGATAGAGAGAGAGAGAGAGACAAGGGGAGGGGGATAGAGAGAGAGAGAGAGAGACAAGGGGAGGGGGATAGAGAGAGAGAGAGAGAGAGACAAGGGGAGGGGGATAGAGAGAGAGAGAGAGACAAGGGGAGGGGGATAGAGAGAGAGAGAGAGACAAGGGGAGGGGGATAGAGAGAGAGAGAGAGACAAGGGGAGGGGGATAGAGAGAGAGAGAGAGAGAGACAAGGGGAGGGAGAGAGAGAGAGAGAGAGACAAGGGGAGGGGGATAGAGAGAGAGAGAGAGACAAGGGGAGGGGGATAGAGAGAGAGAGAGAGAGAGACAAGGGGAGGGGGATAGAGAGAGAGAGAGAGAGAGACAAGGGGAGGGGGATAGAGAGAGAGAGAGAGACAAGGGGAGGGGGATAGAGAGAGAGAGAGAGACAAGGGGAGGGGGATAGAGAGAGAGAGAGAGACAAGGGGAGGGGGATAGAGAGAGAGAGAGACAAGGGGAGGGGGATAGAGAGAGAGAGAGACAAGGGGAGGGGGATAGAGAGAGAGAGAGACAAGGGGAGGGGGATAGAGAGAGAGAGAGACAAGGGGAGGGGGATAGAGAGAGAGACAAGGGGAGGGGGATAGAGAGAGAGAGAGACAAGGGGAGGGGGATAGAGAGAGAGAGAGACAAGGGGAGGGGGATAGAGAGAGAGAGAGACAAGGGGAGGGGGAGAGAGAGAGAGACAAGGGGAGGGGGAGAGAGAGAGACAAGGGGAGGGGGATAGAGAGAGAAAGGGGAGGGGGATAGAGAGAGAGACAAGGGGAGAGAGAGAGAGAGACAAGGGGAGGGGGAGAGAGAGAGAGAGACAAGGGGAGGGGGAGAGAGAGAGAGAGACAAGGGGAGGGGGAGAGAGAGAGAGAGACAAGGGGAGGGGGAGAGAGAGAGAGAGACAAGGGGAGGGGGATAGAGAGAGAGCGACAAGGGGAGGGGGATAGAGAGAGAG